>JASPKZ010004945.1:1272500-1483799 GCA_030220185.1 Diploptera punctata
GAGAAAATATTTTTAATATCTCACATCAATGAGTTGGAGTTTGACATTGACTAAAGATGAAAACAAAAATAAATGCTAAAACAGGTATCGTGAAAACTCTCAACTTTATGAGGTGAAATATTAAAAATATTTTCTCCAACTTATTCATAAAATAATCATTTAAAATTTATTTTCTAGTACATGTATTTAAAAGGAGGATCTTCAATGGAAGAAGAGAGAATACCAAAGAAGATCCTTAATTGAAAAGTTAATGGAAAAAGTGGAAGAGGCAGGCCTAGAGAACGATGGATGGATGGAGTGAAGAGAAGTATGGAAGCTAGAGATCTGAGGGAATAAGATGCTTTAGACAGGAACCTCTGGCACCTAATCACTTTGGGTCGAAGGAGAAACACTGTATTGTGGAATATTCCTAAATAAAAAACAATTCAATATCTGTTGAATACTAAAAACAAATTGTATGATATGCACTTTTTTCTTTTAACTGAGCCTCATGAATCAACTCCCTGTGATAATAAAAATGTCTTGCATCTGACCATAGCAAGTCTGGTACAGGCAATTAGTAAAACTATCAGCAGGTCACACAGTTCAAAGATTTACCATAATATCGCGGATCAAATATGACTACATTAACATATTATATTCAGTAGTTCGCGAACTATCAACAGTCTTGTAGGAGATTTGAGTGCATCTTCAGTATGGTTTATATATTTGTTCATTCGGTATGTTAAATATGGTAGTTTTCAAATGCAATCCCAGCATAATTGATAAAATAAGGGAGAAAAATTGATGAGCAAAATACGTCAGTTGCTTAGTATGATTTGGGAGAAAGACAGACTCTTCCTAAGGAATGGAAAGAATCGATTATCCTACCAATCTGTAAGAAAGGAGATAAAACTGAATGCAACAACCATAGGCGCATCTCAATACTTTCAACTTCGTCCAAAATTCTAACAAGTATATTAGTATCCAGACTTACTCCCTTATTGACGTTATAATTGATCATCAATATGAATTTAGAAGGAATAAATCTACAATAGGTCAGATTTTTAGTATAAGACAGATTTTATAAAATAAATGAGAACATAATGGCACTCTGCATCAACTATATGTAGGCCTATACTCAATTAAGAGGGAGGAGTTATAAAGTATCCTCTTGGAGTTCGGAAATTCCGAAAAAGTTGGTTAGACTTATTCGAATGTGTGAAAATGGCACGAAGAGTATTGTGTGTGTAGAAAACTGCTTAGCTTCCTGATACTTTTGAATTTCACAATGAAATAAAACAAGTAGTTACATTATCTTCTTTACTGTTCAATTTTGCACTAGAACATACCATCAAATCTATAGAGGCTGAAGAAGTCTACTACTTAATGGTGTTAACAGGTTGTTAGTTTATGCCGATGATATAGTATTATTAGGTGATAGCGAGGAAATACTAAGGGCCGACATACACTATTGAGTAAAACTAAGAAATAGGGATAGTTAGTAAACATCAATAAAATTAAATATGTGGTCACACATAGAAATACATTATATAATGGAAAATGGGCAGCTAATGACAAATGAGGTTAATTCTGAAGAATATCTAGGGACAATAATTACAAACAATAATGAAATACACAAATAAATTAAACACAGGCTCAATTCTAGATATGCATGCGATTATAGATTACAAGGACTGTTTTCGTCCCAACTTCTCACAAAAACATTAACCTAGTTATACTAAATTATGCGAAACGTGGACTCTTACATTAAGAAAGGATTACGAGTATTTGAAAATAAAGTTCTTAGGAAAATTTTTGGACCAAAGAAGGGCGAACAGACAAGTGAATGGAGAATGCTACTGTGGCAAGAAGTAATAGACTTCTAAGTACTAAAACCTACCATTAATAGTAATAACTGGAAGGCGCACAAACGTGCACACGAGTCTATTACCAACATAGAAACCCAAACGAATGGTACCTACCCCTCTAAGCTATAATGAATAATATATACACTCGGAGTGGGGATGGCGACTTTATGGGAGGAGTCATCGCCCTTATAAGGCGAGGACGCGCGTGAAAACTCACTCACGCTCCTACGTTCTGCAATAGTCAAGTTCTTCAGTAACCGTTCGCGAAGGTGATTTTAAAACACGTGGGCGGAAGTAATTCATCAAGTCCACTCCGAGTTAGTTAAGTATCGAACATTGGAAGTCTACAATTGTACACACAAAATTGTCCAATAAACTGAAATAATAAGTGTATAATATAAACATCTCTGAGCGAACCGGCACACTACTTAACCAGTAAGCATATGGGAAAACAGATATAATAAGAACATACTGCAATGGGAATGACATACTGCTCGAATAGGGAAACAGAGAGGGGCGTAGGAAATACTCGTAGGAAAATTAGAGGGAAAGCGTCCAGTAGGCAGGTCTAGAATGAGTTAGGAGAATAATATTAACCATTATTTGAAGAAAGGATAGAATATAGGGGATGATTGGAAAATATTAACTCAAGATAGGGATGTATAGAGAGCTTATTTCCGCAGAGCCATGAACTTGTGGGTTCGATAGTGCCAGTGAGATACATGCCACTACTTAGTAAATCATCATCTATAATATTTCAAATGAATATAAATGATTCTTCCGAATCAACAAGAATATCAACAAATGAAGAGTAAATTACTTTTTATAATGCCTGCCAGAAAACAATTGATCACATCTATAAAAAAAAATAGTCCATATTTTACTCCACATTTTGATAATCTTTCATCCATATGTATGTGCATATTTTTCCATTTTATTACATAAAATCTAGCCTTGTTCATAATACATTTGGTACAGCAATATTTTTAAAATATCTGTAAGTTTGTATCTAGTTTGAATGGATTTAAATAAAATTTTGAATTTCTATTAGATTTTATACAGGTGATTTTAATAATACAATTGTGTTATATATTGAGGCACTAACATAGATAGAGCTAATATGTGTAACAATTACGTATGTGGAGACTTAAGAGAAATAATCTGGAAATTTGAGACCGCTAAATCCTTTTGCATATTTGTTAAAAGGATATTTTCATGTAAAAGCTCTACATCAATATAAGGTTACTTTTAACAAAATATTTCATCAAAATATGAAAACTTCCTAGAAAACACAATTTTCTCTTTCATTCGTTACTGTAGTTTAATGTGGCGTAAGTTATATGTTACAATTGTTTCACATGACATAGGCATTCTCAGTAATAATACTTGGAAGACATAAGTAATGCCACGAGTGATTTCCATATTGTCGACAAATTCACAACTCACGAACTTAAGAGTGAATTTATCTAGTGAATTTGGAAATCAAGAGTGGCATTTGTTAGGACTATTTAACGAATAAAATTAAGCTGTTTACTCACAAATCATTATATTAAATAGTTATTTTAAAATATTTATATATTTAATGAAAACGGTGATGTTTGAAAACAAATGAAAAACGTTAGGTTTCATTTGTTCTTCACTGCAACCAGATGATATTTATTGCCAAATAGAATCGCAATATGTTAAGAATGCACCCTAGTGGAGAAAAATGAAACACGTCATTACAGGTTATTAATTAATTTCTGATGTCCTATGCTGTAAATATGTCAATTATATTTTCTGTAACGTTAATTCCTGGGAAATAATACTTTTAAGAAAGTCCAAAGGGTGGTTTCTTTTTTTATGGTATAATCAATTGCTACGAATGTTTTTTTTATATCTCGCAAGCAGAATCTGGTTTCATTCGTGCACTATATATACAATCTGGAAGCCAGTTGATAAAATGAGAGCGATAAAATGAAAATGATAAAATCGAAGTGAAAAAGTCTGTGATTGGTTGTAAAACAAAATTCATTGAAATGTGATTGGTCATTGACTGCCATTTGGGACATGAGTTAAATAGTCAAACTAATCAATAGATAGCATTGCAAATAGATTACAAATTAAACAAATAAGCTAAGTAGTAGAAATGATTTAGTAATAATAATTACACTTTGTTTATATATTTACTTAGGCCTATTCATGAATGAGTGTTGTTCTTATTTTCAGCGGTTTGTCTACAAATCTACCCACGTTTATCAAATGTTCATACCAATCTATCATGATTTTAAATTATAAATCTATCTGGCAACATGTGACGCGTCTACAATTTCCTAGTGTATAATGAACTCACGCACATTAGCTAGACATAGTCGCATATCGTAATCTTCGGTAAAACTTAGAAATCTCCGTACCGCCAACCTGTTAAGCGAGCCTGATCTCTCTTTCAATCCTGGACAATTTATATAGGGTTCTTTTCCCCAAACATGTTTAGGTCTCTTTGTAAGCACAGTGACTTTTTTTCATAAAATCCGCTAGGATATTTTGGTTTATTTTCAAATACCTCCTTCTGATTTTTCTCCATCTCTATTCTTCCGATTTTCGCTCCCATTTTCCCATACCAACCCATCCCAGTCTTTTGGAGTATCCTTCTAAACTCGTCTACCCAGAATGTAGCATCTGTGTTCCTAATTTGGTGGTAATAGCAGATTGTTCTAAGCACTTATGTTCAACTTAAATTAGCCGTAACCAGTAATTAAATACACGAATTTTTCAATTTATGTTGTCCTGAAATGGCCCAAATTCATGTAAAATTATATATATATATATATATATATATATGTGTGTGTGTGTGTGTGTGTGTGTGTGTGTGTGTGTGTGTTTGTGTAAATCAATGCATATAATATGTCTATGTATGTGCCAGCAAAACTCTGGAATCCCTAGAGTAATTTGAAACAAACTCGTTACACACATTACTTACAATCTGTAAAATATATTGTGGGGATATGAGGTAATAGACCCCCAGCACCCCTAGGGAAGTGAGAGGGGGTATAATGTTAACACGATATTAGTGTCGAATCCAAGTTTACGGAATCTCCAATCTAATTGGTGACAGTACCGATGCCATTTAACCCAAGTTTGACATTCAGCACCCATAAGGACTAGAAAGAGTGATAATGAAAAATAACACTGGCCAACAAAAAGAAAATGTATTTCCTGCACTTCATCAGTCAAATTTTACTAATCTTGGGTTGCCAAAAACGAATATGCCAACGGTTTTTTTTCTTATCTCTAATTTATTTTATTTACATTATATATAAATGTTTCATTTCAACGGATTAAGAGAAAACGATAATTATTAATTACATATGCTAACATTTGAATTTATTTAATGACAGTTACATTCTAAGAGTTCTAAATTAATGAAAAATACCTGGCGTTTGGCTCGGTCTGAAGAGAGCTTGTCGCATCTGTGTCGATGGTATTTTTTTTAGTAGTACTGTCACAAACTGAGTGTAGTTATCGCCTCTTTTGTTCCCTGAAAACTCATGAATCATGTTAAGGTTTCTCAAGATTCCTTTTTTCTCCCTCTCCAAAACTCGGTCAAACGCAGGATCCTTTACAAGTTGTCGAATTTGTGATCCAACAAAAATGCCTTCCTCAACTTTTGCATCACTTAATTCCGGAAATTCGTCTCTATATACTGAAAGGCCGGCTCTTCTTGGTTCATACCTTTGACAAAATGTTTTATTAAACCCATTTTTATATGTAGGGGTGGAAAAATAATGTATTTTGGGTTCATGAGAGGCTCGGCAACGACTATTTTGTCGCTAGAATTAAGATTTTTTCAGTCAATCTGCATGAATGTTCTATTTGTTTCCTATTCTTTTTGTCACACATACATAAAAAGCAGCAGTATTTAATACACCCCAGCTGCTTCCCTAAGGGTGCACCGATGACTTTTATATCGCCACAGATTTTCCACTTGTGTTCATCATGTTTGATGAGTCGAAGAGGATTGTCAAGAATCTTCTTCAAGTGAACTGCATGACCAACAGAAATACAAGGAAGTATGCTAAAACAGCTTGGAGGAGTCTATTAATACCCCCATTCAGTTGGATCATGGTTCAAATTTAAACATTTTATCAAGCTATTAATATCGCAGTAAACAAAAACATTGTTCTTATTCACAAAAATATAAAATAAATAAAAAAGAGAAGATTTCTATGGCTTTGTATGTACTGCCTGGAAACTTTGACATCATGTTTTAAGAAGATTCTATTGTTGTAGTTCTGACCCTGGAAGTTCTGCCTTTTACTTTAATAAGTCGAGATCTCTAAGGAGATCAATCAATTCCGTTTGACTCAGTCAGTTTGTCATTTTCTTCAAAATCAGGATCATGAGATATGTATTCTCCCACAATGTCTTTGTGTTCTATTTCAAACACAGTTTTCGGTTGGAGTAGAAACTCCAAAACAAAATTTCCCCCACAGTTAAAACGTGGACTCTACAAAATGACATGTTACTGTATCTCCAAAACAAGAGCTAATCGCTTATTTTTACTGTATTATCTTTTTTAATTCATCAGGTCGAAATACAGGCTAATTAGATGTTTTAGCCCGAAATATTTTCATTATCGGGAAGTGTAATCGAAAACGACCAATATTAGAGTTGCAGTCATATTTTGAAATGAAAGTGACACTCTTAATGTCCCGTTTAATATCAAGCTGAGCCCCTATCGGTATGGGCATGAAGATGGAGTGAAAAACGATCAAAATGATTGAAACTGGCGTCGGATCTGTAGTTTTTGAAATCGATACGTTGATCATGACATTTAACTTTTATCACTAGCATCCCTAAAGCGTGAGAGGGAGTGACATGTAAAACTAATCGAAAACAAAATTTATTAACGTTCATTCCATATATTTCGAGTTTGGCGAGATGAATAATAATAATACCCTGATGTCCACGCTCAGCCCCATAGTCATGGGAGGAGAGGAAGAGTCTTCTTCTTATTCTTATTCTTCTTCCTATCATGTGATAGACCTAGTTGTCTGTTACGGTCTCAATTCAACGTTTGAAGAGTCTGCCCAAAGATCTCTTGCCTGGTGGCTGGTAATTTAAGATACAGTAAAAAATAAAATGTCTAAAATGACCCAATTAGGGTCGAATCCATGTATCTCAGGGTCGTAAGCTGATTGGTGACAAAAAGATTGGGATACATTAATATCTGAGAAATGCTGAGTAACCAGCTAGTATTAACAAAAGTTGAGAATGTTTATACGTATAATAATTCTATGGTGCTGGGTAGAAACGGGTTAAGCAAAAATATGTATCTTTTTAAACATTATACCACATTATACCAAACATTATGTTCTTTAAGCTGGCATAAATATCCTTAAGATTTACTACCATTAATAAAAGTGTTCTACCTAATGGCAGAAGACAAGTCATTTATACCATTCTAAAAGCCTATATTTCTGATTCATATGGTATAAATGTGTCCGGCGTATTGCCAGGTCGAGGGATGAAATAAGATGATCCCTCTAGTTTAAAGATCTGTGAGTAAATCTAACAAATTGGAAGTAAATATCAATAAATTTAAATACTCGTAGAAAACATTGTACGAGTATAACGTAAAAGGGCAGTTACGACAAATGAGGGAAATTTTGAAGAAGTGTCTGAATTCAAATACAAAGGAACAATAATCACCTAGAGGAATGATATGCAGAAACAAAATTAATAAATAATAGTTTTAAAAAACTAAAAGAACACGCTTTATTTGAAAACTAAAAAATGAAAAATAATTTTAATTTCCAATACGCTTGGGATAAAATAAAGTGGTCAACAAAAAAATCATCTCCAACACATATAGAATAAAATTAGAGTTATCAACAAAAAGAAAATAATTTTACCATCAAAAGCGTGGGGTGTTCTATATCAATTAATATATTTGATAATAAACAGATATTGGTAAAAGTAAACTCTCTAAGAAGAAAATGTAAAAATCATAAAAAGCGCCCCACGCTTTTGATGGTAAAATTATTTTATTTTTGTTGATAACTCTAATTTTATTCTATATGTGTTGGAGATGATTTTTTTGTTGGTCACTTTATTTTATCCCAAGCGTATTGGAAATTAAAATTATTTTTCATTTTTTAGTTTTCAAATAAAGCGTGTTCTTATAGTTTTTTAAAACTATTATTTATTTTTTGTTTTTTAATTTTAATATTTTACAGAATAAGATAAAAATGTAAATATCTTTAAATTCGATACTATTGTAGTATGAGCAAAAAGTAATACTCTTCTATAAAAAACCCCTCCCAGCCGGATTTGAACCAGCGACGAATGGATTACTGAAATTATATATCGCTAAGATTTCACTGCTCTACCAACTGAGCTCTTACAACGATTAATTAAAAACTCGACAAGCCCGCAACCTATTATACCAGTTTTCATTTTTTTGATTTTCGGATGATTCTGGCCAGGATTTTAGAAACACAATATGAAATTATTGTATTGTCACGGGTCCTCTACACGTATACAAAGTTTCACGTCGATCCAATGTTTCTAAGTGGGTGAAAATCGCGTTGAAAGATTCCGTTATATTCATACAAAAACACTTTTTTTGATTTTCTGATGATTATGGCCAGGATTTTAGAAAATGAATATGAAATTATTGTATTGTCACGGGTCATCTACAAGTATACAAAGTTTCAAGTCGATCCAATGTTTCTAAGTGGGTGAAAATCGCATTGAAAGATTCCGTTACATAGATAGATAGATAGATACGGGTCAAGCTAATATAAAGCGTGTAAAAATAGGCTAAATCCTGGAAACACATACTACACTGCTCAAAACAATTAGAGGAACACTTGTAATAAATTGAATAAGTAATTGTTTTTATAGCTGTGATGCTGAAAGCTGGACAATATGTAAATTGAATTATTAATTTTTATCATTGGATACAAATTTTAAAGATTCATAGCCTAAATACAGAGAAATTACCTCAAATAACAAATATAGATCATTTTTTTAATTTTGGAAGGCACTGACCACTTCTAATTGGTAAGCTTCCTGATGTTGCTATAGTCACGAATGTTGATTATTGCCTTGTTTATTGAAGTCTCTGACAAAATGAGGCATTTAAATGAGTTTGAAGTGTATCATGCTCTACATCTTATACGACAAGGTCAATCTCTGCGACAAGTGGCTAGAGAGCTTGGGGTTTCTCCTTCCGTGGTGTCCAGGTTACGCAACAGGCACAGAGAGACAAGTCAGTACTGTAGAAGACGTGGCCAGGGCCGTAAATTTAAAACAAGCCCCCAGGATGACAGATACGTTGTTCTTTCTGCTCTTCGACAGCGTACAAAAACTGCAAAAGACCTGCAGAATGACCTTCATATGGCTTCCGGAATCCGGGTTTCAGACCACACCATAAGGAACAAATTAAGGAAAGAGAATATTCGTCCAAAAAAGGCCCGTTAAAAAACCACGCTTAACAAATAGGCATAAGGCAGCAAGACGTACGTATGCTGAAAACCATGGTGATTGGAACCTGAACCAGTGGGAGTCTGTGCTCTTCTCGGACGAATCCAGGTATCGTCTTACACGTTGTGATGGTCGATTGAGGGTGTGGGGACGGCCAGGAGAAATATTTTCTGCAGAGGCTGTACAGGAAATTGATAGATTCGGAGGAAGTTCCATAATGGTGTGGGCCGGAGTTATGTACAACAATCGTACGGACCTTGTACTTGTTCCCCAGCGACTGAATGCTCTCCGGTACATCGAGCACGTTGTGGAAGAGCATGTAGTACCTGCTGCCATTGGAGTAGGCCCTGGATTTCTGTGTATGCAGGATAATGCCAGGGCACATTCTGCGGCTGTCACCAGGGATTTCCTGAGGAGGAATGAAATTGAGGTAATGGAGTGGCCAGCGGTCAGCCCAGACCTCAACCCTATTGAACACTTGTGGGATCTTCTAGACAGGAAGGTCAGGAACCGACATCAAGCTCCACAAACTCTGCAGCAACTTGGATATGCTCTGAAGGAGGAATGGGAGAATATCCCGCAAGAGGAAATCCAGAATCTTATTGGGAGCATGCCACGAAGGTGCCAAAGTGTCATCGAATGTCGTGGAGGCCATACATAATACTAACTCTATATAACGAGTGTTTAACTTTGAAAAATAAGCACAAGATTCAATTGCTTACATAGCGGAATTATTTGAAAAGTTAATTGTCAGCGTTATTCATTTGTTTTTACTGACATGAGCAATAAATAAATAAATAAATAACCACAAATAATGTACTTTATTAATTTCATGTTTGTGCCTTTATCCAATGAAAAAATATTTGCATATTTCATAGTGTTCCTCTAATTTTTTTGAGCAGTGTACTGTATTATACTTTATAGAAACTCTTGCCATCCCGAATTCTCTAAAAAAAAGTTAGAGAGACGAAAAGAGAAGCCTGCATAATGTGGAGCTACGTGATATTTATGGGAAACCAGATTTATTAAGAGATGTGTTATGAATGGAGGATGGAAGAGGGCCATGTAAAAATGTATAGGTAAACAGAGGGAAAGCTCCCAGTGGGTAGGCTAAGTATGAGGTGGGAGAATAACATTAACTATAATTTGAGGGAGGTAAATTTATACAGGGGATGATGCAAAACATTAGCACAGCATAGGGATGTATGGAGATATGTTGTCCCTTTGGTCATGAGACTTCGGGTTGGATGGCGCCAGTCAGTCAGTTAGTTAGTTATATATACACTGATGCCGATTGACAAGACCTGACGGTCCATCACTAGAGTTGATGAAATAAAATGAAACGAAATGAATGGCTCATCATTATGAAATGGTGGAATGATTTTTTTTCAGGGGAAATGGAAGAAACCCTGAGAGAAACCTGCCTTGGCTCCGATTTGTCTACCACGAACTCCATATGGAGTGATCGAAACACCAGAGGGGGAGGCCGAGTGATTGCTCTACTGATCCGCCCCCATTCATGTGGTATACTGTTTGGAAAATGTATTTCATAGACTAGAGCCCTTCATACCATGCCTCATACAATTATTTATGTACTTTTATGTACAGTATGTTAAGTCAAAAGTACAGAACCCGTTGTCTCTGTGGTCAAAATTATCCATATTATGGTGATTTCGAGAGAGATTGTGCATCTTTTTCAATTTCTTGAAGCGTCGCCTCATGAATACTCCCACTCTGCCTTGTCGGTGCGCTCATGGCTGAGACTTACGTTTCTCGAAGTCTCGGTACTAGAATAATCGCCTTCTCGAAAGATACAGAGCAGCATGCGAGACGCACGCAGTTCGGCCTATCTAGAATTTTCGACGCTTGGCGTCTATATGAGGGAACGAGATCGCCGTCATTGAGTCAGTTGTGGTTTGGAAAGCGAACAGGAAGAAGTTTGAGAGGATCGGCGAAGCGGAAAGAGACTAGAGTGAAACTGGGAAACATTAACTATCGGCGGAATAATAATGAAGTACAAGTGATTGTAAAGTGAATTACTGGACAATAAATAAAGGAAGATTTGAAATTTTAACGAAAACATGTTTTCGTAATTGAAATAATTGCTATCAAAATCTTGGCCAAAACTAACTAACTGTCACTACCGAACCCGTAGGTTAATGGGCGAGAGGACATAAGCTCTCCATACATCCCTATCCTGAACTAATGTTTTCCAATCATCCCCTGTAAGATCTACTTCTCTCAAATCATGGTTAATGTTATTCTGCCACCTCATACTTAGTCTACCAACTGTCATCCTCAGCCAAACTCGTGATAATATTGAACTCAACAATAATTAGATCCAAGTTGTTTTATTTTGATGTCTCGCTATAATGATTTTAAAGGATTTGTCCGGTAAAGAAGCGCTTTGTGGACTGTGTTTTTACTTCCCAAAATGAAATTTTATGGAGTGTCTAAAAACAATTTTATGGCGTCGAATTTTTAAATAATGATCCTAAAGATTTTTCAAATCCGAAACTTCAATAAGATGTGTTTATTTACAATTAAGAATTTTAGTATCTTTACATCCGGTATAAATTATTTAAATTTTAAAACGGTATAAAACTGTATATAGACGTCTGAATCACAAAGCAACTGACGGTAATATTCAAGTGCATATTTGTTTTTATGTTTTTGTTGTTAGAAGATTATCATATGTTTGCACAGTAACCGACAAAGCTGAAAATAATTTATGGCGATCGTTAGAAAGAAACATACGACAGTTTCCCCTTTTTATGCAATTAATAATTACTTCAGAACTCTGTTACTGAGGGCAATTCCATGTTTTTTGCTGTTTTCGAGCAGTAGCAAAAAGAAAAAAACAAGAAAACATCGCTTTGATATTCGTTGTTTGATGTTTTATTAACTCGGTTTGCCACTTGGAGACCACAGCAAAAAGTATTCATGTGCAGTTCTATCATCAATTCCACTTTTTCCCTTCTACGCGAAAAAAATATATATACGGTTATTTTTATAATATGCAAAACCATGTAACTTAGATTTAAAATTAAAATGTATGTTCTTACTTTCAGAGAATATAATACGTGTATATAAAATCTAGGACCATCCTTTGTTGTTTGCAGAATCGAAGAATTGACAGATTTTTTTTTGGTAAGAAAACTGGAAAAATTAATATCCATTCCGAAGGCAAGTAAAAAACAAATGATCCCAAGATAGATGTACACTAGTAGGTTGTATATTTAATTGTTATGTGTATTTTTGTCTTGCCTAGTTAATTTGATATCAATTACTAATTACTAATAATATTATGATTGGGCTTAATGTTTTTGGTGACGAAAATATGTTTTAATTGTTTATGGTTTAATTAAATGTATAGTTGGGCTTGGTCATAATTTTGAATATGATATGGGGAAAAAATATTGCAGCATAATCAAAATATGTGCTGCTGCTATATATTTTAATGAAACAAGACTCATTCAGATTTTTAAACACAAATACCAGCAGGTTGTCTTTATAAAATGTCTGGTATTTTCTCCTGGCATAGGTGGAACTGTAACCCACTTCTTAAGATAGGGCGCCTGCGTCTGGAGAGCGTAGTTACGTACCCCGATTACATGATAGGTGATGAAGCACCTTAACGTAACCTAAATCCAGATCATATGCGACCCCAGGAATAATTCTCAGTCATTCAGGCTAACTTATTTTATTCATTTGTTCATCTACCAATTAACAATTTACAAATAAGTGACACATAAAATTGACAAACGTCATATTACTTAGCAGAGGTCGTGTTCAAGACAGTTCCAATTTGATTTAGCTGTAAATATGATGCGTAACAGAAATGTACAATATATCGGTCTTCAAACAATGGACCTTGTAACTTTGGATGCATTTAAATATGTATTTTGTTGTAGTTCAAGAGTATTTTATGTTAACAAAATAGTAGCTCGTGTCCAGAAATGTATATTTCCTTGTCATCTGCTGTCATCTATCCCATACATAATAATGTTATATAAACTAATAAATCAATGATTTTGAAAATGTGGACGGACGTGGTATTTTTTGCTACAGAGTTCACGTAAAAATAATTAAACATGTCTACATTGTTAATTTAGAAGAATAGGAACAAAAATGAAATTTTATAAAGTAATGGCTGTTCCTGTATTGATGTATGGATCAGAATGTTTGGAGGGCACATTTCAAGTTACGTTCTAAATAAAAATTGAAATCTAAATCACAATTAACACCGGAGTTATGACCTAATATGTGATGTGTTACTGACTGACTTGATTCTGTGATTGACTGACATATCTGAATTTTATTTAGAATTTCAAAATGCAAAATTTTACAGAAATGTAACAAAATACTATGAAACTAGATAAACAGCTTCTGTAACGGAGATTTAAAAAATACAAATACTTTATCAATTCTACGAAAAACGTTAAATTTAATTTTACTGTAAAATAAATATTAATTTAAATCAATAATGTAATTAAATTAACTCGCTTACCATGTACCATTTTAAATTATATAAAATAAAAACATTAAAGAGGACTACTCAATATCAAAGGGCCTTCTCTCTTGTTAAATATATCCACTATAATTGTGTGAATATATTTAGTAACTGATTACAATGTATTTACCTAATGAAAGATTTAATATTTATGATTTCTAGATTGAACCATTGAAATGAATAATTCAAACATTCTGAAGAAGGAATTATAAATCGTGGTGTGAGACAAGGCTGCCTCCTATCCCCAACACTCTTTGCAATCTATATCAATGAAGTAATATGTTGCTGGAACAAAACATATAAATTTGGAATAAGAATATCAGAAAATAGAAAATTAAACACCCTATTGTTTGCAGATGACCAAATAATAATAGCAAATTCCGAAGATAATCTACAGAAAGGTCTGTATGAACTTAACAAAATTACAGAAGAATATGGATTAAAGATATCTACAGAAAAAAACAAAAATTATGGCATTTCAAGGTGTAGATCCTCTCAGAAGTAAAATTGTACTGGACAATAAAATTTTGGAGCAAGTGAATAATTTTACAAATCTAGGATGCAATATCTCACATGAAGAAGAAAAGGATGTAAATGCAAAAATATCTAAATTTTTAAGAATTTTAGGGTTAATAAATTCTATCTTCAAGCCACAGTTAGTCCAAAAGCATTCAAGACTGAAAGTGTATAAAACACTGGCTCTTCCAACTCTTTTGTATGGTAGCGAAGTATGGACGTTGAAACAGAAGGATATACAGAGACTTAGATCTGCTGAAATGAGATATCTTCGGAGGACTGCAGGATACACACTACTATTTCACAAAAAAAATGAAGACATCTTAGAAGAATTACAGATGGAATCTTTAGAAAACAAAATTTCTGATTATAAGTCAAGATGGATGCAACATGTTCATCGAATGGAAGATCACAGAATACCCAAACAAATGTTAAGATATCAACCTGCAGGAAGAAGAAGACCAGGACGTCCACTCAAAAGACTTCTGGATGGTGTTTCTCTTGAGGCCGAAACAGGTCAACAAATGGCCTAAATTCGTGAATGTACTATGATGATGATGATGGAGATCTTATTAAGTCTTCCATATCGTATGCACATTCTTAATAAGTTTGTTATTTATCAGAGTGCATGCACGTTCAAAACAAATTATTATAAACCACATGAGCTGTCCAATTGCTGACTTAGTAAATTCTATTTGTAAGCTCAATTATAAAAACAAAACTATCATTAGCCCAACACAACAATCTTCTGTTGATCCACTTAATAACATCGATATATCAGATTTGCTTATGCAGTTATAATTTGACTCCCAGTATTAAAAAAATGTTTCCCGTGACACACGAAGTCTCACACTGCAGCTAAATGATTTATGTTAAGATGCCTTAATAGAGGTCACTGGTTCACGTTCCCGTGAGAGAAGAAATTTTCTCGTGGCATTTCGGCCACAATTGGACTGGTGCCCGCCCAGAATCGTGAAGAATTTGGGCACCTACAATGTTTAGCGGCTGCAGTTGAGAAAACAAGTCATAACGGCTGGAGTATCCGACATGCTGACTACATATCACCCATATATATATATATATATATATATATATATATATATATATATATTGGCTAGATGATTGTCCACCTCTACCATTGATATATATTTGGATGTGAAATCAGCGGCTGGCTGGTAGGCCAAGACCTCTCTAGGTCTGTCGCGCCATTCAGGTTTTTTTTAACACTTATTAATTTGTTTCGCTGTTTGTTTGACAGATGTGCACACGTACTCTATAACATACGGGTCCAAAGCGTCCACGTTGTAAAAGTCCGTGATAGCTGAAAGATTTTCAAATTGTTTTTCTACAAATATCTTTCCGTCTTCTATATCACTTTGTGACTCCTCCTGAACAGTTACTTGGTTGGTTTTACAGCTCACATTACAAAATTCTGTACCATTTTGTATCTTCTTTCCCGATTTTTTCATACATCCGTGCCATCCTTTTTACTTGGCCGCCAATCGCATCTTTCCATGGTACGTTTGAAAAAAGTTCCATTTTATGTCCAAATCCAAATATGCAAAGTTAATCAGTGTCACATTGCTGCTCCAACTGAAAATTTTTATCACCTCAAGTTTTGGAAGAAGTTCTTATAGTTCAGAAAACACTTTTCTTAAGCGAACTTCTATAGCATACTTGCCATGTGTCACATGACCTGACACTAGAATATAGTATTTCTTCTGAACTTCCCTGTCACCTTCCATCTAAACTTGGCAACAGCAGTTAATATTGAGATATGCTTATTGTTCCAATGAACTGCCTGGATCTCATGTTGTTCTTTTGTTACATATTATTTTCTGATAAATCAACAAGTACGGCTGCTTCATTTACTGCAATATTTTCCCGAATATATTTAAATGCTTCCGCTGACCGCCTTTTAACTCAAATTAACACAGAAGTAGGGTTAGTAATTATTTTATGGAACAGCTGAACCGAACAGTCTACCATATTTCGTAAACCATGATTATGTTAATCCTCAGCGGAGTGCATCAAGCAATCGACTGTCCCATGCGCATTAGCAATATAGATGAGAGGACAAAACGTCAGTCAGTCAGTCACGGGAAAAATAATGGCTTTACAAGAAAATGTCATCAATACGTTTTTGTTAGTTGTGTACCGATAACATAGAATCCAAGAGCAAATTTTAATCCATCAATTATTATGTAGCATACAGTAATTTTTTATACGTTATCCGTGACTGACTGACCATAGCTTGCAGTTAACAATTATAGGACACTTTCAATGTACATAAAACATTAGAATGAAATTAATAATACTACATTTATGACTAAGAAGGACCAAAATATGGTTTAACAAAAGAGTTTGTGAAATAAAACGAACTAATACGACCGAATCATTAAACAACAAATTGGTAAAATTCGTGTTTTTACAGGTTTGGAATATGACAAGTTCTACCACTAATATTAGACTAAAATAATACACATCTGAAACATTATCTTATAGAATTAGAAAATTCGATCTTTAAAGATAAATTACGTATCAAAATTATTCCTCCGTCAATTTCAAAATTTTCAACTCGGTATGACGTCTTCATGGAATCGCTCTATTTTTATTATTATTATTATTATTATTATTAATATTAATAATAATATTATTATTATTATTAACAAGAATTATTATATTTATTATTATTATTATTATTATTATTATTACTATTATTATTATTAAAACCAACTAAACTCTATGGAGCGACAGGCCTAGATAGAAGGCCCTTGATGGACAAGCCGGCTACTAGCCTCGTATCTGCACATGTTAATCACAAAGGTCATCCAGTCAGTGTAGGGATAACATGTGATCAGCATGTCGGGTCCCTCAGTCATTATAGCTGGTGTTCTCAACCTGGAGTCGCTACTTATTATAGCTACCTAAATTCCTTACAATCCTAGGTGGCACTGGTCCAATACTGCCGCAAATTATATAATAAAATAATTTTCCCCATGGAAACTCGAACCAGCGCAAGTCCCATAGCTTTCCATCTAGGCATGACGTCTTTAATCGTTCGGCTATAGCGTGGAACATTAATATCATATTATTAATATATTTTATAATTTATTATTATTGTAATTATTATTATTATTGTTATTATTATTATTATATTATTATTATTCTTATTTTATTATTATTATTATTATTATTATTATTATTATTATTATTATTATTATTATTATTATTATTATTATTATTATTATTATTATTATTATTATTATTATTATTATTATTATTATTATTATTATTATTATTATTATTATTATTATTATTATTATTATTATTATTATTATTATTATTATATTATTATTATTATTATTATTATTATTATTATTTGTACATTCACTCAAGTTTGCAGACGACCAGATATTAATAGTACAAGACCACGATGACATAGAATATATGGCAGAAAAACTAAAGGAAGAATATGAAAAATGGGGACTTTATATACATATAGAGAAAACTAAATAACTGTGTATAGGAGAAGAAATGGAAAATATAACTTTCAACAATGGAGAAGAACTAAAATCTAGTATTGAATGCATTTATTTAGGAACAAAGTTAGACCATTGAGGCGATAACACAGTGTAAATTAAAAATAGAATCGCACAAACAAAACAAGCAGTAAATGCTTTAAACTATGTTTGATTGAGCAAGAATATTACAAAAAATAGACAATTACAAATATATCAAACCATAATTCATAGCATTTAACATATGGTACTGAAGTTTGGCAATTTGCTACCAGGGAAATGAAAAGAATTTTAAGTACAGAAATGGATGTTTATAAGATCTGCTGGAAAATGTAGAATGGATAGAATACGGAATAAAAGAAATAACGGAAATTATGAGTGTATAAAAGAGGAGCCGGGCATCATAGACGTTATAGAAAGGAAAAGATTACGCTGGTATTTATTTATTTATTTATTTATTTATTTATTTATTTATTTATTTATTTAATCTTGTGAAGTTCAGGCCATGTGGCCTTCTTTTTCCACTCACCAGGACAAACATTTATTACATCAGAATATAACAATCATAATTAACTCTAATATTAAATATTAAATACTACTGGAGTATCTCATTACTTCCAACTTCGTACAAAAGTCTAACAAATATATTAGTCAGCAGACTTACTCCCTATATTGATGACATTCTAGGAAATCATCAATGTGGATTCAGAAAAAACAGGTCGACAACAGATCAGATTTTTACTATAAGACAGATTTTAGAAAATAAATGGGAATATAATGGAACTGTACTTCAACTATACGTAGACATAAAACAGGTATACAATTCAATTAAGAGGGAGAAGTTATATAGCATCCTACTGGAGTTCGAAATTCCTAGAAAGTTAGTTAGACTTATACGAATGTGTCTAAATGGCACAAAGAGTAGGATGCGTGTAGGGAAAACTGTTTTCGGATAATTTTGAAATCCACAATGGATTGAAACAAGGAGATGCACTATCTCCTCTACTATTTAATTTTGTACTAAAGCATGCCATTAAATCTTTAGAGAATGGGGAGGGCTTACAACTCAATGGTATTAATAAGCTGTTAGTTTATGCTGAAAATGTAGTATTATTGGCCGATAGCGAGGAGATACTAAAGGACAACACGCACACACTATTAAGTAACACTAAAAAATTAGGACTGGAAGTAAATATCAATAAAACTAAATATATGGTCACACGTAGAAATACATTATATAATGGAAATGGACAGCTAATGACAAATGAGGGAAATTTTGAGGAAGTGGCTGAATACAAATACCTAGGAACAATAATCACAAATAAGAATGAGATGCACAAGGAAATTAAACATAGGCTCAATTCTGCAAATGCGTGCTATTATGCATAACATAGACTTTTGATGTCCCAACTCCTTTCAAAAAACGTTAAACTGAAAATATATATAACTATAATTCTACCAGTTATATTATATGGATGCGAAATATGGACTCTTACTTTAAGGGAGGAATGGAGATTAAGAGTATTTGAGAATAAAGTTCTTAAGAACATTTTTGGACCAAAGAGAGATGAACAGACAGGTGAATGGAGAAGACTACATAAACGTGAACTACATGGTCTTTATAGGAAGCCAGATATAATAAGAACATTTAAGTCTCGTAGATTGCGATGGGCAGGACATGTTGCACGTATGGGGAATGAAAGACTTGCATAGAAGCTTCTTGTAGGAAAGCCAGAGGAAAAACGCCCAGTTGGTAGACCAAGAATGAGGTGGGAGAATAACATTAACTATGATTTGAGGGAAGTAGATTATACAGGGAATGATTGGAAAGCATTAGCTCAGGATAGGGATGTATGGGGAGCTTATATCCGCTCGGCCATGAACCTACGGGTTCGATAGTGCCAGTGAGTAAGTATTAAACATTTAATGAAGATTTGACCAATATGATAATATCTATTGTATTACGATCCATAATAGAACCAGTTAAGATAGTTAAGATTAAGACTAAAACATAATAAATTGTATTCTAGCAAGATAAATTAATTCTTGTTAGACCGTCCCTGTCTAATGTAGGGCGTATATAAAAAACAAAAGAAAAATAATAAGATATAGAAAACTAATTTTACGTTTATGCAATATTTAAACAAGTGAAAATATTTGTTAATTTTAGTATTATTTTCATAAATAATTAAATGTATTAATTGTTAAAATAATTCTATCAGTGAGGTGTGTAAGTTAGTTTGTTTTTGAAGGATGTCATAGTTTGACAGTCTCTGACATAGGGCAGAAGATAATTCCATGTTTTGGCAAGTGAGACCGAAAAGATAATGAATAATACACAGTGTTATGAGGAGGGATATAAAGGACAATGTGCTGATGGGATCGAGTGTCAAGGTTATGTGTGTCGGATAGTCTGATGAAGCGGCGTGATAAATAATTAGGCGATGATGTGTGAAGTGTTTTATAGAGAAGGGATAGGGAATGGACAGTTCTACGATCTCTTAGACGAAGCCACGATAATTGTTCCAGGGACGGTGTAACATGGTCAAATTTGCGAATACCTCAAATAAAACGTGCGAAAGAATAATTATGAACACGTTGAAGTCTTTGAGTGAAAATAATATTTAAGTCTGTAAAAAGAGTATCACAATAATCATAATGGGGCATTGCAAGTGTTTCTACTAACATTTTCCTGAGAGCGAATGTCAGACAATTTCTTACGCGATTTAATGAATGTATTATTGAGAAGACTATTTTACATGTATGGTTTATTTGTGTATTCCAATTTAAGTTCTTGTCAATAAATACTCCTAGAATTTTTACTGTCTCACTATAAGGGATTTGAACTCCATTAAGTGACACATGCGAGACTGTGTTTAGGTTAATTGTAGATAATAGTCTCTGGTGACCATTATGATTGATTGTGACTTTCTAGGATTTAATTTCAGTCCATATTTAACTGTCCAAGTCATTAGTGAGTCAATATCCTCGTTAATTTTGGCAACAGCGTCGTTTAGAGAATATTTCTTTGTGTGGATGTAGATTTTTATGTCGTCCGCAAATATATTATGTTTGCAATGCTTTAGGGAGTTGGATATGTGATTTATGTAGATTGAAAAAGCAAAGGTCCAAGTACCGAATCCTGTGGAACTCCAGCTTTACAGAATGACCAAGAAGAACATAATGTATGATTTCCTACAACAGATTGCTGGCGCTCATGAAGGTAGGAATTGAACCATTGCGTGGCACTATCAGAGAATAAGAGGTTTTTATGTTTATGCAACAATAAGTCCAAGTCTACTGTGTCTAATGCTTTATTAAAGTCCAGTAATGTAAGAATGGTAAGTTTTCGATTATCAGCAGTTTTGCGTATGTCTTCGCAAATATTTAGTAGAGCAGTATTTGTATTGTGCCTGTCCTGAAGCCTAACTGAAATTGATCTAAAAGGTTGTATTCATTTAGGTAGTCAGTCAGTTGTTTATGGACTAATCGTTCCAGAGCTTTTGAAAGGGTAGGTAAAATGCTAATGGGCCAAAAGTCGTTCGGAGTTGAAGGCGTTTTAACTTTAGGCAGTGGGCGTGCGAGGGCTTGTTTCCACAATGAGAAGTTTGTAATGAAGATTTAAAAATATGAGTTATAGTATGGCCATGCCCAAAGAATTCCAGAGCAAAGACTGCCTAAAATTGTTATGGAATGGATCCCAATGGAAAGGAGGAAGAGAGGTAGACCGAAGAAAACTTGGATGGAAGGGGTACAAGCGGCTATGGATATCAGAGGATTGGAGGAAGATCAATGGATGGATAGAGAGGAATGACGTTTGGTTTCCGGAAGACGGCGGTAGCTGCCATGTTACCGGATGGTGATTATAATAATAATAATAATAATAATTATTATTATTATTATTATTATTATTATTATTATTCTATCTATATATCTTCGGGTTTTTACAGCTGCTGCCGTCTTCCCGTGCCAAACCTCGAAAGCCTAGGCCTACGGTCTTGGGCATTTTCGATGCTTAGCCCTCTAGCTTGCATTACTGACTTCATGTTTTCCTTCCATGTTAACCTTGGTCTCCCTCTTTTCTTCTTTCTGTTCGGATGCCATTCATATAGTTGCTTCGGCCATCGCTCATCTTCCATTCTTAAGACATGTCCTAACCACTTTAATTCCTTCTCCTCAATTATTTCAATTATGCTTTCTTCTGCTTCCATTATGTTTCTAATTTCCTTATTTGTGACATGCTCTAATCTAGATTTTCTGGCACTTCTCCGTAAATAATCCATTTCTAGAGCTATTAGTCTATTCTTGTAGTACTTATTGATTGTCCATACCTCACTTCCATGCATTGCAACAGATTCCACCAATGTTTTAACAATATATTTTTTTGTGTCTTTCCAAATATGCTTATCCCACCATATGGAATTTAACGATGATATTATTTTGCTACTCAATTCAATTCTATGTTTTATGTTCTCTTTGCCTATATTATTATTATTATTATTATTATTATTATTATTATTATTATTATTATTATTATTATTATTATTATTATTATTATTATTATTATTATTATTAGTTAATATAGGTCCGTAATATGCTCTGTGCGATTGACCCCAATTTGAATAAAATGTCGTTTCAAATAAGCAAATTATATTGCGTGGGAGTATGTTTTATCAGTATTCATTTCATAATTATTTTTGTGAAATAAATTTAATAAGCATAATTTATATAGATAATAAGTGGATTGTCAATAAAAATTAATCATATAAGTTACAATCGTCACCATACTCTTATGTTCATAGCTGCTCTGATATAAGCTCTCTATCTCTACGCTATTTTTTTTCAATCATTCCCCGTATATTTCACCTTCTTAAAATCATGATTATTGTTATTCTGCCACCTCATTCTTGATTAAAATCCTGAAAATTAATATATAATATTAAATTAAATTTCTCAGCCCCAAATTTAACGTGTCTATATTACATAATCAGACCAGCCTCATGGGCCAGTGGTCAGCGTTTCTGACTACTGTTCATGAAGTATCGGATTCGATACCCGGTCAAACCATATGAAATTTTCCCTTAGAGGGAATCATTCCTGTGGTTGCCTATAGTCTGGAATTCAGGTTAAGTTTAAGTTAGGAACTCTCCTGGCGCTTAATTATCATCCATCATATCATCGGGGTAATGTAACTCCGCCTTCCATTCGCCCCAAATTCAGAAGTGCCAATGCCAGGAGAGAACATCAGAAATGTTAAAATGACAACCTGGGGCATTGAATAAAAATAATATTACATGATCAAGCATATTTTACGTCAGAAACTAAATACTGTCGCCTTTGGGATTACAACCAGAGATCCCCTGAATATTAATCCAAAAGGTTTATCTCGTTTTCTAAAATGTAAATATTTGAAACAAATATCTTATTTCCAATCCTTATGTATATGAGAAACAAAATATATTCCTAGTGGAGCCGTCACAAAGCGATTGTTACGATATTACTTGTGAGTGTTCGGTGCAAACCATTCAAAACGGTCAAATTACTAGTAATGCCTTGCATCTCCCTCTAATATTAGAAGATGATGAAATTTCGAGTCTTTATTAATATTTATAGGAATAACAACCATGTTCTTAACAATGACGAGATATTGAACGTGAAGGAACCGGATTGATAGCCGCATTTTTCTCAACCTCAATCTGTTGTTATTACATTTTATAGACTGTTATGTTCCAAATAGACGCAGTTAGACGCTTTGTCGCTTGAGATACCTGTTCTGTAATAATTTTAAAACATGCGAGAGATAGAGTTCAGAATTAATGTATGCGCTATATTTGGAGATATTGATAAAAGTGTCCTAGGTTTAAGTGTTATGGAAACGGCAGAAACTAATGTTTTAATTTTATTTCATAATACGAAGAATTTTATACATTTACGTTATTAAATGTGGTGAACGAATTATAATAGTTCTCAAACAATTTACCACGTGCAACTTTTGTCTACGTAATAACTAAGATACAGCGTCTGGCGACTTATTTAAATATAATCTATATTATTGATACTTCATAAATGTAAGTATACGATCCTGAAGCAGTAATTCCACGGTAAAAGTTCACGACACGTCACTATAAATGGAAACCTTATAATGCTCAGAAAACATCTATAGGCTACGTACACTGCCGCTCAGAAAGCATGAGCGCTTGAAATGTTAAGAAGTCTCGCGTCTTCCGCACTGCGCATGCGAACTTTATTCACACAACTATCCATATTCCGGTAGCTTAAATTCTCCTATTGTACTGCCTTGTCATGCAGCGGTCCTGGGTTCGTTCTCCAATCGGGACAAATTTCCTAAACGGTCGCCGAACATCATCTGGCCACCATTATCATATTCACTACATTAAATTAAGTTTAGGATTAAGTCCTCTCCTGGCGCATCATTGCCTACATCATCATTGGGGCAGTATAACCCCGCCTTGCAGGCGTCCCAATCTCAGAACTATGTTACAATACGCCAATGCCATGAGAGAAATGACAAACTGGTGGCATTGAATTTAAAAAAATCTCATATTTGATTAAGAGGTCTGAAATATGTTTCAGATCAAACTGGATAGTGTAAGCTGAGACATTGTGTTATGAGGAATGCTGTGTTCGAGTGCCCTTGAATATAAAACTGTGAATAAATATGTACTGTGTTCTAATATTCAGGGCTAGCCGACCCTTTAATTGTAGGACGACCTAAACGATGTAAACAACACTTGGATGAAATAGGAACACAACATCAAGGTAGTACCAGGTATAGTTAGGTGCGGCAAAAATTGTATAACACAGCAGACAATTACAATTGTATAATAAAGTGACTAAAATAGTATACAGTATTGTCACTGCTAGCAAACACAGAGAAACAAACATAAACAAAAAATGCACACTTTATAAATGCATCAATACCTGTAATACGTGTATCAGAACTGAAATTAATGTTACTTCCTGAACGTATTAAACAATTGTATAGTATTTAATACACAAGTGATCTTCTTGGTGATATAATATTAAAATATATATGTAGTCAATATGCCCATTTCACCAATTAATGTTTTAAAATGGTCAACAAGTTTCTACAGCCAAGCTGTCATTCTCAAGACCAGATATTGACTGGTCAATATCTGGTCTTGAGAATGACAGCTCGGCTGTAGAAACTTGTTGACCATTTTAAAACATTAATTGGTGAAATTGGCATATTGACTACATATATATTTTAATTGTATAGTAATTGGGAAAAAGAAGCTCTTCCAGATGAATGGAAGGAATCAATTATCTTACCAATTTATAAGAAAGGAGATAAAACTGATTGCAACAACTACAGGGGCATCTCATTACTTTCAACTTCGTACAAAATTCTAACAAATATATTAGTAAGCAGACTTACTCCCTATATTGATGACATTCTAGGAGATCATCAATGTGCATTTAGAAGAAACAGGTCTACAACAGATCAGATTTTCAGTATAAGACAGATTTTAGAGAAGAAATGGGAATATAATGGTACTGTACATCAACTATATGTAGACTTCAAAAAAGCGTATGATTCAATTAAGAGGGAGAAGTTATATAGTATCCTGCTGGAGTTCGGAATTCCTAAAAAGTTGGTTAGACTTATACGAATGTGTCTAAATGGCTCAAAGAGTAGGGTGCGTGTAGGCAAACAGTTTTCAGACACTTTTGAAATCCAGAATGGGTTGAAGCAAGGAGATGCACTATCTCCTCTACTATTTAATTTTGTACTAGAGCATGCCATTAAATCTTTAGAGAATGAGGAAGGCTTACAACTCAATGGTATTAATAAGCTGTTAGTTTATGCTGATGATGATGTAGTACTACTGGCCGATAGCGAGGAGATACTAAAGGCCAACACGCACACACTATTGAGTAACACTAAGAAATTAGGACTGGAAGTAAATATCAGTAAAACTAAATATATGGTCACACGTAGAAATTCAGTATATAATGGAAATGGACAGCTAATGACAAATGAGGGAAATTTTCAGGAAGTGGCTGAATTCAAATACCTAGGAACAATAATCACAAATAGGAATGAGATGCACAAAGAAATTAAACATAGGCTCAATTCTGGAAATGCGTGCTATTATGCATTGCGGAGACTTTGATGTCCCAACTCCTTTCAAAAAACGTTAAGCTGAAAATATATAAAAACTATTATTCTACCAGTTATATTATATGGGTGCGAAACATGGACTCTTACTTTAAGGGAGGAAAGGAGATTACGAGTATTTGAGAATAAAGTTCTTAGGAAAATTTTTGGACCAAAGAGAGATGAACAGACAGGTGAATGGAGAAGACTACATAACAATGAACTACATGGTCTTTATAGGAAGCCAGATATAATAAGAACAGTTAAGTCTCGTAGACTGCGATGGGCAGGACATGTTGCACGTATGGGGAATGAAAGACGTGCATGGAAGCTTCTTGTAGGAAAGCCAGAGGGAAAACGCCCAGTTGGTAGGCCAAGAATGAGGTGGGAGAACAACATTAACTATGATTTGAGGGAAGTAGATTATACAGGGAATGATTGGAAAGCATTAGCTCAGGATAGGGATGTATGGAGAGCTTATGTCCGCGCGGCCATGAACCTTCGGGTTCGATAGTGCCAGTGAGTAAGTAAGTAAGTAAGTAAGTAATCGCACGATACTGTGCAGGACCGCATACTACTCCCCACCTCTCTCACTGTAGGGTTTGTTTTGATATAGAATCTGCTAATATTTAATGAATAACTCTTGAGTGATGTGTTGTCACATTGTGGTGTTTTATTTAATATAACAATGTGGTGGTTACATGAAATAACGCAACCGGCCAGGGTTCGAACCCTGGTCGCAAAAAGTATTCTGGCTGAGGTTTTTCGAGGTATTTCTCACCTATAAAACAAATATTAGGAACACCATCATCATCATACTCATCATCCAGGGATTAAGCCAGTTGGCTCGTTCCAGTTTCATGAAAGCTAGAATTGTTAAAATTGTTCAGACCATCTTCTTAGTGGGCGTCCAACATTTCTCCTTCCGTGCGGTTTATAATTTAGCAATAATTTTGGAAATCTTCCTTCTGGCATTCTACCAATATGTTCTTTCCAGTCGTTCCTATATTTAAGTATTCGATCTGTAAGTTTGAAAATATTTAGTTCCTTTCTTATATCTTCATTTATTTTCTTATCCAGCAGAGTATATCCTGCTATATTTCTTAAAAATCGCATCTCAGCTGCTTCCAATCTTTGTCTTGTATTTTAGTGATCGTCCAACATTCTTATCCATACATCAATACAGGAACAGCCATTACTTTATAAAATTTAATTTTTGTTTCTTTTTTTGTGTTTTTAAGGGTTCTTTTAATAGTGCCACATATTAGATTAAATTTATTTATTTTGTCATTAATACCTTCAATTTTAACATATGATAAATTGAAACCTAGGTATTTAAAAACTGTTCACTTGCTCTAAAATTTTATTATCAATCTTATATCAATTACTAGGAACATCTTCTTCTTCTTCTTCACTTCCTGGTTTAGGCAAGAGTTGCCTGTTCCGTCTTCACTAATAGATCTAAGACCATCTCTTCCGAGGACGTCCGACATCTCTTCTTCCTCTTGGAAAATAATGGAAGATTTTATTTGGTAATCTACTTTCTTCCATTCTTTCTATATGTTCTTTCCACTGTATCTTGTTGTTAAATATATTTTCTTTTATAGAGTAGATCTGCAGTTCTTCACGGATATCCTCGTTTCTTATCTGGTCCATTCTAGTGCAGCCTTTTACTACTAGGAACATTTAAGACCAAATTAGTCTTTGAACACCGTCTGCCATCAAAATTATTCACATTGTTTTCTCCTTGATTAAAAACACGTCACAAAGACACAAAATAATATTCACTTAATGATCTTTAGATGCTATATAATCTCGATGTTAAAGCGTCTAAAAGTAGAATAAACAGTGTTAAAATGATTTACTTGACAGTAATTTAAATTTACAAACATCTCAAAATCTGCTAAGTAAAGTTACACAAAGTGGTAACATAGCTGGTTAAGGCAATACTCTACTACCCGGAAATCGCCGGTTCTCGACAGTGCGGTGGTCAGAATTTTTAACTTTTCCTAAACCTTCTGACAACACCATGACCCTGGGGTCACTCAACCTCTAATTTAAATTAGTACCAGGCTTATTCTCTGGGGATAAATGGGGCCGTCAGGCCGGGCAAACAATCCTGCTAAGATATAGTGGCGATTATTTAGAAACTTCCCAGTACCCCTAAGACCTCCTATGCCTCCCAAGCCTCGTAGTGGGATCACTTACATTAGATTTGGGTTATTATGTTTTAATGTGTTGCAATAATATTTTGATATCCATTCAAAAGATTGCTTGCTTTATTTCTAATAAAATTATATTGATTCCCAATACCCGTAAGGCCTCCTATTCCTCTTAAGCCCTGTAGTAGGATCAGTTAAATTAGATTTGGGTTGCTATTATTTTTAATGTGCTGAAATAATATTTTGATTTGCATTCAAAAGAAATTACTTGCTTATCTCTAAGTATAAATAGTTCTTAATTTTCGCCCACTTTGCCACCCGATGCAAAAATATACCTACATTCTATTTTCACTCTATTAATATCCAATTTTGGACAATACAGTTTAGTCGACAACAATGCAACAATAGGCTTGGATGGCTCGATTCAATTTCGGGCAACAGACTGCGCGTTAATTCTTCACTTATTCGTAACGAGTCAGGTTCTTTGGTGCATTGAGTCTAATTGGAATGAACATCCGTAATATTTTTGAAGGTCAAGTCGGCAAGTCTGCTTCCCGAGCTATTTGTTAAACATTGTGATTCCCCTTACCTCCCCATGGACCTTGATGTCATGTCCTGCAAAGAGTATCTCTAATGTAATCTACATGAAATTTAACTTTGGTAGAGTGTGTTGGACAGCCCTGCTTAAGGATAAGTAAGCTTTTAGTGAAGCAGTTAACTAGAGAACGTGTAATGTCGTACCTGGAAGCTTTTAAGTATAAATAACCACTTCACCCCCTGAATGTAAGTAGGCCTATGTCTGCGTGAAATAAAAAATAACACACTTGATGCAGATAAGCATTAACGTGATGTCAGTACAAGTTGTGATGTCACACCTTCATCCTGAACCTACTAAAAAACTACAGAGTGATTCAACACATTATCCACAGATGATTATGTAATATTGACCCTACCACATATGGAAGTCGTGGAGGGTGTTTAGCTACAGTTGTAAATAAAATTTTGATCAGGAACCCATGTCTGGAAATATGACATTTCAATGCTTTACTTATATCTGTGTGATATGTTTATATTATCATCAGAGAAGTTAATCTGATCAGGTAAGAAAATATAATTAAGTAAATGAAAACCAATATAGGTACCATACGTTTCATTACTTGAATAAAACTATTTAAAAATTGTAATTTCGCCTGAAAGAACTCATCTTTTTGCAAAGGGAACAATATTTCAATTGGTTGTAGACTATTTTAAATATATTTGCTCACAGCACGACGATCTTCATTTCATTGCAGATATAACAAAAAATACTTGCATTATACTATGTTATTTGTATTATAGTGTATTATTTTTGGGGATTCTATGCCACCATATATAAATTCAAATAATAAACAGTAAAAACACAATTAATTGTTGCAGTAAGTTAATAAGTACCTGAGAGAAATATCTACGTTGATTCTTTCCAAAAAATGAAACGAAATGTTTTAAATGAAGTGAGAAGTTGTGCTCAAAGTAATCTAAAATCGCCATATTTACAATGTAAAATATGTATTAGTCATTGCGTAAACAGTGTATCCAACTTATCACTAAATCCCGCTAACAAACAAGTGAATGCTAAACTAATCTGGTGTACACTAACTCGCCCATTTTATCAGCTAACTTTCCCAAACTAACAATAATTTGCCCACTAATGTAGTTCACTCCTGGGATAGAATCTCATTTTATCTGATTAAACATGTTGACAATTGCAACGTGTGTTATCACATTGGTCAACATGACGCTAGCAGTCACTTGTTCACAGGTGCATAGAATAGCCATTATTTTAAATTTATTTTATTTCAGTTTATACCAAACTCCACAGTATGCATAATACTCGTATATTGTAAGCAAATTATGAAAATTGTGAATATGTAAACAGCTGTGAATGTTTTAAAATTTAATAAATGTATTTATGTCTTCTAAATTGCAGTACTTTTCCGTGTCTATGGTGACACCGTACCATACGTCTAATTAGCATCTCAGGGATCCCGGGTTGATTCCCGGCTACATCACAGAAATTTTCCGTAAAGAGCCTGGAAAGAGGCCCACTTAGCCTCGTGACAACAACTGAATAACTACTGATACAAATGGCAAAATACTGTTAAGAAAACTGAAAAGAATGTTGAAGGACTGCGTCACGCCAACTAAATGGTTCGCTTACCGTCTTCGAATACCTACTGTTATCAACCACTTCATCCGGCTTTTGATCTTTGGAGCTGTCTTGCCACGGATTTAATTTTAATTTACCGTTATAATTGAACAGCCATAAAATTTTCTATGTACGATGTCAAGGTCGGGTTCATGAACTCCTACCTGAGGAAACGGCAAAATAAATATCATATTCATATTATGTATTTAATGAAATTGAATTTTTATAGGAATAAATCACTATGTGGTTTGATTTTACGTTTAATGAAATATTCATATTTTATGACAATACTATTTTCAGTGGGTAAGAATTAATTCACAAATATTATTTATCTATGTATTTATTTCATAATATATGTCATTTAAATATTGTATGTTTCGAAATACCATCAAATAAAACACCATAGTACCATGAACTGTAACATTCACAAAAGCGGACGCTTCTATCACCAAATACGAATAAAACTTATCAAACTTAATTAGTGATTTTACAAGTAAACAAGCAAATTATATCCCTACTTTGTGCTAACCACTTGCCGCCTCAATGTGGACACGGGGTGAGACTTTGACAAGCTTTTAAAAACCTGTGTGGCATAACGAATAATACAAAATAGTAAACTAGTGTCTAACAGTTATTAGAATATTTTAGTGTGAGCCTATAATACCATACAATAAAAAATAGTAAATATTTGTTATATGTAAGCCGTGTTTAGTTTACTTGTAGCCTACAACTGGCATTGAACATCACACAAATCGATGAAATATTTTCTCTTTCGATTGTCGGTCTTTCGGGGCCCCGTGAAGATGGGTGCCCTGGCCACGGGCCCCCTTTGCTCTTATAGTAAAAACAGCATTGTTGATGAATCAACTGACATTGTCATTTCGTCTCATTCCATTTATTTCATTGGGTATCAATCGGAATCGGAATGAATATAAGGATACAGTCAATGAAGGTTTTTTAAACTTACCCACGCATAGAACAGCAGAACGTAGTTCTCAATTAATGCATGATTAAGCACTGTATAGGTTGGAAAAATGTGTTACACTAACTTCCGATGAGTTTCAAGCGGTAGGTGGATGTCATAGTTTTTTGCGCGTGTTCATAAATTGGACCCAGATGCGATTTGGGTACACTGCTTTATTCACAGGGCAGCATTGGCTAATAAGACAATGCCGAGTGACATTGTAGTTAAAGTTATCAACTCCTCCGTTTGGATGCGAGACTTTTTTCTGTTCTTTGCGATGAAATTAGTTGTGAACATAAGCACCTCCTGCTTAACGCTGGGTTTCTGGTTTGCAAGACTTTTCTAGCTTAAACAAAAAATTTTACTATTCTGAATAGTTGTAGTAATGAGTATGCTGCTTTTTTCTTAGATGATAATTGGTTGGTCACGTTGGCTTATATGGCAGATATAATTTCCAAACTAAATGAACTCAAATTGTCCCTTCGAAGCCCGATCCAAACTTAAAGTGAAGTCATTTCAGAAAAAGATCAATCTGTGGTTAGGGTACATTAAATGTAATAATTTTTCTCCTTTTCAGACCATAGATCTAAGTCAAAATGACTTTTCCTTATATTCTGCTTTCGCGGTTCTGCAGTATCCCATGTGTCTGCTCTTAACAATGATAATGATAGTTATTTTTCATAAAATTACAATGAATTCAAATAAATTCTCGAGATCTATTCCTATATTTCTAAAGTTAAAAATTGCCAGAAAAACTATGAGAATAGTTGTATGATATTATTATGACATTTAAACTAAATTTTTACACTCAGATAACAGACGTTTTGGATATCATTAAGACGTAAATATTCTGAAACTTCGAATGAAGCAGTTACGTTGATCATGCGTTGTCAACTTCATATCTGTGTTAAAAAGGTTATGTGAAAACCAAGTGCAGAAATATACTTGGTGCATGCTGTGATTTACGACTCAGTTAACTACAACTGAACCCAACTTATGAAAACATGACAGGCTCATCCAACGCATTAGTTCGCTGAGTACAAATTAGTTTAACAAAATTTCAATATGTGGTTAATTGCAATAACATAGTTTTATTATATTAACATGCAATCATACAATATTAATTTTCTAATCGGTGATTAGAATGTAGTAATTGCGACGTGAAGTATAATATCCTTCAAGGTGGGTACCTGACTTAAAAAGTTTGAGAACTATTGCTCTAAAGCATTAAGTGACATATTCGATACTGTAAGTTAATTGTAGCTAATAGATACTGATGGTCGCAATGATAGCTTTTGACATACATTATTCAGTTTCAGCACATATGTATCTGTCCAAGACATTAATGACCCCCAAATCCACATTAATTTTGACAACAGCGTCAAGTAGAAAGTATTTATCTTCGTAAATGTAGACTTGCAGATCGTCCACGAATAAATTATTTTCCAGTGTTTTAGAAAGTTGGATTCGACAATAATGTATACTGAAAAAAGCAAAACACAAGCACTAAATTTTATGAAAACTCCAGCTTTACAGTAGGACAAAGAAGAATGTAGTGTTGGATTCCCTACAACAGGTTACCGGTGCTCTCGAAGTTAAGAGCTGAAGCATGACGTAGTACAGTCGAAGACCGAGGTATTTTTAGTTTATGCAACAATAATCCCATGTTTGCCGTGCCAAATGCTTTACTAAAGTCAAGTAGAGTATATATAGTACCTTTTTGATTATCAGACGTTACGCGTATTTCTTCACTTATAATTAGTACCGTCGTATTTGTATGGTGTCCTGTACTGAAGCTTGACTATAATTTATCTAAAAATTCATATTCTTTTAGATAGTTTTGATTATGGATTAATCGTTCCAAATCTTTTGAAATGTTAGGTAAAAAAGTAATCCGTCGATAAATGGAGTTGAGGGAGTTTTAACTTTGGAAAGTAGACGAACAAGGGGTCGTTTCCACAATGAGAGATATGTAGAAGTTTGTAGTGAGAAGATAAAAAAAAACATGAGTTACAATAGGTAATATAACGTCGATTATTTCGTTCAGTAGAGTAGTCAGGATCTGCTGTTTTGGTTTTATTTGTCTAGTAGCTTTCTTCATGACATTATCTGTAACTTATGGAAATTCTCTTTCTTAGGTAATGGATAGAGAAATTAGTGAAAATGATCATTCCCCAAACATTAAATACCCATTTGTATCTCAACTGGTGAATAATTTATTAGGAACTGAAAGCATGATTTGTGAAAATGCGTATACTAATACTAGATGGATCAGACTGGAGAGCTGATATGAAATGTATATAAAATCTAACATGTGTTTAATTTTTTAGGAGAAAGTACATTGATTAGATTTCAGAAAATTCCAAACGTCGACTAACCAAGATCGAATTCAAAAGCTATTCTTGCTCTGCTTGCTTTCATACATACTTTCATGACAAGGGACACTTCAAAAAATGTTTGCTGATTAATTTTTCATATGACCAGGCAAACCATTGGTTTATTAGTCAAATCTTCTGTGTAATGATAATGACATCAGGAACTTTTTCAGAAATGTTAATACTTTGCCTAAAGCAGTGCGCACACTGGAAGCAAGAACCTTCTGTATTAAATATAACTAGTGTACAATAAGTCTTATCAAAGTGACGAAGGAACTCAACATTACCTGTAGAAACAAAAACAAAATTCTGAGCAATAAACATAAATATTTATAATTAATACATACGAGTATCAAGTTTTTATCTTATTTATAATTGCTATCACTTATATAATATAATATTTTATTTGGATATGACTTCTTTTCAGAAGTTAATATAATAGTACGCATGACAATTCTTTATCCACATAGAGAATTGACATATGTAAACTTTTATCAAATTATAGTATCAAGGAAAATGAGGTTTAAAGGAATTATAAGCTTACCGTATAAATGTCTAAATTAACAAAAACCAATGGCATTTTAACCAAAAATGCTAAAACCATTTTCAAATATAAAACAGTTTTGTAGTTTAACGTTTCTTAGAGCTTGATTAGTCTTGTTGCATAACTGTTTGTGGTGATTGAGATTTATGTTAATTTAGTGTACATTTCCGATAAGCTTCGTCTCCTTCAATTATCAAGTTACAAATTATAACAGCCATCTAGGGAGCAGGGTGTTGTTTTACGAGTTATGTTTTTAGTGTTGCGTGTCTATCATATCATTTTAATATAAGGACATGCGTTCTCTCCTACATAATACAGCGTCCACATTGTATGTCAGGCTGGACAGCAATAAGTACTGCTGTGTTATCTATATTTTAGGTCTGTGTGTGAGTCTTATGAGCGGATTTAGCACATACAAATTACAAAATCAATTAAATGTATCCAAATGGTATTGAAATAACTACAAAGCTTGAATGTGCAGTCAGTTTCATATTTAGCTTTGAGATGTTTTGTTGGTGTAAAATAATTAAATGGAAACCACTAATTGTTAAATATTAATAGTAGACTGCATTTAATGTCACTACATATAAATACTTGCTTTGATTATATACCAGGCACTCAAAACCAACCATTACATTAATTATTATAAGTCATTCTCAAATAATATAAATGAAACAAGTTTGTAAGGAAGTGTGCATATATATTTTTCCAATTCTCAAATAATATAAATGAAACAGGTTTGTAAGGAAGTGTATATATATATATATATATATATATATATATATATATAGTCCATATGCATTTAAATTAATCAAACCAAAAAAAAAAATTAGAAGTTGCAGAAGAGAAGCAATATACTATTAAAACTGAAAAACGAGTATCAAATGGAAAGAGATGGTTTGTAACTTAATAAGGGATTGGAATGAGCCCTACTATTAAGAAATAATCTTTTTTAAAAAAAATTAGCTCTTATATAATCTTTAAAATTGCTCTTATTTCCCAATAAGTTCGCAGATTCTTTAAAAGCTAAATTTGCAAAGTCTGAACTCATCCCACAGCATTCGGAACTTCTATTTATTTTTACACTGCAATACGAGTATCTGACAACTTCTACAACATTGAAAATCCGTTATATTACTGCTGACGAGTCTGCAACTTCTCTACGACCAGATACATTTCCTCATTTGAATTCAAGTTACGTATAACCGATATTAGACGACTGAATGGCGCAAGAAGTTGGACACTATGGGTCTCGAGTTCGAATTTCGGTCAGTCCACATGAGGTCTGTGGTGGATGGATCGAAACCAGGGCAGGATTGTACTATGGAATTCTCGTGTTTTTGCCTGCCATAACTTTAATTCCACTAATTCTCCATATTCATGTGATCAATTTTGTCCGATTTAATTTAATCTACCCTACGATTGTTCGGCAGGCCTGATCGGCGCCATCCTTTAATATTACAGACCCTCAATAATACGGATTTCATCTTACCCCTCGACTTGCCTAACGTCGGACACAAATATGAGGGTTTTATAAGGATATCTGGGGAGGAGTTTCATATCCTTGTGACTTTTCTTTTACTGCAAAAATAGGCAATTGCCAGTAAATAAAAAGGCATATTACATCAATACAAGTTTAATATTTCTTATTGTTTAATTATATTTCTGTGTTTTATTATAGCTTACTATCATTTTAAAGCCAGTAATCTTATTAAATGAAGCTTATACTATAATTTTATTTATTATATCAATCGAATATTTAGCAATATGTTAAGCACCACTCACTTGATATTGTTAATGACACTAATATCTTGGCATGTTAAAAAGTATATTGTATAATTGAACGAGTTAGCTTTGAGTGTAACGCTTTTTTGTTCAATACCACCTGTTTGTCATTCGACATTTCAGGTATTCTCTCCTGGCATTGGTGTATTGTAACCCACTTCTGAGGTTGGGGCGCCTGGAAGGTGGGTTACGCTGCCCTAATGATATGATGGGTGATGACGATGGGTAATGATGCGCCAGGAGAGGCCTTAAACCTAAACTTAATCTAATGAGGTGAATATGATATTGATGATAATGATCGCCAGATGATGTTCGGGGATCTTTTGGGCCTTAAAGTATCCTGACATATGTCTTACAGGTAAGGAAAAACCCCGAAAAAAACTCACCCAGGAAACTTGTCCCGAGCGGGGATCGAACCCGGGCTCTCTGCGTGACAAGACAAGACGCCACCTCGAGACCACTGCGGTGGACATTAAGATTCGTTTTCCCGTTCGCGGCATAACGACAGTTTTCATACGCTTTGGTTCAGTTTTTTTTCTGATAAGAGGCTTTTTACTTGCAATTCCTATATTTTATTATGAATTCTTCCTCAGAGCCACAATATACTTAAGTTATGAAACTCAACCACATTTGCAAAATCTATAGAACTCAAATACAGGATGCGCCATTCAAACCTCCCACATTTTAATTAATCATAACTAACCAAGTATTCGGAATTGTGAAATGAGGCCGGTATTAAACGAAAGAGAAACTCGAAGAATTTTCATTGCCACACACTAATTCACCTATATATGTGCCCAATTAGTAGCACGAACAATATAAAATCTGTATTCGATTTCGTGCCACGTTCTGTTCAACATGTCCATTTGTACTGTTGCAATTGTGTCAAAGACACGTGTTCGTAAATCATGAAGATCTTGTACTGGAGTCGCAAAAGGCACGGTCTTTTACAACCCTCAGAGGAAGAAGTCCAGTAGAGTGATGTATGGTGAACGTGGTTTTATGCCATTATTGTCCAACATGCGACAGATGATTTAACTGCAAAAATGAAAAAAAAATTCTTTGAGTATCCTTTTCTTTTAATACCAACCTCATTTCATAATTCCCCATACTCTGAGAGGCATAATTAATAAAAATGTTGGAGGTTCGAATGGGACACGATGTACAATCTGGTCAATTTTAGTATTCTCTGTAGCTCTTCTTACCTTACATTTAATATTTGTTTCCTTCAGCTTCAGAATTATATCAAATGGTATGGCGGTCATGGTTACATGTAGAGTTTGCCTATTTTCTTTTATCGTGGTTAAGCCGGAATTTAATCCACAGCCTCCTACGAATTTGTATAAGTGTGACGCAACATCTCAAGTTAGTTTCAGTGTAGAGCATGCCATTAAATCTTTAGAGAATGAGGAAGGCTTACAACTCGATGGTATCAATAAGCTGTTAGTTTATGCTGATGATGTAGTACTATTGGTCGATAGCGAGGAGATACTAAAGGACAACACGCACACACTATTGAGTAACACTAAGAAATTAGGACTGGAAGTAAATATTAATAAAACTAAATATATGGTCACACATAAAAATATATCATATAATGGAAATGGACAGTTAATGACAAATGAGGGAAATTTTGAGGAAGTGGCTGAATTCAAATACCTAGGAACAATAATCACAAATAGGAATGAGATGCACAAAGAAATTAAACATAGGCTCAATTCTGGAAATGTCTGCTATTATGCATTGCAGAGACTCTTGATGTCCCAACTCCTTTCAAAAAACGTTAAACTGAAAATATATAAAACTATTATTCTACGGTTTAATAAAACATTGGCAGTTCCTGCATTATTTTATGGGAGCGAAACTTGGGTAATGACCAAAAAACTGCAAATTAGAATACAAAGCGCAGAAATGAACTTCCTTAGAAGAACAAAAGGCTGCACAAGATTGGATCGGATAAGGAATGAAGATATAAGAACAGAGTTAAATACATATCCATTGGATGAGAAAATCAGAGATAATCGAGAGAAATGGTTTACACACGTGGAAAGAATGAATGTATCAAGATCACCAAGAGCGGCACTCAACTACAAGCCAAGAGGTTCAAGAAATATAGGAAGGCCAGTGAAAAGATGGACAGAACAACTGTGAGGCGGAACAGGCAAATTTCCTAGTCCATGAAGTGAAGAAGGAGAAGAAGAAGATTATTCTACTAGTTATATTATATGGATGCGAAACATGGACTCTTACTTTAAGGGAGGAAAGGAGATTACAATTATTTGAGAATAAAGTACTTAGGAAAATTTTTGGACCAAAGAGAGATGAACAAACAGGTGAATAGAGAAGACTTCATAACAATGAACTACATGGTCTTTATAGGAAGCCAGATATAATAAGAACAGTAAAGTCTCGTAGACTGCGATGGGCAGGACATATTGCACGTATGGGGAATGAAAGACTTGCATGGAAGATTCTTGTAATAATAATAATAATAATAATAATAATAATAATAGCTTTATTTTACCTGGCAGAGTTAAGGCCTTAAGGCCTTGTCTACCACTCAACCAGGTTTAAAAAAAAATACAAAAGAAAAGTCTTAAATCTAAATTACAATATATATATAAACGATTACAAGTTATGAATACAATACAATTAATATTTATAATGTATTTTGATTTACTCTAAATTTAACGAATTAAATATATAATATGTACAAGATATATAAAAAAACGAGGAAAAGATTAATGACATAGTATAAAATTAAATAAATAGAGAAAAATTAATTATTAGACAACAGGTAACTGTATAAGCGTGACTTAAAGGTGCCAAGTGAGCGGCAACCCCTGATATCTTGAGGAAGGAGATTCCAGGAGCGGGCGGAGGCTACTGCGAAGGAAGTAGAATAGGAGGAAGTGCTATGAAGAGGAATTGTTAGCAGACTGCTATCTTGTGACCTAGTGTTAATATTGTGGTAGGAGGATAACTTCTCAAATCTGGACGCCAGGTAAGTAGGAATGTAGGAATTCAGAAGCTTGAAAAGTAGCGAAAGAGAGTGCAATTTACGTCTGTCAGTAAGACGGAGCCAAGAGAGGTTATTAAAGTGTTCGGAAATATGGTCATAACGGCGGATATTGAAAATGAATCGAATGCAAGCATTATGAACACGCTGCAGTCTCTGCGACAAGGCATAGTTTAGATCATTATATATAATGTCACAATAATCGAAGTGTGGTAACACAAGATTCTGCACTAGGATTTGTTTTAACGAAACTGGGAGAAAATTCTTTAAACGTCTAAGATAATGTAAGATGGAGAAAGTCTTTTTACATATGTGTTTCACTTGTGTTTGCCAGGTTAAATTTGCGTCTAGATGTAGTCCAAGATCTATTACTGAAGAAGAATAAGGGATAATTATATTATTTATAGTAATGTTTGGAAGTGTAGATATGTCAAAGGTTGTAAGCAGTCTTTGTTGTCCCATTAGAATTACTTGTGACTTGTTAGGATTTAGATTTAGACCGATACTTGAAGACCAGTTAAAGATGGATATGAGATCGTCATTCATTTTCATCAAGCTGTTATAGAGAGAATGAGGAGGTGAATGTAGGTAAATTTGGAGATCATCAGCATAGAGCTGATAACGGCAGTGCTTTAGTACAGTTGGCAAATCATTTATGTAGATTGAGAAAAGAAGAGGTCCGAGAACACTGCCCTGGGGGACTCCAGCCGGCACGTTACGCCAAGTCGAAGATCTAGAGTTTAATGAAACGTATTGTTGACGACCGTGCAGGTATGAGTCGAACCAGGATACAGCGCTGTCAGACAAATGTAGGTGCTTGAGCTTTATCATAAGTAAGTCGTGGTCTACTGTGTCAAAAGCTTTGCTGAAGTCAAGTAAGGTTAAAGGAGTCAATTGACGTCTGTCCACGGCTTCACGAACATCTTCGGTAATTTTTAGCAAAGCTGTGGTTGTGCTATGACCAGATCTAAAGCCGGATTGATAAGGATCAAGGAGGTGATTTTCTTGGAGATAATCAGTCATTTGTTTATGTACAATATATTCCAGGGCTTTAGATAATGTCGGAAGGATGCTAAACGGTCGGAAGTCATTACAGTTAGTAGGTGTACTTATTTTTGGTATAGGCCGAACTCTAGACTGTTTCCATACAATAGGGAAGATAGAAGTTATAAGGGAAGCATTGAAAATATGAGTCACTGTGGGTAGTATAATGTCAATGATTTTATTTAGCATTAAAATGCTGATGTTATCTGTTCCTTGCGCATTGGATTTAATCCGCTTGAGTGCTTTTTTAACGTCTATAGGCGAAATGTCGTAAAAGTAAAATTTATCTCTTCCTATATGTGGGGATGGTGATAAGTCTTTAAGAATGTATATTTTAGTCTTGTTGTCTGGAGGTGTCATGGGTATTGAGGTAATATGTTCATTTAAGTCATCTACAGAAATGTCTATAGAGTCAGTTGAGGGATTCAACTGTCTAAGTCCCATTGCACGGAGCTTTCACCAAGTGTCCCGTGCACTTATTTCAGGTCCGATTATACTGTTGGCGTGTCGTAGTTTGGCATTACGTATAGTTTGTGTAGTTGTGTTTCTAAGTTGTTTGTACAGTTGCCAGTTCTCGTCATTTTTATGTCGTCTGTATGTTCGGTATGCTTTGTCTCGTTTTGACATAAGATCACGTATTGAATCATTCATCCAGGGAGCAGGGGAGCGGGAAAATCGTCGGGTTTTTACTGGTGCATGTCTGTCGTATAGTTGTAGTATCAGTGTATTAAATGTGTCTACTTTTTCATCAACTGATCTAAGATTCCATATTGAATACCAAGGTAGTTCTAAAGCGTCTGGTTTTAGTTTAGTATCGTCTATGTTTTGTAAATTTCTGTACGTAATCAATTTAGAGCGTCTTTTAGGACATAGGAGTGAGTATTCTACAAATACAATGTCATGAGCAGATATGCCAGGAGCAGGAATTTGTCCATATGACAGTACTTTCTGTGGATGTGTAGTCACAATTAAGTCCAGTAGAGTGTCGAAAGTAGCAGTATGGTGTGTGGCAGAGAGAGGAACAATGGTCATATTAAAGCTTTGGAACATATTTTTAAGTTATATGGCTGGTGAGTCAGTTTGAAGAAGATTTGTATTAAAATCGCCTGCGACAATAACGTGTTCATAATGAGGCAATGAATCGTTCAGAGCGTTTTCTAGATCCGAAAGGTGCCCAATTTTTGGAGGTTTGTATACAATGCATAAGAGACATTTTTTAGACTGGCTTGAATTTCTACGAATAAGAACTCGGGGCGAGCGGAATATACAGAAGGGGACTTGTGGACAATTCTTGGATTAAGCTCATTTGATATAAAGGCACAAACTCCTCCACCTCTTTTATCTATTCTGTCATTTCTGAGCAGTGTATATCCGTCTAGGTGAACAAGGGACGAAGGTATGGATGGGGTGAGCCAGGTTTCCGAAATTAAATGGCGCTCAGTCCAAGAGATGAAAATATGGTTTCAAACTCATCAAAGTGGGACAGAATGCTTTGTGAATTTACGTGAGCGATTTTAAGTGATGATTTATCAATAGAAAACGCATTCCTAAGTAGACTGGTAGTTGTTTTTGGAGGGGATGGTAGGGATTGAGGAATGTTGCTACCTGTGTTAAAAGCTGTCTGCACAATAAGAGGGTGATTGGAGAAGGTGAGTGAGTCAGGGGTTCCAAATAATTCATCATTTGTCAGCTCAATGTTGCCAATAGCAGAAAGTAAAAATAAACTATGTACTGTAATAACTCAATAAAATTAAAATAATTTAGCTAAACAAATAACTTAAAAAATTAAAATAAAACAAGTAAGTTGTCCTAAATAAAAAATAATAAACTTAAAACTTACCTAAATTAGAAATAAATTAACAATATAATTGTTAGCAAAGAAAAGACAAATAAAGTAAACATATTTTACACTCAGTTCCTATCTAGTTGATATCCGTAGAAGATCTAATTTTGCGTTTTTCGCCATTTACTTTGGCTATGACGGCACCGTCCATTGTCCATACATTTTGAATACCGTATTTTTGTATACTGTCTTGTAGCAGGCGATAGCGACACGGAAAGCCAGAGGGAAAACGCCCAGTTGGTAGACCAAGAATGAGGAGTGAGAATAACATTAACTATGATTTGAGGGAAGTAGATTATACAGGGAATGATTGGAAAGCATTAGCTCAGGATAGGGATTATGGCGAGCTTATGTCCGCGCGGCCATGAACCTACGGGTTCGATAGTGCCAGTGAGTAAGTAAGTAAGTACGTTTGAACGGATACTTCTTAGCTTCACGCTGAGTGGACCCCGATATAGATCCTATACACAAAGAAAGCATACAACATATATATAGTAATTCTGCCCGAGGGCATGTTTTTCACTGCAATCATAGCATTTTCATGCTATGTTTTGCAGCTTTACTAGGGAATTATAGCTTCCCGTTGCTTTCCAAACTGGTGAAGGATGATGATGATAATGATAAGGATGATAATAATGGCAGGGTGATTTTCGGGGACCGTTGGGCCCTACGTTTACTGACATGTGCCTTAATGGTGAGCAAAAACCCCGAAAAAACCTCACCCAGGAACCTGTCCCGACTAGTAATCGAACCCGGGCCAGCTGCCTGACAAGGCAGCACGCTACCTCGAGACCACATCGATGGACTCTATATATATATATATATATATATATGACATGATAAGAAAAATAAATGCTCGGACGGGACTTGAACCCGGACCTTATATATATATATATATATATATATATATATATATATATATATATACATGGAGGGTTTTTCACGATTCCTGGGGACAAGTTTGCATCACTAACCTTCAACTTTTATAAGATTCATGATGTGTTCCGTTGAGGTTTATTCAAAAGTAATATAAAATTATAGAATATTCACCTGAAAGGTCCGTCTCCTCAACTTAATTATCATTTAACTGTAGCGCTTTCGGGACTTGTCCCATCATCGGCAGGATTCAAAACTGGTGTTTCACTGAAGATCTGGTAGAGGGGGTTGCATGTATTGGGTTCGTTTTCGTTTATCAGGCTGTCGTTGTGAGCTGCTTTCATGATTTCCATCTCTTCGAGTACGTTTATCTTCGCTGGATTATTTTCTCTGTGCATCACTGTTAGGGTGTTTTCAATATTTAACATGCGATGTCCTTCATGGATAACGTGTTTTGCATAGCTTGATTTACCTTCTGCGTGAACGAAGTCTCGAAAATGTTCTTTGAATCTGATGTTAAAACTCCTGTTTGTCCTTCCTATATAAAATTTGTTGCAGTCCTTACATGTCAGTTTATAAACTCCTTTGCTGTTGAAAATGTTATTTTCTTCAATGTTATTGTTTATTATGTTGTTTAATTTGTTATTGGTTCTGTATGCTATTTTTACGTTTTTATCGGCTTTCTTTAGTGCATTGGCTAATTTTGTCGTTTCTTTTCCTGTGTATGTAAGTGTTATCCATGTTTTCTTGTTGTTGTCAGATTCTTTTTCTAGTTTAGTTATGTTGGTTATGTTGTTCTTCCTTTTTTGTTTTTTTACGAGCTTATCTATGAATTCTTCATTATAGCCATTGGTTTTTGCCATATACTTAATGTAGTTGAGTTCTTGGATATAATTGTCTTTGCTTAATGGGAGTTTCAACATTCTACTGACTAAGCTATTAAATGTACTAATTTTCTGTTGAAAAGGGTGTGTAGAATTTTTGTTTATGGCCAGAGCATTGTTTGTGGGTTTCCGGTAGATACCGATTTCTAGTTTATTGTTGTGTAGATTTTTGGTTATAGACAAATCTAAGTAGTTTATGCTGTTGTTAACTTCTATTTCTTCGGTGAAAGTGATTTTTTCATGCATGTTGTTTAAGTCTTGTAGTATTTCTTTTTCTTTTCTGTTTTCATTTTCATATATTACTAGTACATCATCGACATATCGTGTTATTAGTTTTATGTTGAATTTGTGTATTAGTTCCTCAAAATGTTTATTTTCCAGTTCTTGTAGGAAGATTTCTGCCATTATTCCAGATGTAGGACTCCCCATCGGGATCCCGTCTTCTTGAATAAATAGTTCATTGTTAAATTGGAAGTAATTTTGCTTTATTGTTGTTGTTATTAGTTTGTTTAACTGATTGATATAGTTATCTTCAAGTTTACTGTCTGTTAGTTTTTGTTTTATTATGTTTGCTGTTTCGTTTATCGGGATATTTGTGTAGAGGTTTTTTATGTCGAATGACGTCATTTTAGTATTCCTATTGATTTCTAAATGCTGTAGTTTGTCTGCTAGTTCAAATGAGTTCTTAATTGTGTAACGATTTTCAAGTTTGACATCATTTTTCATTTTCTGAGCGACTAATTTGGAAATTTTATAGTTAGGAGCATTCATGCAATTAACAACTGGTCTTATGGGAATGTTGTCTTTATGGATTTTCGGAAGGGCTTTCATTACTGGTGGTGAGGGAGTATTATTTACCCATTTGGCGTTTTTGTATTTATTATGTTCATTATTGGTTGTGTTGGTGATTAGAGGGCACGATTTTAGTGCTTCTTTTATTTGTCTGCTATACTTTCCTGTGGGATCTTTTTTAATTTTTTTGAAATTGTTTTCTTTTATAAATTGCTTGGTTTTATTGATGTATTCTTCCTTTTCCATAATAACTATTGTGTTGCCCTTGTCGGCTTTTGTGTGTATTATATTATTGTTCCTAAATTTTCTTTTTTATTTTAGAGATGTTCTTGAGAGTTTGTTTATCTTTGATGTTTATTGTTGGTGGAGTTTCTTTTATGACTTTAGCTGCTTCTTATCTAATATGATTTTTGTTATTAATGTTAAGTTTATTTATTGCAATTTCAGTTTCAGTAATTAAATTTTGTTGTGTTCTTTTTGCGTTGTGTGTAGGGAAATTGAATTTGTATCCCTTTTCTAGCAAGTCTGTTTCCTGTTTGTTGAATTTTATTTTTGTAAGGTTTGTAATTCTTTTGTCTTCAAAATTGTGTGATTTGTTATGTTCTAGATATGTGTTGTGTTGCATGGCCTTTAATTTAGTTAGCTTCTTGTTCATTGTTTCATATTTATTGCACATGTTATTATTAATGTTTTCGTGAATTTGGTTTTCTATGATTGTCCAACATTTGCCGAATATTAAGGCGGCTTCTTGTGTGTAGTAGTATAGCTGGTTGTTGATGTTTTGCTTCTTTATGTATAGGAATCTGATTTCGTTTTTTATCCAATTAATTTAGGCCTGTTTTTGTACTTTTGTTGCTGTATTATTTCTGTTTTTTATTTTTATTTTAGCGTAGTTAGGTATTATATTGTGTTTTAAGCATTCTTTATTGAAGTGTATGTTCGCGATCGTTTTGTGAAGTTGCGTTTTGAGGTTAGAATACTTGTGTTTAATTTTAGCCTGACTGGCTGCATAATCAACTTTTATAAGATTCATGATGTGTTCCGTTGAGGTTTATTCAAAATTAATATAAAATTATAGAATATTCACCTGAAAGGTCCGTCTCCTCAACTTAATTATCATTTAACTGTAGCGCTTTCGGGACTTGTCCCATCATCGGCAGGATTCAAAACTGGTGTTTCACTGAAGATTTGGTAGAGGGGGTTGCATGTATTGGATTCGTTTTCGTTTATCAGGCTGTCGTTGTGAGCTGCTTTCATGATTTCCATCTCTTCGAGTACGTTTATCTTCGCTGGATTATTTTCTCTGTGCATCACTATTAGGGTGTTTTCAATATTTAACATGCGATGTCCTTCATGGATAACGTGTTTTGCATAGCTTGATTTACCTTCTGCGTGAACGAAGTCTCGAAAATGTTCTTTGAATCTGATGTTAAAACTCCTGTTTGTCCTTCCTGTATAAAACTTGTTGCAGTCCTTACATGTCAGTTTATAAACTCCTTTGCTGTTGAAAATGTTATTTTCTTCAATGTTATTGTTTATTATGTTGTTTAATTTGTTATTGGTTCTGTATGCTATTTTTACGTTTTTATCGGCTTTCTTTAGTGCATTGGCTAATTTTGTTTTAACATCAGATTCAAAGAACATTTTCGAGACTTCGTTCACGCAGAAGGTAAATCAAGCTATGCAAAACACGTTATCCATGAAGGACATCGCATGTTAAATATTGAAAACACCCTAACAGTGATGCACAGGGAAAATAATCCAGCGAAGATAAACGTACTCGAAGAGATGGAAATCATGAAAGCAGCTCACAACGACAGCCTGATAAACGAAAACGAACCCAATACATGCAACCCCCTCTACCAGATCTTCAGTGAAACACCAGTTTTGAATCCTGCCGATGATGGGACAAGTCCCGAAAGCGCTACAGTTAAATGATAATTAAGTTGAGGAGACGGACCTTTCAGGTGAATATTCTATAATTTTATATTAATCACTAACCTGCTTATGAAAACCCGTGTCTCCACCAGCGGTTGTGTTCGATTGGATGACCTTGGACCCTAGCTATCGCTCTGCAACGGAGTTTCAACTGCAGAAGTGCTTTACGAAGAACAGTGATATGGATTTTGGACCACTCCTCCCTGCAAGGCTTTCCATATACCTTCAATAAAGCGTGATCTCCTACATCCAAGCGCTCTTTTAGGAGACCAAACACACAAAAATTCATGGGCGCAGCATCGGGGGACTAGACAGGTATTTCAGTGAAGGGCATTGCATGTATTCCAGTTGTCTGCTCCATTGTCTCCATGAATCTGAGTGTAGCAGCAGAGGTGTGGCTTCAAGCTTTAGCCTGATGGATCCAGATGTTGTTCACTTCTCTACCATAGAGGGAAGGTATCTCAGAGGTATAAATTGGTGACAGGACATTCCTTTGGTAGTAGACAGAGTTAACGTTAGCTTTTTTCTACTCTGCGGATGATTAACTTGCCATTGTAGCAAAATCCTGCAATTATCATGAAGCCGCATGAAAATCTTTCCCTGCAGTCGGTATATGATTTTTCATTTTTTTTCACCTCTTGGACGGTAAAAAATTGCTCGTGGCTTATTTGTATCATCTAAAGTCACTATAAACTTTCATTTATCACCCGCAAGATGGCGTTCATATATAGTATTTCTACTGTTGGTGCGCCTTTCTGAAATGTGTCTCGGTAGGAGCTTGTGAACCCAGCTTTCATGTCGCTTTTCTAAGTTTAAATTTTTGTTTATTATGTTGTTTATGGTTGCACAACTTTACTGCTATTGCTCGTTGGGTGGCTAGATTGTTTCATGTCACAAGGGCTTTAACCTTCCTTACCACCTCATGGGTACGACTTGTAGCAGGCTTAGGGTGTGCTTGTTTTTTTCCCTTAGGAATCAATCCCATACGAGTTTTACCATTTTCGTTAAGAACTGAGTAAATCCCATTCCTGGGTATATTGAAACCACGCTTCTTGCACATTTCGATGATAGCACTACAGCTGTAATTAGCGTCAAAAAGGTCTGTTACGTGTCCCTCCCAGAAAGGATCGATTTTCCTTAGCATTCTAACGGGCAAATCAGATCCGAATGCTGTGGCAGGTAGCACTCGACTGAATGAACATGTGCTGTTGTGGGCAGCATCTCTGCTTAAATAGTAGTGACGTCATAACCTTTCGAACTTGTCCCCAGGAATCGTGAACAACCCACCGTATCCGTATACTAGCTAATACCCGGCGTGCGCTGCTACGCCTAAATAAATGAAAATTAATGTGCTTTTATGTTTAGTCGAGTAAGTAGATGGAAAAATAATTATAAATTTATATGTTTAGATACCCCGTGCTGATTACCCGGCATTGCCCGGGAATCTACTTATTCCGATCTTCTTCACATAAATGAGCTGAAATATGAAAATGAATGTGCTTTATGTTTAGTTAAATAAGTGATAGGAAAGAATTATTTTTAGATACCCCGTGCTGTTTACCCGACGTTGTCCGGGAATCTACTCATCCCGATCTTCTTGGCATAAATGAGCTAAAAGACAAAATTCGTTATTTTGAGTTATCCGTAAAAGAATACCGCCATGTGTTGCTATGCTTCCACAGGAATCTACGTACTTGTCTCGGATCTTCTTGGCATCAATGAAAGACAACAATGGTTCTTATGAGTTATCCATAAGAGATAAACATTATGCGTACGCGGACTCTTTTGTAGAGCTTTTTGAGATATTCAATTCTGTGTGCATTCATTTTGTGTATTTGTTATGGTTTAGGTAGCGTAAATCATTTAAGCGTCCAAAGAGCTACTTTTTTCACGGCGATTTTTAAGGGTGTAGGAGTTGAGTATTACAACTCTCCTATAGCCTATGTTCGTCCCGGGAATCTCCTGAACATTTTGCAAAATGTCCCATCACAATCGAATCAACAGTATGGTCGCGCATAACGTACGAACAAACAAACAAACAAATATGCATTTATATATATATATATATATATATATATTACCTCATACACTCGTACTTAAGAAGGTTTTCTTGGGTTTTCCGCGTCAAGGATTCAAGGTCGGATTCTTGCCACTGATTCCGACGTTTCGGCATGATCCCACATGTCATTATCAAGTAATTATAGGTTCGAGTCGCAAGTTTACGTATCATATAATCAAAGCACGTTGAGTTTTCAGTGTGGTCCGTTTGAGACGCCATCTAAGATTTAGGTATTGTATAATTAAACACATCCAGTTTACATTGTGAAAATTATACAAGACCTAAATCTTGGATGGGTGTACGCCTTCTCAAACGGACCACAGTGAAAACTCAACGTATTTGATTATATAATACCTAATCCTGTAACTCGAACCTTTCATTCCTTGATAATGGCATAAGTGATCATGCCGAAACGTCGGGATCAGTGGCAAGAGGCCGACCTTGAATCCATTACGCGGAAAACCCATGGAAACTTTTTAAATCATACTTAGGCCTATATCCGTGAAAATCTATAATATATATATATATATATATATATATATAGGCCTATATATATATATATATATATATATACATATATATATATATACAGTGTGTATCAAAATCAATCATGTAAACTGAAACATTTGAATATATACGGTAATAGACGCATAAAAGTTCCATATGGGACATTCCATACGAAATCGGCAAAAAAAATTGTGAAAATTGAACTCACATCTTTAAAAGTTTACAATTGTTTTACACTGAAACTTTATGATATACTGAATATCTGAACCGAATTTCAAGTCTTCGCTTGGTGTAATTAAAGAGTAATAGAGCTTCAATTCATCGTATTGTTTTAAATAGTCTCTTTTATAAAATAACTTTCTCGAAGTATAACTACTCCCTCAACTTGAAAAGATAGTCACATTGTAGATGATTTTATGCTCTCTCACTTGAAAATTAGTATGCTAATATTTACGTTTTTCTGAAGAGCGTAAATGCAATTAATATGCAATTGACCTTTCTCGCCAAAAATTTTATAAAATCAAAAAGTGCCACATTATTACTTGACACCAGTTATTTTTTTGTAATTAGTATTAAAGTGGAGTTTTGAAAGGAAACTACCAAAAATAATTATTTTTCCCCAAAATCTCCTATGTGTAGACTGCCCGCAATACCTTTCGCGTCAGTGAAGATCGCTCGCTCGTACAAACATTGACGGAGCTATTTGGTAATAGACCTTTGCGCACTTACAAATATTTTTATTGTTATTATCATCATTACATTACTTTTATTATTACTGTTACAGTTATTACATTATCATCATCATCGTGGACTAGTGGTTACTCTACACGCCTCCGATTCCGAGGTTCGGGATTCAAACTCGATAGGAATCAATGGAATTTTAAAAGCGTAACAATTCTGAATGTAGCTTTCTCCAGAAGGAAGGAAATCCGTGAGTCCCGTGTCGTAAATTAATGGTACGTAGGAGAACCTCGCGCTTGAAATAAATTGCTACATAATAAACGTCATTAAATATAACAATCTTTGTTGATATCTTCAGTAGGCGGTTAATTTTGTGCTGATTTTGGCTAATGTATAGTTTAATTTAAATTACTAAGCACCTACGAATTCAAGCTATTAAAAATATTTTCTAGAGAGTAGTTTTGTAATGTGTTGTATTAGTTTGTATTTGTACCCTACACCAATATCTGATGTTGAATATTGCAAGTAATGTTAAGCTATCGATAATAATTTATAACTATTGTCATGCTGTTACAAGTAATATTTCTTCTTCTTGTATCTTGTAAGCCATGTTTCCCTTAACAGAGATTTAGGCGCTCTCCCCTACAGGGAATAATTTGAACCATACTAATTTTGTTACACATGTTTTCATACAGATGTCATTTGAGTGGTCCGTAGCCAGCGTTCCGCCTCTTATTGACATCTAGGAAACCAAGGTAGTACTAGGACGGGAAAATTCGGTAAATTTTGCTTAGAGGCCTTTTCATTCAGGCTTAAGGATCTTTTACGAGCCTGAAAGTCTTCTGACTCGGGACCCACGGCTTAAAGTCCCTCCCGGAGGACTTGCCCCTTGGATTTTTCCATTCTAAAAAATCCATCGACCCCGGCCGGTTTGAACCCGCGACCCTCGGGACCAGAGGCAAGGAGCATAACCACTAGTCCACCGAGGCCGATACAAGTAATATTTAAGGAGTATAAATATATTTTATTGGCTTGGTATCACTTACTGATCTTGCATCCCCTACTCATGACATATCTAAGATGATATTAAAATGCACGAAAATATTAGCTTATATTATAAGCTAAATTATTGTTATAGTGTTTAATGTAATGTCTAAACTTCCCATTATTCTCCTTTTATAACATTAAATGTATACCTCTACGATTATTCTCTCATTCCAGAAACATTTAAGAAATTGTAAAATTATATATTAACACATAATATTGTTAATAACTATTGTATACTAATATAAGCATAATTAAAATTATATTTAACTTCTAACTCACCATTTAGTCTTTGTAGATCTGCAAACTTGTTAGTTAAAAACAATAAGATATTGTTTTAAATTTGACTGTGATGCTTAAAATGACGAGATATACTAAACACACGCACTGATCTAAATCAACTGTCTAGTATGTAATCTGAACTTGAGAATTGTTGATGGAAAAGCAGAGATGTTTAAAGAAGACTTGTTGACCCTGCATTATTATCGTTTGGTAGGAAGTTGTACGAGCATTAAAACATTCAGTTTTATTTGGAAGTGATATATTATAACAATACTATTTCGTCAATATTTTCAGGGTACAATACAGTACACTGAATAAATAGTTATTTTCAGACTGAAATTAGTAATTATAACATAATAAAGATATATACCAATTTATTCAATTAATGATGTAAGAGTTTTTATTATATAATATTACATTTAAACTGTAACGAAAAATTTGTAACAAAATAAATAATTTGTTTTAAAAGAAGGACAGAAGATTACGAGTATTTGAGAATGAAGTTCTTAGGAAAATTTTTGGATAAAAAACAGATGAACAGACAGACGAATGGAGCAAACTACATAATAGTGAGCTACATGATATGTATAGGAAGCCAGATATAATAAGAACAGTTAAGTCTCGTAGGCTGCGATGGGCAGGAAATGTGGCACGTATGGGGGATAAACGTCTGGGGAAACGTCTGGTAGGAAAACCGAAGGGAAAACGCCCAGTTGGAAGACTAAGAACGAGGTGGGAGAATAATATTATACATGATTTGAGGGAAGTAGATTATACAGGAGATAATTGGAAAACGTTAGCTCGGGATGGGATGTATGGAGAGGTTATGTCCGCGCTGCCATGAACCTACAGGTTCAACAGAGCCAGTGAGTGAGTTAGTAATAAATAATTTGTTTAATAATTCACAGTAAACGTAAGTAACAGAGCTCTTTACTTCTCGGTTCAGAAATAAAATTTTATAAATAAACATCTACTGCGTAAGAATTAAAATATAGCCACTTTTATAAATTTACGGTACTGTTCCATTAAGCAGAACATATAATAATCTATTCGATTTAATGGCAGTTGAAAAAGTCACTGATGAAGCGGGGTCAGCTCTTTCAATTAACTACGCGCGCGACTTTGGTCGTGAAATGAATCAGCTGCGCCGTGGATCCGCCAGTTTTTTACGAAAATAAAATAAAAACATTTTATTATCTGAACTATTCAACTCTCCAAAAAGATAATTACTGTAAATTAATCCTTATTACGTGAATAGTATCCTGTAATTTTCTTCGTTTTCATTTTTTGATATGTACTGCAGTAAACCGCCATAAAATAGAAAATTGACACTGAAAATAAAAATATCCTAATTATAAAAATAGCACCCTTAAACTACATGATATCACCTATATAAATATGTTTGAAACAAATTTTTGCTCTTTGCTGTTTCAGAAATATTAATTAGTAAGCGTTTTAGTTTATTATATTTACGATAATTTTAGATCATCATAACTACGAACCTATAATAATTTCGATATTAAAACGTTTATAAATGTATTCACTATATTTAGGGATACATAAAATTAAAAAAAAATAAATTGCAAGATTTTTTGCTGTCCGATTTGATATGGATTTTCCCATATGTGGTTATGAGCCGCCACTGGCGTTCTGCGTTGTAAATTTCATATCGGAACACACTGCAGAGACGAGTGCAATATTTCAACCAGGTGCAAGGACGACACTTTTAACACCTCCTATAACAGATAGACCTACCAGTATACAGTATTGCTGTATAACATCTAAAGTAATGATTGTATTCCTAGGTAGGTTAAGCTATGAGTGATTTTGAAGCAACATAGAATTGCAATTAAACGAAAAGTCTACTTTTCAAATTAATTTATACTAAGTAGGACAATGTTTCTTAATGAAGTCAGTGGCGTCTTGTAACCACACATTTGCAGTTATCACGCACAATATTCGTTTGCGGACGCACGTTTAATTCAACCTTTTTTTTTAGTTTTTATTGCCATATACTTTCAACCGTTTCAATTTGCGCTATTCATTTTGATATATATATATATATATATATATAATATATATAAACTCAAAAATAGTTACAATGAATTATGCTGAAACTTAAGTATATTTTTACTAATATTCGTAATATAAACTTGTCTGTAAGTTTTTGTTCTTCATTGAATACCAGGAAACATTGTTATAAAATATTCGTTACAGGAATTTCATGTTACTAGTTTCGTCCGTAGTCGTGTGTGGTCGATTTAGTACCTGACTTCCACACCGCGACTCGTTTTATTCCCGGTGGAATAAAATTTTTTAAATCTCCACCATATGTCTGGGTGTGTGTCCTGTGCATACAGTATATCAACAAATTAAAAAAAAATGTAAAAATATAAAAGAGAAAGAAAAACAGGGAAAAGTAGGACAAATAGAAAAATAATTAAAACACATTGCAGATCAAGTTAAAAATATATATAAAAAATTAAAATGTGTAAACAAATATATTTAGTAGATATAGAAGACATAAAAGTAGTGCATCTAACCAATTATTAATTGTTTCAATAGAAACGCCACCAAATTTCAGGAACTCGCTATATCATTCAGAATTATTTACTTCATTACAATCATCGGATTCAATGATATGCTGCGTGACTTTGTGTGAAGATCACAATAATAGTAGGAATTAAAGTAAATGTAAATTGATAAGCCTTGTAGAAAGAAAGCAATATCTTACTTGATTTTCGCTGGGTAGTATAGGCTATGTAAAACGTTTTAGCTTGAATAAACGGGACGCTTAAGTCATTTGTAAAGTTTGGAACTAGAAGTTCAAGCAATATTACACTATTCATGACGCTATTACTGTGAACCGCAACACCCACCCCCGCCCCCAACCATTACAAACTCTAGTTCTCTGTTTATTTTGTTAGTTTAAAGCTCATTCCTCTAGTTTCCGAGCCTAAATCACTAACATATATTTCATAACCATATTTTATAGTCTTTTTTTATTTCATCTTTCCATTTTTCTCTCTTTCTTCTTTTTTCTTCTTCCTCATTAATCTCTCATTCCTCATTTTTTCCACTCTTACCTCATTTTCCCATTCTTTCCTCATTTTCCCACTCTTTATTCATTTTCCCACTCTTTCTTTATTTTCTCATTCTTTCCTCATTTTGCCACTCTTTCTTCCTAATTTCCCCATTATTTTCTCATTTTCCCACTCCTTTCTTATTTTTTCCATTCCTCCCCCATTCTTCCACTAATTCCTCATTTTTTCCACTCTATTCTCATGTTTCCAATCTTTTCTTATTTTTTCACTCTTTTCTAGTTTTCCACTTTTTTCTCAATGTTCCACTAATTCCTCATTTTTCCCTCTTTCCTCATTTTCGACTTTTTTTCTCATTTTTCCACTATTTTCTCATTTTCCACTCTATTCTCATTTTTTCACACGTTCGACATTTTTCCACTCGTTCCTCATTTTTCCAACCTTTCCTCATTTTACTCTATTTTCTTATCTTTCATTTTTTTTTACTTTTCCCTTCTTTTTTTATTTTCTTTCTTTCTTTCTTTTTTCATATTTTTTTTACTTACTCTCTTTGTTTTTTTTTTCTTTTCTCTTTATTTGCTTGTTTCCTTATTCTATCTCATTTCCTTATTTCGTAATTTCTCCTTTCTTTAACTTATTTAAAATTTCCACAATTATAACACAAGACATTACTGTATAACTAATTTAAACCAAGTATTTCCAGTTGTCATGCTATTTAAAGTATTGTTTTATTTATGGCCTTACAATTATTTAACATCTTATCTAAATTAATAAATGAGCATCTGTGCTATGATATATTTGGGATAATCCATATCAAATCGGACAGGAAAAAATCTTGCAATTTATTTACTTTTATTTAAATTTTATGCATCCTTAAATATACTGAATACATTTATAAACGTATTAATACCCAAATTGAATTTTAATATTTATAGGTTAATAGTTATGACGACCTAAAATTATCGTAAATATGATAAACTAAAACGTTTACTAACTGATATTTCTAAAACAGTAAACAGCAAAAATTGGTTTCGAACGTATTTATATAGGTGATATCATATAGTTTAAGGGTGTTATTTTTATAATTAGGATATTTTTATTTTCAGTGTCAATTTTCTATTTTATGGCGGTTTACTGCAGTATATTATTTCTGGTAGTTTCCTTTCATCCCACCACTTTAATATTAATTACAAACAATTAACTGTTTATTAGGTAATAATGTGGTATTTTTTATTTTATAAAATTTGTGGTGGGGAAGGTCAATTGCATATTGATTGATATTTAGGCCCTTCAGAAAATCGTAAATATCAACATACTAATTTTCAAGCGATAGAGCATAAAATCATCTATAATGTGACTATCTTTTTAAGTTCAGGGAGTAGTAATACTGCGAGATATTTATTTTGTAAAAGAGACTATTTAAAACAATACGACGAATTTACAGATCTGTAACAGTAATACTGCGAGATATTTATTTTGCAAAAGAGACTATTTAAAACAATACGATGAATTTACAGATCTATTACTCTTTAATTACATCAAACGAAGACCTGAAATTCGGTTCAGATATTCAGTATATCATAAAGTTTCACTGTAAAAAAATTGTAAACTTTTAAACTTAAAGATATGAGTTCAATTTTCACAATTTTTTGCCGATTTCGTATGGAACGTACCATTTAGGACTTACATTAAAAGAAAATTGCACTGACACCATATAAAAATTACAAACGCGTGAGCTGAGATAGTAGCAACTGAGACGTGTATTTAGAAGTCGCGATTTCAAATTTTGGTACGGATCAACCTGACACAGCTTTCCTCTTTAGTCAAAGCAAATCATTGATTGGAATTTCATTTAAATGATCCATTTTACGGTCATTATTTCATGATTTGTCAAATTTAACATTAGCTGCATTTCTTCAAGAAACATGAATACAAGCAACAATAGACATAAAAATTATTCATAGCGCGACGGGCCTAAAAGGGCCGGCTGCTACCCTCACATCCACATGAGTAAATCTTAGGGGAGGACGATCATCCAGCCCGTAGAGGGGTGACATGTGGTCAACATTTCGGGTCTCCTAGATGTTATAGCTTGTTTTCTCAACCTGGATCCGGTAATTAGTGTAGCTACCCAAATTCCTCACGATGTTAGATAAACACCGGTTCCATATCGACCGAGAAAAATTCTTCCTATATGGAGACACGATAAGCCCCGTAGCTCTGCGCCAAGCCATGTTGCCTTAAACCTCTCGGCTACAGCGCGAGACAACATGAATACAAATATTTAATTTAATATATATATATATTAGGCCTAAATGTTTCGTTAAGTTTGTAATGTTTATTTATAGAAATACATTATCCTATTGAATGAATAAATTTAAAGTCAGTTTCTTTGTACGTTCATATGAAACGAAAGGTCTTTCACTGTATTTCAGATCTTGAAACAATATTTAATTTAAATTTGCGTTGTAGCCTTATCAGAACTAACGAGAGAACTGACTACCACTGCATGCCGAATCCTACCTTCAAATTTCTTCCAGAGAAGCGTTGTGATGTTCCAAGGATGTATCCAAAAAAATATGTGCCGCTTTTAACTGCAAGGCACTAAAATTCAGCGCCAAATATATAATTTAAGTCCACCGCTGTGGTCTCGAGGTAGCGTGCTGCCTTGTCACGCAGCGGGCCCGGGTTCGATCCCCGCTCGGGACAGTTTTTCTGGGTGAGGTTTTTATCGGGGTTTTTCCTCACCTGTAAGGCAAATGTCAGGAAAACTTTAAGGCCCAAATGGTCCCCGAAATCATATGGCCATCGCAGTCATCATCATTCATATTCAAATGCATCTTATCATCATCATCATCCGTCGCGGGGTGGAAAGCAACGGGAAGCTACCACACCTTTAATTCCCTAGTAAAGCTGTAAAGTATAGCATGAAAATGCTATGATTGCAGTCAAAGGCCTGTCTTTGAGCATAATTACTATGGATGGATGGATATCATTTAAACTACAGAGGAGCAATATAACTCCTGACTTCGTGGATCACAAAACTCTCAAATCCTGCCGTCCGCGTCGCGCTTCACTACACTCCACTCTATTCAAACAGGGATATCCATCTGCTTGGACTCTTGTTCGATTCTAGCTTTGATTTATATGCCTTGCAATTAAAAGCGGCCTTGGTATATCACACCGCTTCTCTGGGAGAAATCTCAAGGCAGGTTTCGGCATGCAGTGGCTGACAAATCCCTTGTAAGTAAAATAAAAAATAACATCTAGGAACTATTTAGCATAAATTTATAAAAAAAGCTAGTAACAAAAGTTATTTTATTCGCAGCTTTACAGAACTTACAGTCGTCAGAGCGATCAAAGCAATTATTGTAGTTTGACACAACCTCGATTTAGAAAGGATCTAAAGAAATTATCATCAATTATCACCCCAAACAGGAACTTGGTATCAAAACATTGACAAATCGCGCCAAGAAACTTTGACATCCTGAATTATTAAAGATTGAAATCAAACATCTCCGTACAGTATTCACAGCCAATGGATACACCAACAAAGAAATCAACAGTGCGAACCATCCCAGACCATACAACAACAAGGAATCAGAAGAAAAAACGTCAACCAGGGCATTCTTACCTTTCATCAAGAATGTAACTGACCGAATTGGAAAACTCCTAAAGAAAGAAGACATAAAAACAGTATATAGGCCTACCAGGAAATTCAAAAACCTCCTCAGACCGATTAAGGATCAACTTCATCCTCATGAATCAGCAGGCATATACAGGATCCCGTGCAGTTGTGGACAAGTATATATAGGCACCATTAAACGCAGCATCACAACCAGACTTAAAGAACACGAAAGATACAGCCGTCTTAAACAAGTGGAAAAGTCGGCAGTAGCAGAACACTCTCTACTTGAAGGCCATACAGTACAATACAACAACACAGATATATTATCTAACTGCACACGCTATTTTACCCGTCTGCAACGAGAAGCCATTGAAATATTCAAACATCAAAATAGTTACAATATAAAAGAAGAATCATTAAAAGTCAACAAAGCATCAATACCAGTCTTAACAAAAGCCAGATGTAAACCCCTACCAGAACAATCTACTAGAACATCAGACAGCAACCTCATTGGTGCAATGTAAGACCCTAATGCTAACCAACCAGAAGGCAGATACAATTTACGAAGTAGCGGACCCCGCAGAGAACACGTCGGGGATAAATGTATAAATAGATTCAGGTAGTCGATGCGGGGAGACATCTTACGAATGGCATCGGTCGGGTATAGTCACGGCATCCCGGATACTTTGCGAACGTAAGCTCTTGTGTTGACGGTGACGTCAGCTTTTTCTATTGGATAGTAGGTTTACGCGACGAGGCAACGTCAACTGGTCTACAACCTGGGGCCTCCTGTGGCGTTCTAAACGCTACTGCTCGGGCTTTTTGCCTCCTTCCACTCCAAATAGCAGACTGGAAAATAATTCTTCTGATAGTGCTGGCTGATAATAGTGGAATAGTGATAAGTGTTGTGCAGCGTGTCGCCTTTTCCGGGTGGGGCCTGGCGGCCACACCCACTGAACATTTTAATTGTTTTTCAGTGAAGTGTTCAGTGTTGTGTTTTCTTCGGTCAGTGTTTAGTTTCTGCAAAGCAACTCTACTAACTGTGAGTGTTTTGTTAAGCACGTGTCAACTGGCTTATCAGTGTTCAGTGTAGTGTAAGTGTCTCAGTACTAGACAGCCTTGCCTCATAGGTAAGCACTATGGCTGCAGCGCTTAAAAATGTGAGTGCCGAGCAGGCTATGGACCTCGAATATGAGAAGCCATCGGCGTATGAGCTTTGGGATACTGCTCTTAAAAAATTTGAAAAATATGTCATGGAGCAAAAATTTTCTCCAGAATCTAAATATGTAGCAGTAGCTAGCGAGGTGCGAGGAGCCCTCGTAATAGTGATCAACTTTATCAGCACTTTCCCAAAGTTCGGCGAATCCGAATTGTCACGTGATGTGACCCGTCACTGCCTTAAACGAATGTATGAATTTAAAGCAAACATGACTTCAAACCAAGAATACATCGACAATATGTTGCATGAGTTAAAAACAATTCTCATGGAAATACCAGTATCCTGCTTCTTCGCAGGTGCTGATAAAATTCCAACTTCAAATGTACCTGAAAAATACAAACCAGAGTCTAAAAAGAAAAAAAAAACCAATGAAAAAGAAAGACCATCCCCAAGTAATCCAAATGCTAATACAAATACAAGTAATACCAGAGAGAAACCATCTTCCAACAAGGCAGCTACGGTCACATCACGTCCAAGTGAGGTGTCGGCATTGCCTGTACAGAATACATTTTCAATTCTGTCCGGACTATCGGACGTAATGGACACTGCCGAACCTCAGGCTCCTCAACCTGGACCATGACGGGGGACGCAGGTTACAGCAGTTACTAATCATTGTAGCCAAACGTCTAGAGAACCAAAAGTACTACCACAACCGAAAAGGGAACCACGCCCACCACCAATTACGGTGATTGGGCATGGAGACCTTTTTAAAATGAACAAAGAATTATAAGGTAAATTTGAAAATGATGTTAAAGTAGTGAAAACTCAGGACGCTTTGCTCTACTATGCTACCTCAGTGGCAGAAATCCAACTCCTAAAGGAATATTTTAAGAATGCAAGGAAGGAGTTCTATACCTTTCAACTTAAAAAGGACCTGCCGCTGAGGGCTGTGCTGAAGAGGCTCCCCTCCAGCGTTACTGCAGATGAAGTTAAAGAAGAACTAAAAGATTTAGAATTTCCTATCTTTTCAGTTAAACAAATAACAAAAAAGGAAGGAGATGTACAAACTCCCTTACCTTTATACATATTAGAACTTGAAAACAGTGATGCTGGAAGGGAAATTTATAACCTGAACCGCCTCTGCCTCACAGTGGTAGCTGTTGAACCTTATAGGCCTAGAGCTGGCATGAAGCAGATACCTTCATGGGATGTTCCTTAACCCCATGCTGCGTAATTTGTGCGGGCACACATAGTCTTCGTGAGTGTCCGGTGAAAGCCCCGGCACTTACAGATAAAAGCTTGCTCAAGTGCGCAAATTGCGGGGAAGAGGGACATCCCGCTTCCTACCGAGGTTGCTCGGCTTATCAAAAAGCTAAAGAGCAATATGAAAAAAGGAAACCAAACCTGAGTCCGCAAACCCCAGTATCCCAACCACGTACATTCATAGCCAAACCTACAAACCCAATCATATCTTACAGTTCTATTGTAAACTCTGGCATCTCTGCAAAACAAACTGCAAGCAATGCCTCGCATCAGCCTAGGCCTGCGTCTACAATACCTATGTCAGGTCAGGGACAACAGCTTTTTCATGACATGCAGCCCTTGCTGAGTGGGTTGTCTACCCCCATGGAAAGGTTTGTTTTCCTTACCAATCTAGTAAATACATGTTTCGGAGATGGCTAGGAACCCTTCACAAAGCTATCTCAATGTCACGGCATTTAATTCCAATGGTGTATTCGACCAGATTCACGAGTTAATTACATTTATACAAACAAGAGATATTGATATTCTTCTATTGAACGAAACACATTTAAAACCTAAAATGAAATTCAAAATTCCGAACTACTACACTATAGCAATGACCGTCTCGATGGTCCCCTTGGAGGCACTTCAATCTGTATCAAAAAGTCCATTGGCCATAGGGTGGCCCCAATCCCGGGACTTCAATTTAATGAAGCCACGGGCATCTTCTTACCGATCTCAGACCGCGAAACATTATTCATAGCAGCTATCTACAAATCTCCTAAAAGACTTCTGACAAGGCACGACCTAGATGTCCTTACTTCTATCTCCCCAAGCTATCTACTTGCGGGAGATTTTAATTCTAAACATCTCTACTGGAATTGCCGTGTCCAGAATGTCTCTGGTACAATTCTTCAAAACTACTGTCAACTTCATAACATTCAAATCTCTGCTCCAAGGGAACACACACTCTTCATCAACACTGCTTACTGTTCATCGTCCGATATTTTGGATATTGTTATATCGAAGAATGTTCCTATCTCACCACATATCACTACTGTTACAGACGCACTTGACTCTGATCACACTCCAATACTTTTTAAAATTTCTTCCACATTTTTATTGTCCTAACTTACAACACCATTGCACAGACTGGCAGAGTTACACTAACATGCTTAACCAATGGGTTATGCGTACACTCTCTGTCGAGTCTACGGAACAAATAGAACACGCTGTCCTTAATTTCCAGGCCACTATTAAAACGGCCATTACACTTGCTACAACGCGAACAAATCCAACTATTACCCGAACAAAATATAACGATCTAGCACTTCAAAATTATATAGATCTTAAAAGGCAGTACCAAAAATGGTCCCGCGATTTCGGAGCTCCCCATCACAAACATGAATACAATCACTATGCTCATTTGGTCAAAAGCCGGCTAAAAGAGCTGAGAAATACTGATTGGGATTCTTCCATTCAGCAGTTCTCAGTCAACAATACTCCGCCTTGGGAGATCATTAAAGGCATAAAAAGAAGTCAAGCTCCGCCTCCTGCTTCAGCCATTCAGTCAGATGGAACTTGGGCCTATCCCCCTAGGGAGAAGGCTCAAGACCTGGCTAACAATTTCGCGGACCGGTTTAGACCTCATGAGCTCACAACACCGACTCATGAAGCTGAGGTACATCATACAATCAGTACTTTTCTGGAGACACCTATTCCTATACCCCATCCTGAAGTACAGCTTTATGAACTTAAAGCAATTTAACAAAATCTCCGGTCCCACCGTGCCCCTGGTCATGACCAAATTTCAAATCTGGCTATCATACATCTACCTGTTAAAACCTTATTCCTATTCCTACAAATAGTAAAACTTTGCTTCAGTTTCACTACTTCCCAGAAGTGTGGAAGAAAGCAAAGGTTATCACTATTTCCAAACCCGGTAAAGACCCATCCATACCGGACAACTTGCGTCCAATCAGTCTGCTACCAGTGCTGGGCAAAATTATGGAGAAACTTATTTTGGCTCGATTGAAAATTGAAATTTCAGAAAGGGACCTTATTCCTACTCACCAGTTTGGTTTTAGAAAAGCACATAGCACTCCGCTGCAGCTTGCAAGACTGGTTGACCATGTTGTTACGGGCTTCAACTCTAGTAAAAGTACTGTGGAAGTATTCCTTGACATTGAGAAAGCTTTTGATACGGCTTGGATAAGTGGACTTATTTACAAACTTATCAAATTCAACATTTCGGCTAATTTAATTAAATTGATTGCTAAATACCTAATTAACCGACAATTTTATGCGTCGGTTAGTGAGTATAATTCTGACTGCAAGCCCCTCTTGGCGGGAGTTCCACAAGGTGCAGTACCCTCACCTATCCTATATAGCCTTTATGTTTCCGACTTCCCTACCTTTCCTCGCGTGAATATCGCATCCTTCGCCGACAATACGTGTCTGCTTTATCAGACACGTTTTCGTGCTGTACCGTTCCACATTTGTGTGGTCCAATCCGCCCTTAACACTGTCCAATCCTATTTGCGTCTGTGCAATATAAAGTTAAATGCAAGCAAAACGAAATTCGTTGTGTTTGCTAAAACCCACAGGCGCACTCCTGCCCGACTCACCTTGGAAACTCTTAGACTCCGTCCGGAGACTTCACTCAAGTATCTTGGAATCCATTTGGATTCCAAGCTTACGTTCAAAATTCACATTGGACATCTAAAACATAAAGCTAATGCTGCTATTGCACTTTTATATCCATTTTTCATGAGGCCTACGCTATCTACAAGGATGAAGCTAACTCTATATCAAGCTACGATCCGCAGCATGTTGCTGTATGGATGTGAAGCCTGGAGTATCCTCGCTGCTGGCCATAGGAAAAAAGTACAAATTGTACAAAATAAGTGTTTAAAAATTATATTTAGGCACCTTTACACACGAGGATCACAGTGCTTCACAATCTGGCACAGATGCCCTATATTTCTGACACAATTGAACTTAGAGTCACAGATATGCTTCGCCATATCAAAAATCATGACAATCCAATTGTTCGCAATATAGGGAGTATGCTACAGCGACGTGCTGTACACCGAAACATATTTACCAGAGAGCCCGATGATGGTCCACTACCATGATATGTGTGCTGGATTCCAGCTCACTCCACGCCGCCGGCTTGCGGACTCTCTGCTTGTCCGGCGACGTGGTTTATGATGACCCTGCTCTAGTGAGGAACCATCCTCATATCATCCATACCTGCTACGGTATTTCCGGCTGAACGACTAAGCCGCGAGACACGCAAGGGCTAAGAAACTAAACTTTTACTGAAAGGTATTTGGTCGCCAAGGGATCTCAACTGGTTCCCAAGAAGCAGCACACTGGGCAATGCTGGCCATTGCCACAAACCAGCAGCAGCGGCTATAAGCTAACCTATCTGACGCATTCTTTTTTAGGCTGAGGGATCGCTTACCTACATTCTACCCACGGATAGCTCCTGTTCCTCAAAAGGCACTAGGCCTTATCCCATCTGCCCCAGGTTCGGCCTCGATACCAAGGTCTTTGACAGGGCACCTCACTACTGGTTTTCCACTATCCCGCATCCTAAAAAAACTAAGAACCCTCCAACATGACAGGAATGGAAAAAAGAAAAGTGGCAGATCTTCAACGACGCCCCCAATCGCGACACGTACGCATAAAAATACGAAAATGGAAGAAACCTCGAATCAAAATACGGCAGCAACGGCTGACGAAATAATCGAACAAGTCTCGCCAACATCTAAAACGCCAGCAGCGACTGACGAAAAAATGGTTATCAATTGACTGTCGCTCTACCGCCGGTGGCATCTCCGTAAGTCAGCGAAGGGGCCCCTGGAGGTTCAGGGACACAGAACCAGTACGAAAGCGTAACCAAACTTCCTTCCCTGCTCATTCGTCGGGAATTTTCGACAGATTTGGCAGCTGTGAACAGAGTGTTCAATAATCACCACCCTCTCGCATTAACTTGTGAGGTCACCAGGGTAGGAAATTGGGTGAGGCTAGCTTCATTGTCGGCATACAACAAATACGTACAGCTCCTGCAGCGGCGTAAGATACCTTACTGCGAAGGTGTCAAAAAAAGTCACATCGTAACCAAAAAGATCGTGATTATAGGAATAGACTCCCACGTGGATCCATCACTGATCCAAGAAGACCTTTAAAGTCCCGGGTTCACGGCCATGAAGGTAGTCAATATGGCGTCGGGAAGGACCAAAGGCCCGCTGCCAATGTTCATTGCAGTCTTGGTGGATGATCCCACAGTTTGTTAGGTCCTAAAAATAAGAAGACCCTATTATTACAGAGTTAAAATAGAGTTCTATCGCCGTGCAGCTCAAACTGCAACTCAACGGTCTGAAACAGTTCCAGTCGAGCCATCTGCTCCTGCTGTTGAAAGACAAACAGCTCCAGCTAGAGTCGAGCCAGCCGCTCCTCGACCTGAGAGCAAAAAATCCCGAAATAGGAAAAATAGAAACTCAAGGAAAACTGGAGTTACTAATCCCAAAGAACCTGAGTTCAACTCTCAGGAACGAAACCCGGTTCCCTCTCAGCCAGAGATGGAAATCGTCGACGATCAGCAACATGTTATATACATCACCGATCAAGAAACCCAAACTGATACTGAGATAACTCAAAACAAAAAAACTCAGACAAATACTGATCCTAAATTAAATAAAAGGACTCAGACAAATGATCAATCAGATCCAGATACTTGCCTATGCAACTACAGATGCCCTATGTTCAACACATGGCATACGGTGGATAATTTTGTTGGGAAGATTATAAATAATATTATAGTACAGCGTTCAAGTAAAAAATCCATCTTCATAGAACCAACATGGGATCAGAATAAACTCATTGGATGGAATATAACTGAAGATTTTAGATACTTGACGTACATTCCCAATTAATGACATGGCAGGTGATTTTGATAGCTATTCGCCTATAAGAACCGTCCTGAATTAATTACAAATAGGTGAAAACCAGTTAATCACCTCTAAAAGCCGGAAGGCCCTATCGATCTGGCCATATTTCGATCATTCTCACTAACTTCAAACCTACTCTGCTAAGGTTGCGGTGGTTTCCTTAGCGCTAAGATAAATATCGGAGTAGGTACCTAGATCCCACCAGTAATTATCATTCCCATAACTATTCTAAATTCAAAATTAAGGGCTATTTAACAAAATTATACTCCTAATCTTCAAAACATTTTACACCTATGACACATGGCGCAACGGATGGCCGCTGGGCTTCATCCTGTGTCATAGACTAGTACTAGAACCTATATAAATGTAATTATATATTTCTTTCAGATAACTACTCTGCTAAAGGTTTCTTGTGGTTTCCTTAGTGTTAAAGGCAAATGTCGGAGTAGTCCCCTAGTTCCCACCAGTAAATTTCACTCCCAATTTTCACCGAGCCGGGTAAAGCGGATGGAAAAGATTTCATTTCTTACATGGAGCTGGTTTTACGGTCATTCTCCTTTCATGGAGCGCGAGCTTCCTAGGATCGACTTTGAAGGGCCAATATACATATACATTACGAGATACACTAAAAATCGAAAGAAAAATTGTACAAGTCCACGAAATAGGCGTGGCAATCACACACAGCCATCCGATTGGTTTAGAAACTCAGCCGCTTTTTAGGCATTTTAAAACATCGGAAATAAACGAAAATATACTTATATTCTATCTAACAATAAATTCAACTAAAAATCAATATAATACAAATGTATATTTCTAATCGAACGAAATATCATAATTCCAAAAAAAGGGGCGTGGCACCCACTGACAGCCACGCGAATGGCTGAGACATTTTTCGCGATATTAATATATTTAAAATAAATTAAGTGAATAAAAACACATACATTCGCTTACAATAAGCAATATACACATCATGGAAAACATTTAATTTCGATATGTAAATAACACCATACAATAATTCACACATTAAAAAATCTCTAGCCTCTCATTGGCTGACGGCCACAAGCGCCATTTTCAAATATTCACTACTTTAAACATTAATCAAAGCACACAGCTGCTACCATGCAGGTTAGAATGATGATAATTCGTTTATTATATACCGTATCACATTCGGTAACTATACGTTCTCTAAATTACAACCGGGGTAAATGCTTTAGCAGGAACCCGGGGTTTTCTTTTTCTGGATATCCAGGAGAACCAAAAGGAATTTCTCACCGCTTGTCATTAATTTGGCGATCCGCAGGGCCTTTCCACCAAGAACTACTTTTCAGAAAATTGCCAGTCTCAAGACAACCCTTGAGGATGCCGGACGCAATCTCTGGCCTAACGTTGGGGAACTACAAGCCTCAAGACCACGGCCAACAGCCCGGAAATCTTCTACAAGATCATCATAGTAACTCCGGCCGTGAATGCCTAAGTCAATATATTAAAGAAATTATATTTTCACTCTAATTCTCATTTGCAATCGCTTTAACATTAAAGAAGTAACACATTTCGAGTCTCTCGTTTTATCCAAGAGTTATTAAAGAGACTATTTAACTCATGCCCCAAATGGGAGTCAATGACCAATCACGTTTCAATGATTTCTGTATTACAACCAATCAGAGACGTGTTTCACGAAATAATTATCAACGTTAGGATTATCATATATTAAGCAAAGCTCCTCCTTTTTAATATTCTGAACAGGTCTGACCGTTATTTTGCAGTGACTGAGCCTATAACAAATACGGCTACCAGATTGTATATAATAGTGCTTACATGTCAACATTTGTAGCAATTGATTATACCACCAAAAAAAGAAACCACTGTTTGCACTTTCTTAAATGTATACGACATCAAAAATGAATTAATATACAGATTGATGTGTTTCATTTTTTCTCCACTAGAGAGCATTCTTACAATATTGCGTTCCTTTGGCAATAAATAGTATGATCTGGTTGCAGTGATAAACAAAAGAAGCAGTAGAAGCGTAGGCTACCTATCGTTTCTCATTAGTTTTCAAACATCACCGTTTACTTTAAATATAAAAATATTTTTAAATAACTGTAGTTAAATAATGATTTGTGAGTAAACAGCTTTATTTTATTCGTTAAATAGTCCTAACAAATGCCACTCTTGATTTCCAAATTCTCTAGATAAATTCACTCCTCACTTCGTGAGTCGTGAATTTATCGATAATTTGGAAATCACTCGTGGCATTACTTATGATAAATAACTGCTGTGATATTTGTTGGGCATTGGTTTGTCACCAGAAATGTATTACAATGCGAGGTTGGCAAGTTTTTACAGAAGCAAGGACATGATTAAAAACCGATCTGATCTCTCGAAGGTGGTCCAGGCATTGAACTCTCAGCCGGGGTGATTGAAATTATTATTATTATTATTATTATTATTATTATTATTATTATTATTATTATTATTATTATTATTATTATTATTATCATCATTATTATTATTTTATATATTGTTACAATTGGCATCTCTGTTCCTAATTTCCATTTCCTTCTGTTTTAGTAGTCATACTCCAATCTCCTTCCTTCTACTGCGTTTAGGTTGTCCCAATATCCTTCTCCTCGTGGTACCCATTTTAGGATCTTATTTTCCAATCCTGTGTGCCCATATTACAATGCGAGGTTGGGAAGTTTTTACAGAAGTAAGGATATGATTAAAAACCGAGCAATAACGAGGTTTTTATTTTCCGAGATTCTGTGAAACATTTCATATACGTTCGTTGTACATTATTTTTTGCGCGATTGTGTTTTCAAAATAATAAATAATAGTAAAATAATAAAATCTTTGCTGGAAATATTTCCGTTCATTATAAACAACATACTAACGTCAACAGTATGGTCAATGTTTATACGGTAAATGCCAAATATAATTTAGCTGAGACTACAGCAGGCCGTGACACCAAGCAGGGATAAAATGGCGGCAAGTACGAATTTATCGTTTTATATTGTTTCGAATAAACGTTTTATATTGTTTCGAATAAAGTTCATTTCATTCAAAATGCAGTGATTTGTTTCATACAATGTATATTAACACTACCTTTTGGATATATTTTTGTATATACATTGTACACAGTATACATAAAGGGCAATGGTTTTACTTCCCGCACTAGTTAGGTAATTTGCAATATTACACTATATTATGTATATAACAATATTATTGTTATTTAGTTATTTATAGGTTGGAAACCCCGAAATTTACGAAATTGAACTTTAAAACGTGGTTGTCATTGCTATAAGTACGACTGAAAGCACTACCATGCAATATAAATTATTTTACATGTGCTATATACTGCTGGGGAAAAAATCCTTCCTTCCCTTCCATGGGCAACAGACCTAGAAAATCCTTGGTCTACCACCCGGCTGCTGGACTCACATTCCCAAGTGTTGATCACAGAAGTTGACGATCATATAGCCAATATAGGAGTCAATATTTTCGATCCTCCAGTCGTTACAGCAGATTTTTCTCAACCTGCAGCCGCTACTTATTGCAGCTAACCAAATTCCACACAAAGGGAACCGGTCCCATATTAAATGATATTTCATTACGGAATTTCGTGATAAAATTTCTTCCCACATGGGTTCCAGCACAAGTCCCTTAGCTCCGTACAAATCCATCCTATCTTAAATTGTTTGGCTAAGGAGCGGATCAGGAGACAAATGGCGTGCATCCATTTTTATTAGAATCAAATATTACTTTTTTCGAAAGAAAGCGCGACCATACTTGTAGAACGCACTACCGGTATGCTGTTAATCTCAATGAAAAAATTGATTACAAAAACAGTCGCTATCTTATGTGGAGTAAAGGAATGCGAGTCGTATATATTCAGAAACATAAACAGAATACAAATTAAAATGAAAATAAATAGATGTCTCCATAAAATGAGATGCAAAATGAAAGTTTAACAATATACAATTTTAAATTTTTAAAAATCACAAAGTGCGAGTATTATATTGAATGTGTATAATATGAATCTGCCTTATAAAACTTTTAACAGTTAGATGCCAAAAGCCCACTCTAAATAAAATAAAAAACAGTTTATGAAAACTTTCATATTTAAACACTTAAGAACATCTCAAGTTATTTTAACTTGTTAAATTGTTGGTTATTTTGAGGTTTTCTTGATATACTGTTGAAATCTTAAAAGCATTATAAACAATACTTTACGTTAAAAATTAGAGTCCAGATTCTTAAAGGGGGGATTTTATATGCTGTCAAAAGATGGCAGCAGTGTGCAAAAAAAGTTATTTAAGATAATAAAGTTTCAGCAACTACTGAAACAACAACTATGTTACGTAGGCTGTGGTTTTTACAGGAGAAAGTAATGCACTGCTTTGTGTAAAGTTAATGGCTCATTTACTGTAAATAATAGTCTATTAAGACCATGTTGTAGTCAATAAATGCTATATAAAACACACTTTACGAACTGATAACAACTAACTTTCATCTTTTACTACTACAAAATTGAGTTCTTGTAGAAATAATGTTATTATGGGTATTTCCTGTTCTTGTTGTGTTATCTTCAAGATACAAATTTAAATAGTTGTGGGTAGAATTATTGGATCTACCGTAATTTGATATTCCATGAAACAACTATAGGTCCCTGATTAATCGTCAATGAACAACATCAGGATCTTCTCCTAGGAACTCTTAACGCTTATAGATTATTTCATTGTTAAGATTTACTTTTTAAATCTGACTATTTTGTTCATACGTTGAATCCTGAGAAATTCGATTTACATCTTGTCTTACAACCTGGGTTGATCTCAAAATTGCAATCCGGTTTTTCCTATCTTACATACTTACTCACTGGCACTAACGAACCCGCGGAAATAAGCTCTCCATACATCCCTATCCTGAGCTAATGTTTTCCAATCATCCCCTGTATAATCGACTTCCTCAAATCATAGTTAATGTTGTTCTCCCACCTCATTATTGGTCTACTAACTGGGCGTTTTCCCTCTGGCATTCCTACAAGAAGCTTCAATGCAAGTCTTTCATTCCCCATACGCGCAACATGTCCTGCCCATCGCAGTCTACGAGACTTAACTGTTTTTGTTATACCTGGCTTCCTATAAAGATCATGTAGTTCATTGTTATGTAGTCTTCTCAATTCACCTGTCTGTTCATCTCTCTTTGGTCCAAAAATTTTCCTAAGTACTTTATTCTCAAATACTCGTAATCTCCTTTCCTCCCTTAAAGTAAGAGTCCATGTTTCGCACCCATATAATATAACTGCTAGAATAATAGTTTTATGTATTTTCAGTTTAACGATTTTTGAAAGGCGTTGGGACATCAATAGTCTCTGTAATACATAATAACACACATTTCCACAATTGAGCCTATGTTTAATTTCTGTGTGCATCTCATTCCTATTTGTGATTATTGTTCCTAGGTATTTGAATTCAGCCACTTCCTCAAAATTTCCCTCATTTGTGAGTAGCTGTCCATTTCCATTACATATTGTATTTCTACGTGTGACCATATATTTAGTTTCATTGATATTTACTTCCAGTCCTAATTCCTTAGTGTTACCCAATGGTGTGTGCGTATTGTCCTTTAGTATCTCCTCGCTATCGGCCAATAGTACTACATCATCAGCTTCTTAATACCATTGAGTTGTAGGCCTTCTTCATCCTCTAAAGATTTGATGGCATGCTCAAGTACAAAATTAAATAGTAGAGGAGATAGTGCATCTCCTTGCTTCAACCCATTCTGGATTTCAAAAGTATCCGAAAACTGTTTGCCTACACGCACCCTACTCATTGTGCCATTTACACACATTCGTATAAGTCTAACTAACTTTTTAGGAATTCCGAACTCCAGCAGGTTACTATATAACTTCTCCGTCTTAATTGAATGGTATGCTTTTTGAAGTCTACATATAGTTGATGTACAGTACCATTATATTCCCATTTATTTTCTAAAACCTTTCTTATACTAAAAATCTGATCTGTTGTAGACCTGTTTCTTAGAAATCCACATTGATGATCTCCTAGAATGTCATCAAAATAGGGAGTAAGTCTGCTTACTAATATATTTGTTAAAAGTTTGTACGAAGTTGAAAGAAATGAGATGCCCCTGTAGTTGTTGCAATCAGTTTTATCTTCTTTCTTGTAAATTGGTACAATAATCGATTCTTTGCATTCATCTGGAAGAGCCTCTTTTTCCCAAATCATACTAAGCAATCGGCGTATCTTGTCCATCAATTTTTCTCCCCATCACGTACAACGTTTTTACAATTTCCAATTTTATAGATAATATTTAATGTAGTTATGTGCATAACTCTTGTTTGAAACAAAGAAATACTAGGCTATGAAAAATTGGCTAATATATTCAAAAGTAAGTTATTGATTAATAACAATAGTGAGATGTTAATACATTGTGTCCAATATTAACTAGCAGTTAACAATATCATAAATTTGATCGGTTAAGGATTAAGGAAATGTATTTTGTTATTTCTCATATTGTGGAAAATTTGTTCATGATGGAGGAAAACTCAGTTCATATTTAAATTCAGCATGGTTGAATTAGGCCTATTCACATATTAGAATAAAAACTTCAGGATAAAAGTTAAAATTTGCATACCAGTGCTATTGCCTGAGTACATTACGTTCACAATTGAAGGGTCTTAACTGCAAAAACTCACATTCTCCATTTTTTAAATTTTAAGTAAACAGCAAAACAAAACTCATATCAATGAAAACAAACATTAATTTGAACTTATTCTGTAATTTTCATGAATTTATATAATTTGACTTAATTCACATGGAGATCAACATTTAGAGCAGGGATACAACAAAAAATGCATTTCCCAAAAATGGAGAATGTGAGTTTTGCAGTAGCTGATATGGCACGGAATATATCCTGAAGTGCCCGAATTTATCCACCAGCTGGAGATCTTGACTCCAAATTCCGGGTCAAGGTAAAATATTTTTCTCTTCAGTCTTATCAATGAAATATTGTCGACCTGATACGCAATTGTTCGGAAATTGTCAAATCTATCTCGCAAATGTTTCTTATTGGTAAGATACAGAACACAGAAGGCCCTTCTAGGATACCATTGTTATACCTACTATAAATTCAACTAAATAAAGTTATGAAATACGTAATTTTGTTACGCTGTATTAATATGTTTTATTAACAATTTAATTCACGAAGTAGTATTTTAAGTTCACATACTTTTTTTAAATACCACAGGATTTTTCATTTCTTTGGATAATATTTCCCGTCGCTTCTCTCAGTCGTAAATTATCGACAAGTTGGAAAACAAAAGAAAAAAATTGCAGTATTATCCTGGATAATTTCTAAGCTAAATTATTTAATTATTCAGAGAATATTCTTTATTGTATTATTTTGTTAAATTAAGAGGTGATTTTTATAAATATAAGTGTAATATATTATTTAAAATTTATTAATTTAACATCACAGGATGGTTTTGGAGACGTAAAGAGGTAATCCATTCTCTTTGAAGTTCTAAAAAAAGGACCAACGTTTTAAATTAAATCTGGATACACCTCCTCCCATTCTAAGATTATAACAGTTCACTGAATCTCATTCAATACAATAGGGTAAAATTTAGTTTTTTCGTAGATTCGTTATTTCATATATATATATATATATATATACACATTACATTTTCACATCTTTCAAGAAACATAAGTAGAGTTTGTGTTTTTTTAATGTCTTTCCTTTTCCTGAAAGTATAATATTCAACTTCCATATGACCATTGATTGTCTTATGAGGAATTTTAAAGTATCATATTTTACCTTACGAGAAGATTCGAAAAAGTAATAATAACTATAAATAATATCCCAATGTTGCTTAAAGATGCTAAAGTCATGACACAAAGCGTGACCAGACTTGCCATAGGGCCAACATATTTTTTTCAAAACGATAACTGGAAAATGTCTTGACAGTGGGCCCCTAAATTAGGCAAACTCGAAACCTCACTACTACAACTTTAATCTAGTGTAAATTGATTGTTCTTTTTTTAAAAAGGCGGGAATAGATACATTTTCAATGGCATTGCGTACGGACCTGTTTGGCCGTATGTGCATATTTATGTTCGACGATTAAAAAAAATATATATATATATATATATATATATGTATGTACATAAACAAATACATCATTTCTACAGTACTTATAGCCTACATCTACACTAGTTTTGATTACATAACTTACCCTCTCCAAGTTTTACAGAATAGAGCTATCAGAATACTATATAACTTACATCCCTGTCGATCTTACAATTTTATTTATACTTTTTTCAAATATTTTACCATTAAAGGTATTAAAATCTATATGATCTGTGTATATAGGCCTATCTCACCATAACATGCCCTTAATTTTTAATAAAGATATTCATAATTATTATACTACATTGTACTTTATTACACAAAGATACTAGTTTCTCAACAAAATATGGTATAAAAGGGATTCGTTATGCATTAATAAACCATTACAATAACTTACCTATTGAATATCAACATTTCACGAATATTAAACATTTTTCTAATTGTATTAAAAATATTTTTTTTGTCGCTTTCTTAGTTAATTTTGTTAATTTTATTATTATTATTATCCTGTTTAAATATTGTATTTTTATGTATGTATATATATATATATATATATATATATATATATATGTCCACCGCTGTGGTCTCGAGGTAGCGTGCTGCCTTGTCACGCAGCGGGCCCGGGTTCGATCCCCGGTCGGGGCCGTTTTTCTGGGTGAGGTTTTTATCGGGGTTTTTCCTCACCTGTAAGACAAATGTCAGGAAAACTTTAAGGCCCAAACGGTCCCCGAAATCATATGGCCATCATCCTTATCATTATCATCCTTACCATTATCATCATCATCCTGCAACGGGAAGCTACCACACCTACACAATTCCCTAGTAAAGCTGCAAACATAGCATGAAAATGCCATGATTGCAGTGAAGGACCTGCCTTCGGGCAGAATTACTATGGATGGATATATATATATATATATATATATATATATATATATATATATATATAGTATGATAAGAAAAATAAATGTCTGGACGGGATTCGAACCCGGAACTCTGAGTATATATATATATATATATATATATATATATAATGCATCTATAGTACTTTTTATTACTTAACCTTGTGTCTGATTTTGTTTTTTTTTATTGTTAATTGTTTCATGACCATTAATTTTTGTTTATTGCCCCTTCATATGAGGAATCTTGCACTTTGGGGTCTTTGAAGAAATAAATAAAAAATACATAAAAAGAAAAAATATAAAATATAATCTCTCGCCCATGCATCTATGTAATGTGTCTCTCGTTTTAGTCGACTTCATATAAATGAATAGTAAATATAAATATACGTCTAAAGTACATACCCAACTATATACATATCTACTCAGACATAAAATACCTTAATTATAAATATTTTTAAAATTTCTCATTCTCTCTCTCGTCCATAGGCCTACACATATCTAAAAGGCGCATAAGTCTCCATACAGATGATGTTGCCTTTTCATTTACATTCATTTATATTATATTGTATATATTTATATTCTCATTTCTGCTTTTCTTGACAGGTCTCGGATGAGTGATTGGCGGACGATGGTTGTGATGTGTAATTAATTAATTAATCATTATATTCAAGTCTCTTACCTGAATGGAGACTTATGCGCCATCCTGTAGTAAAACTTCATCAATTTTACAATAAAAGAATTAGTTGCAAAACAGATTTAAACGAACCCATCCCTCCCCCCACACGCACTATTCAAGTAAGACAACATTATAATACAATTGAAGATCGGAATGCAACAGCAGTCTCAATATATGTATAAACAAAAGCACATAAATATATACATTTTGCTTCGCTCTTCAATAGATACCTGATACCTGCGGCACAACAAGACAACCAGCTAAGATCCATATCAAACAGTTCTTGACGTATGTCCACTGGGGTTTCATACACCCACGACTTGATATACCATCGTATGAAAAAAATCCGTCAAAAATGCCAATGCAGTCAGGCAACTGTTTACCATGGAAAAATAAACAGCTTAAAAACATTCATCGCACAATATCGCGTTTCATCCGAAAATATACTTTCCGATCATTGGTTCTCTACCATAATAAAGTACACGGTTGTAAAGAAGAAACTGCATACTGTATTTCAGATATATCAATAATTAAACTATCATCATCATCATCATTATCATCCGGTATCATGGCAGCTGCCGCCGTCTTCCGGAAACCAAACGCCATTCCTCTCTGTCCATCCATTGATCTTCCTCCATTCCTCTGATATTCATAGCTGCTTGTACCCCTTCTATCCAAGTTTTCTTCGGTCTTCCTCTCTTCCTCCTTTCCATTGGGATCCATTCCATAACAATTTTTGGCAATCTTTGCTCTGGCATTCTTTTGACATGGCCATACCACTGTAATCTTTTCTTTTCTATAATGTCTATGATGTCCGGCTCCTCTTGTACACCCATAATTTCCCTTATTTCTTTATTTCGTATTCTATCCATTCTACATTTTCCAGCTGATCTTCTTAAAACATCCATTTCTGTACTTAAAATTCTTTTCATTTCCCTGGTAGGAATTTGCCAGACTTCAGCACCATATGTTAAAATGCTCTGAATTATGGTTTGATATATTTGTAATTTTCTATTTTTTGTAATATTTTTGCTCCACCAAACAGCGTTTAAAGCATTTATTGCTTGTTTTGTTTGTGCGATTCTATTTTTAATTTCCACTGTGTTATCGCCTGAATGGTCTAATTTTGTTCCTAAATAAGTGCATTCAATACTAGGTTTTAGTTCTTCTCCATTGTTGAAATTTATATTTTCGATTTCTTCTCCTATACACAGGTATTTAGTTTTCTCAACGTTTATATAAAGTCCCCATTTTTCATATTCTTCTTTTAGTTTTTTAGCCATATATTCTATGTCATGGTGGTCCTATGTTATTAATACCCGGTCATCTGCAAAATTTAGTGAATATACATGTGTATTTTGGACATAGGATAATAAATATCTCCATGATTATCAATAGGCCTATTAAACTAACTTGATTCTTTATAAACGATAAACAAAACACTGTTTTTCTCAAAATGAAGAAAAATGGCTTAAACCGCTATGCCATATACCTTCATATATATATATATATGAAAAGAAACATGAATGCTTGAGTCGGGATTTGAACCCGAGTCTCTAAACTCTATACGTTTAGCGTTCTAACGACCTGAGCTAGCCAAGTATCCCAACACAAACATACATTTTTCTTATATATGTAGTATTCTCAATTCACACAAGAGGTAGCGGAAAATCGTTCCGACTGACATCTAGTGGCCAACATAACAGTTAAGCAAATTTTTAAAGAGAAAATTAGTTTATTGCAGTAACGCTATACGCAGTTATAACATATATATATATATATATATATATATATATATTGAATGGATGACTGGAGGAAAATACACAATGTCTATTTTTATAAATTTTAACTAAGTTCTAGAACAGAATATTCTGATTCTAGAAGTCGATAAATTTATTTACTGTATTTTCTTCCTCCCGTGGCCATGAATTGTAAAAGTTTGAAGGCAAAATTTGCTCTTAATGATTTAATAAAACCAAGAAAACCCTTAGATATATTAGCTGGTTTCAAGATTTGAACTCGAAACCTCACTAATACAAGACACAAAGGTTTGAATTTGAACAAACTCGCTCTAGGTTTCAAAGTTCTTACATATTCGGATAAATTTCAAAAGACAAAGCTCTAGTGAATGGAATATTGTATCCATTTGTGGACGTGTCAAGTAGAATCTGTCGCTAGCAGCCATTTTGCTGGCGACGTTCATTTGTCAGGGCGATAGAAAAAGCCTCATAAAATGGCGGGGCGCGATCTTCATCTGTCTGGTCAAGTCCTCAGCCATTATTCAGCAGTCCATTGAATCTCCTCGCCAGAAAAACAATTGACGAACTCAAAAAGAACGTGCTCCTTTCTGTATTCATGTTGAGTGGTGTGGAAGTTCCAACATACAATGTTCCAGCTCTCTTTCATATTAACTCGCGTAGCTCTTCATTTCGAGTGAATAAAAACCATTAAATGTGCTTATTACAGTTTCCACATTGCCTACATTTAAAATAAAATTACTAAATACAGGATATTCATTAAATGAATGTATTATATAAAAACGTTAAAACCCTCAAATAATAGGCTATATTCTATATCCCCTCTCCCTCAGCCTAATTTTAGTCTCTAGGATCCACATTCATAGAGACCCTTAATATGGGCTGACTAGCGAATTCCAGTGGATTAACGCTTTTGTGTTCATTAACTGGGAGTTTAGACAGTCCAAGGACTATTTACTGATTGGTTTTGGTTAAATAGACAAGGAATACCATTATAATCACGAAGTCATATTTGTCTTGTTCAGTAAGTTTATAATGGAATTTATTGACTTTGTTTTCAAAGAAAGGAAATATATTTTCATTTATGCGCACGGACTAGTTTGGCCGTACGTGCATATTCTGATCCATGAATATAAAACATACGAATATATAAACAAATACATACATGGCTACACACCTATACTCATACATAAAAATGTCATAAAAACTTGTTTAGTAGGGCTATAAATAAATGAGTGGATGGTGTAAAATAAAGTAAAGCGATCCTCTTATAGGCCTTAGGATGCCCTGGTAGGAGGTTAAGACTCCTATATTTCTAGACAATTGGCACGAGAAATGAGTCGGGTTATTAGTCCTGCATGAAGGCCATTTTTATTCCCAGAAAGAACGTCCATTATTCATTTTCGTTAGAGCCAAACCCCACCGGAACTCAACCTCTGATCTTCCGACCTTTAAACGTATTGTCATAACCAAGTATGCTAAGACGTAACTCGAGTGGATTGGTGTGTCTTGTCTTAAATGTTAAGTGTCTTGGAGATGGCCCCTGCCATCGCTCACCCGGAGAGCCCTCCACGAAAAGTATGTGATCCAGATTTTAAAATCCTCTCCTAACAGGTCGTGTTCCTGTGAATCTCATGTAAAAAGTGCCTACAGAGGGAGAGGTTAAACTAAGGAAAACAAGTTTTGACTAAATTATAGTCTTAGTTGACAGTTGATTAAAGATGGACTGTATCCGCAAATAGATGAACGTTAGTGGACTTTAAATGCAGATTTGTTTGTTGAGTAAGATAAATACTGAGAAGAAATAAAAAAAACTATTCCGAAATTTAAAAATTGTAAATAAATATGATTAAATTCATTTTAAAAACAGATGCCGCATCAACAAAGGAAATGCAAGACAACTAATTCTTAACAACTTTTAGCTTCTCATTTAAAATTAATACTATATTGTAATCGACTCATATTCGTCGGTCCATTTGCTCTCTTTCTTTTTCTCCTACCTTTATATCCATGACATAATCATCTCGTTGCTCTAGAAAGCGAGCTCGAGTTGCTCTGCTCTCGTTGGCAAGTGGCATAAGGTAGAGGAAGTAACAGACACAGGGGGGAAAGAAAAAGCAGTGGCGGTTCCTAGAACTGCAGGGAAGTAATGCTGTCATATGAATTGATCTGAATGAAGTATTATTGTTGTTAGTATTACTATTATTATTATTATTATTATTATTATTATTATTATTATTATTATTATTATTATCATCATCATCGTCATCATTATTATTCATGGCATTTAAAAGCAAGAACAGCGATGGATGTCAGGTTAGCAAGGATTTCGAGGAGAGAGAAAATTTAAAATAATATTATATGAGAAAAGATGAAAGTGCAAGGATATATAGGTACATAGTAGAAACTATAAAAACAACACAATTAATAGTTTATTTATATGAAAAATATGAGGAAGAGAGATTACCAAACAAGATTTATGAATGGATTCCGACGGGAAGAAGAAAGAGGAGCAGTCATGGAAGAAAGACGCTTGGTGGAAGATATGTGGAAAAATAGAAAATAATGGAGATTAAGAACATTACCATTTTTAAATAGATACAAGATTGTAAAACCTGAGAATATATTAATATTATTATTATTATTATTATTATTATTATTATTATTATTATTATTATTATTATTAAAATTATAATATCCTATGAAACGCTGGAGGGAAAATTTTCTATAGGATCGTAACAGGCCTTGGCCTAATACTTGGAAGGAAGAAGAAGATTATTATTATTATTATTATTATTATTATTATTATTATTATTATTATTATTATTATTATTATTATATTATTATTATTATTATTAATAGTCCATATATAGTATTATAGAATTATATTTTATGAAATTATAAATAGTATATATATATATATATATATATATATATATATAATTATGTTTTATCATAAAATAATATAATAATAATAATAATAATAATAATAATAATAATAATAATAATAATAATAATAATTAATAATAATAATTTGTATGGCTCTCCAGAAACTGATCAAATGGAATGATAGCAATTATCGTAGGAGAAAGAAAACTATTTCATTAGCCCTATCGTATATTTTCTTAAACATAATTTATAGGTTACTTTTATATAATAAGAAATAAGGTGGTTCTATTGGCATTAATATATTTAACGAAAATTTTATTGAATAAATTATTTAATATATTTTGGTTAATATATTAATAATAAAAACTTAACAGAACATAAAGATTCATATTTAATTATAAAAAGATTAATTTAAAAGTAATGTATCTTATTACAAATTAAACACTTTACATTATTATATTATTCTGTCTCATCTAATGATGTGTGAACTGTCCTCCATGGCACCTAACTGCAAAACAGTCTTCTCAATAATACATTCATTAAATCGTGTACGAAATTGTTTGCCATTCGCCCTTAGGAAAATGTTAGTAGAAACACTTGCAATGCCCCATTTTGATTATTGTGACACTCTTTTTACAGACTTAAATATTATTTCCACTCAAAGACTTCAACGTGTTCATAATTCTTGCGCACGTTTTATTTGTGGTATTCGCAAATTTGACCATGTTACACCGTCCCTGGAACAATTATCGTGGTTTCGTCTAAGAGATCGTAGAACTGTCAATTCCCTATCCCTTCTCTATAAAATACTTCACACATCATCGCCTAATTATTTATCACGCCGCTTCATCAGACTATCCGACACACATAATCTTGACACTCGATCCCATCAGCACATTGTCCTTTATATCCCGCCTCATCACACTGTATATTATTCATTATCTTTTACGGTGTCACTTACCAAAACATGGAATTCCCTTCCACCCTATGTCAGAGACTGTCAAACTATAACATCCTTCAAACAAACTAAAGAATTATTTAATAACAAACTGACTTATACACCTCACTGATAGTATTCTTTTAGCAATATTAATATATTTAATTATTTATGTAAATAATATTAAGAATAACAAATATTTTTATTTGTTTTGTTTTAAATATTGTATAATCGTAAAATTAGTTTTCTATATCTCATTATTTTCCTGTTTTTTATATACACTAGACAGGGACAATTTAATATGTCTTGCTTGTATACATTTTATTATTAGTTTTAGTCTTAATTTTAACTAATATTAACTGGTTGTATTATAGATCGTAATATGTATATTAGATATTATCTTTTGATCAAATTTTTACTTAGTGTTTAATATTAGAGTTAATTAAGATTGTTATATTCTTATGTAATATATGTTTGTCCTGGTGAGTGGAAGAGAAGGCCACATGGCCTTAACTCCACCAGGCTAAATAAATCTTAAATCTTAAATCTTAACTGGTAATACTGAATATGAACTATGGGCATGAACCACCACTGTGCTGAGAAGAGAAAAAAAGGTTTATGTGTTGTCAACATTTCCCCTCAATCCCTCATCTGCATGCTTACTCGCCACCCAATTACTGAGGAAACATGATCCGAACCAAGTGGTTCACCAGTTGATGGTTGAACACACCTCAATCTCACAAATCAATAACGCATGAAGATTGGAATTTTATACCATGTGACAATGCTGAACTATGGTCTAATTTATCCTTGGATTACCTTTGCATTCAGAATGTACAACATTTAGTCCAACTAGCTTAAATTAAACTCCACTTCTCTGGGTAAAAGTGATGTGTATAAATAGCACTATAGAGTTTTAAAATAGCAGGAAAATTATATAATGTAAATTGAATTACATCCTTTAATATTTCAATATAATTTGTATATCATAGGAGCATGATTATTGAATTGCTCTCTTATGCCATGAATGTTCAACGAATTCCGAAGAAATGTATATATTGAGGTTGTTCTAATGAAAATATTTTTGAAAAAAATACAAATCTTTATCGATCATGCTTAGTAGATACAAAAAATGACCATGACAAATGTGTGTGTATCAACGCTCCGGAGACAGCAATTTTCGTTTTTTTTTCGAAACCAAACTCGGCATAAGCTATCAATTTTAAAAAAATAAAGTAGATTTCGAAAAATTGTACTCATTATGAATAGGAGTTCGCCTGAAGCAAAAATTTAAAAATTGCTATAGCTGCCGCAAATTTCGTCTATTAACAACAAAACTTGAAACATGTAATTAAAAAAAATGGTTTTCTCTAAATATCACCAAATTCGATCATTAGGAATGGAGTTTAAATTAAAGCCGTAATTTAAAAATGCTCTAGCGACCGCCATGTTTGTTTTCTCGGAACATTATTGAATAGATAGATTTAATTATCATAAGTAATGCCACGAGTGATTTCCAAATTATCGATAAATTCACGACTCACGAAGTGAGGAGTGAATTTATCTAGAGAATTTGGAAATCAAGAGTGGCATTTGTTAGGACTATTTAACGAATAAAATTAAGCTGTTTACTCACAAATCATTATTTAACTATAGTTATTTTAAAATATGTATATATTTAATGTAAACGGCGATGTTTGAAAACAAATGAGAAACGATAGGTACGCTTCTACTGCTTCTTTTGTTTATCACTGCAACCAGATCATACTATTTATTGCCAAAGGAACGCAATATTGTAAGGAGGAGCTTTCTTTAATATGGTAATTATAACACTGATAAATATTTGGTGAAACACGACTCTGATTGGTTGTAAAACAGAAATCATTGAAACGTGATTGGTCATTGACTCCCATTTGGGGCATGAGTTAAATAGTCAAAATAAAGATATATCCCGTAAACTAAGAAAATGAACAATATATTATATTTGTTGAGAAATTCGCTTAGTTTACACAGTTACTGCGAGTTTAGCCTTACGTTATATTACATTCTAAATACAAATTAAGCGAAATATAATTTGTAGACTACAAGTAATACATATGTAGTCTAATATTGCTTATTAAACTAAGTGTTACTTGGAATATTTTCTGACTATTCTTCAAAGTACAGATCGTTAGATTCTTTAATCCTGAGCCATCTTTCAGCGAGGTTTATTATCCCGCGACGGTACCAGTCTCTGGTGAGCCATCTTTCAGCGAGGTTTATTATCCCGCGACGGTACCAGTCTCTGGTGAGCCATCTTTCAGCGAGGTTTATTATCCCGCGACGGTACCAGTCTCTGGTGAGCCATCTTTCAGCGAGGTTTATTATCCCGCGACGGTACCAGTCTCTGGTGAGCCATCTTTCAGCGAGGTTTATTATCCCGCGACGGTACCAGTCTCTGGTATTCGATGCGAAGAAATCGTTGAGCCCCATTTCCACAGCTTCAATGTTTTTCATGTAAGAAATCAAGATCAGGGCAATATTCTGGACGTGGTAGCAGTTCGATTCCTTCCAATTGGAGAATTTTTGTCATGACTGTTCTTGCAGTATGGAGTCCGGTTGAGTTTGAACCCGCGACCCTTAAAATTTCATCAAATGTTTCCAATTGTTGAGAATAAATATCCACATCGACTTCACGCCCGTTTGGAACAAACTCCCAGTGAATTACATGCAACATAACATTACTTACGAGACAACCTTAAGTTTAATTGTAACATGTATTAGTCACGCAGCGCGATCCTCGGTCGGTACAATTTTCCTGGGTCAGCTTTTTTCGGGATTTTTCCTCACCTGGAAGACAAATGTCAGTAAACTTTAAGGCCCAGCCGAACCTCGAACACCATTTTGCTATTATTATCATCATTTCCATATTCGTCTAATTAGATTAAGGTGAGATTACGGCCTCTCCTGGCGCATCACCATCATCATCGCCTTTCATAGGCTTACTTACTTACTTACTCACTGGCACTATCGAACCCGTAGGTTCATGGCGGCACGGACATAAGTTCTCCATACATCCCTATCCTGAGCTAATGCTTTCCAATCATTCCCTGTATAATCTACTTCCCTCAAATCATAGTTAATGTTATTCTCCCACCTCATTCTTGGTCTACCAACTGGGCGTTTTCCCTCTGGCTTTCCTACAAGAAGCTTCCATGCGAGTCTCCCATTCCCCATACGTGCAACATGGTCTGCCCATCGCAGTCTACGAGACTTAACTGTTCTTATTATATCTGGCTTCCTATAAAGACCATGTAGTTCATTGTTATGTAGTCTTCTTCATTCACCTGTCTGTTCATCTCTCTTTGGTCCATTCATAGGCTTACATATATATATATATATATATAATCGGGGCAGCGTAACCCCATCTTCCAGCCGTCCCAAACTTAAAAGTGTGTTACAAGTACGTCATGTCAGGAAAGAATACCAGAAATGTCGAAATTACGAGCTGGTTGCATTGATAAAAAAATATTAGTTCTGACTGAATGGAAGAATGGTCCTGAAGTTTTCAATCCACCATTGAAATAAAATTAGATAAACCTCTTCTACGGACTAGAATAGAAATTGATAAGTTGGCGATATCTTACAATTTATTTCGTGATAAGAATTAAAATTTTAATTAATCGTTATGCAAGTTCGGTTTTTCTGAATTTGTAACATTAATATTTTCTTGTTCCTGAAAGCGCAAAAACTTCAAACACAGTACCGGTATAATATGATTTCAAAAATCAATTAACCAATCAAGCGGGGTTCTTACAGCATTGTCATCCCCATGTCTATGTCATTCCATTCAACTTCTCTATTTTCTTTGTCGAGCATATCCATTCCAGTTCCTTCTCTCCATTGAGTTCCAGGTCTTCCTCTTCTCCTTCTTTCCTCTGGATTACAATTCAAATCTCTTTTAGCCATCTATGCTCTTCCATATTTTTCACATGACCATTCCATAATAACTGTCCAGTTTCTATCCTCTCACCATATGTAAATATCCTTCGAATTGCTCTTTCCAATTACTGCATTCGGCACATGTTGCAATTCAGAGATCCCGCATTCTCTCCTCAGGATGCCCATTTTCATTGTCTCAATTACTCTTTTTCTTTCCCTGATAGTTGTCAACACTCAGTATCAGACCCGCAATCATAATATTCATTCCACCACAGCACTACCGCATGTATCCTCATTTTAGTGTTAACGTTATTCTATTCGACCATAACACTTTATTTAAAAAATGAATAATAGTTTTAAAAAATAAAATAAGTAATAGTTTAAAAAACTAAAACAACACGCTTTATTAGAAAACCGAACTAAAAAATGAAAAATAATTTTAATTTCCAACACACTCAGGATACAATTAAAGTGGTCAACAAAAAAATAATCTCCAACACATATAGAATAAAACTAGAGTTATCAACAAAAAGAAAATAACTTTACCATCAAAAGCGTGGAGTGCTCTATATCAATTAATATATTTGATAATAAACAGATATTGGTAAAAGTAAAGTCTCTAAGGGTCGGTTTCACCAACAGAGGTAACTGCATTACGCCAGTTAAAGCTATGTATTATATATGAGGGAAACTGGCGTAATACAATTACCTCTGTCGGTGAAACTGACCCTAAGAAGAAAACGTAAAAATCATAAAAAGAACCCCACGCTTTTGATGGTAAAATTATTTTCTTTTTGTTGATAACTCTAGTTTTATTCTATATGGGTTGAAGATGATTTTTTTGTTGACCTCTTTAATTTTGCCCGAGCGTGTTGGAAATAAAAATTATTTTCCTTTTTTTTTAGTTCGGTTTTCTAATAAAGCGTGTTGTTTTAGTTTTTTAAAACTATTATTTATTATTCATTTTTTAGTTCTAATATTGTACAGGATAAGATAAAAATGTAAATATCTTTAAATTCGATACTATTGTAGTATGAGCTAAAAGTAATATACTTCTAAAAAAATCCTCCCAGCCGGATTTCAACCAGCGACTTACGGTTTAGTGAAAAAGGTTGAGTAACCAGTCGACAAGTCCGCAACCAATTATACCAGATTTCATTTTTTTTTCTGATGATTGTGACCAGGATTTTAGAAACAAAAAATGAAATTATAGTATTGTCACGAGTCATTTACAAGTATACAAAGTTTCACGACGATCCAATGTTTCTTAGTGGGTGAAAATCGTGTTCAAAGATTCCGTCACATAGATACAAAGACACTTTTTTTCGATTTTCTGACGATTCTGGCCAGGATTTTAGAAACGAAATATGAAATTATTGTATTGTCACGGGTCCTTTACAAGTGTACAAAGTTTCAAGTCGATCCAATGTTTCTAGGTGGGTGAAAATCGTGTTCAAAGATTCCGTTACATAGATACAAAGACACTTTTTTACACGCATTATATTAGCTTGACATGTATCTATCTATGTAACGGAATCTATCAACGAGATGTTCACCCACTTAAAATAATTGGATCGACCTGAAACTTTGTATACTTGTAAAGGACCCGTGACAATACAATAATTTCGTATTTGTTTTCTAAAATCCTGGCCAGAATCATCAGAAAATAAAAAACTATCTTTGAATCTATATAACGGAAACTTTGAACACGATTTTCACCCACTTAGAAACATTGGATCGACTTGAAACTTTGTATACTTGTAAAGGACCCGTGACAATACAATATTTTCATATTTGTTTCTAAAATCCTGGCCATAACCGTCAGAAAATAAAAAAAGTGTCTTTGTATCTATGTAACGGAATTTTTGAACACGATTTTCACCCAGTTAGAAACATTAGATCGACTTGAAACTTTGTATACTTGTAAAGGACCCGTGACTATAAAATAATTTCATATTTTGTTTCCAAAATCCTGGCCAGATTCGTCAGAAAATCAAATAAATGAAAACTGGTATAATAGGTTGCGGACTTGTCGACTTTTTAGCCAATCGTTGTAAGAGCTCAGTTGGTAGAGCAGTGAACTCTAGTGGTATATAATTTTAGTAATCTATAGGTCGCTGGTTCAAATCCGGCTGGGAGAATTTTTTTAGAAGAGTATTACTTTTAGCACATGCCACAATAATATCGAATTTAAAGATATTTATATTTTTATCTTATTCTGTAAAATATTAAAACTAAAAACTAAAAAATAAATAATAGTTTTAAAAAACTAAAACAACACGCTTTATTAAAAAACAGAACTAAAAAGATGAAAAATAATTTTAATTTCCATAAAATTAAATTGGGATAAAATTAAAGAGGCAACAAAAAAAAAAACAAAATATCTCCAACCCATATAGAATAAAAACGAGAGTTATCAACAAAAAGAAAATAATCTTCTGAACAACCAAGCAAAAAAAAAAAAAAAAAATAAAAAAAAAAAAAAAAAAAAAAAAGAAAAAAAAAAAAAACAAAAAAAGCGTGGGGTGCTTTTTATGATATTTACATTTTCTTCTTAGAGACTTTACTTTTACCAATATCTGTTTATTATCAAATACGAACATTAATTGATCTAGAGCACCCCACGCTTTTGATGGTAAAATGGTTTTCTTTTTGTTGATAACTCTAGTTTTATTCTATATGTGTTGGAGATGATTTTTACACGCTTTATATTAGCTTGACCTGTATCTATCTATCTATGTAACTGAATCTTTCAGCATGATTTTCACCCACTTAAAATAATTGGATCGACTTGAAATTTTGTATACTTGTAAAGGACCCGTGACAATACAATAATTTCATATTTCGTTTCTAAAATCCTGGCCAGAATCATCAGAAAATCAAAAAAAAGTGTATTTGTATTTATGTAACGGAATTTTTTAACACGATTTTCACCCACTTAGAAACATTGGATAGACTTGAAACTTTGTATACTTGTAAAAGACCCGTGACAATACAATAATTTCATATTTGTTTTCTAAAATTCTGGCCAGAATCATCAGAAAATCAAAAAAAGTGTATTTGTATTTATGTAACGGAATTTTTTTAATCGATTTTCACCCACTTAGAAACATTGGATCGACTTGAAACTTTGTATACTTGTAAAGATCCCGTGACAATGCAATAATTTCATATTTGTTTTCTAAAATCCTGGCCAGAATCATCAGAAAATCAAAAAAAGTGTCTTGTTATTTATGTAACGGAATCTTTGAACACGATTTTCACCCACGTAGAAACATTGGATCGACTTGAAACTTTGTATACTTGTAAAGAACCCGTGACACTACAATAATTTCATTAATTTCATATTTTGTTTCTAAAATCCTGGCCAGAATCATCAGAAAATCAAAAATATGAAAACTGATATAATAGGTTGCGGACTTGTCGACTTTTTAGTCAATCGTTGTAAGAGCTCAGTTGGTAGAGCAGTGAATTAGTGGTATATAATTTCAATAATACATAGGTCACAGGTTCGAATCGGGCTGGGGGGGGGAATTTTTTTTAGAAGAGTAATACTTTTAGCTCATACTACAATAGTATCGAATTTAAAGATATTTACATTTTTATCTTATTCTCTAAAATATTAAAACTAAAAAATAAAAAATAAATAATAGTTTTAAAAAAACTAAAAGAACACGCTTTAAAATCTAATTAAAAAATGAAAAATAATTTTAATTTCCAACACGCTTGGGATAAATAATTTTACCATCAAAAGCGTGGGGTGCTGTTTATCAATTAATATATTTGATAATAAACAGATATTGGTAAAAGTAAAGAGTCTAAGAAGAAAATGTAAAAATCATAAAAAGCACCCCACGCTTTTCATGGTAAAATTATTTATCCCAAGCGTGTTGGAAATTAAAATTATGTTTTCATTTTTTAATTCGGTTTTAAAGCGTGTTCTTTTAGTTTTTTAAAACTATTATTTATTAATATATTATAATAATCACTCTTATCATTATCCAAAGGACATGCTAAATGTCTAAACAACAACAACACATTTATTAACCATTGCATTCCGAAACCTACCGTGAAATGTCTCCCAGAGAAGCGTTGTGACGTACCAAGACCGAATCCAAAAATAAAATAAAAATAATAAAAGAAAGAAAATCTGCCCTTTTTTTACAGCAAAGCACAGAAAGCGAAACCAGAATCTAGCAATTGCAACCAACTGTACGGAGCACATGGAATTCCTGCATTAGAAAGAGCGGAGTGGAGTGCGGTGGGACGCAGTGCGGATGCAGGTAGTGAGGAATATTGAATCTACCAGTTCTAGAGTTGAGTTACTTCCCTATAGCTTAAATGAGATATTTGGTGCCGGGCTTTAATGTCTTGCAGTTAAAACGGCAGATTATTTTTGGACGCGGGATTCGTATATCATAACACTTCTCTGGAAGAAATTTGAAGGTGAGTTAATAAGTTACCGGAAACAATGTGTTCCTTGTTTCAAAGTACTCGGAGAACATTCCTCAACAACGTGTGGAAGTTTGCCTGTAGAGTTCTATTTTACCCTGTATACTAGCCTGTATGGTAATGGAAATACCTGTCTTTTAAACGTATGTTTTTTATTGTAGATAGTTACAGAATGTACTAGAACTCCCACCAATTCTAGTATTTGTGTTTTTGCACGCGCCCTCTGAACAATTCTGAGCCGCATTGGCATTCATTACTTGCGCCTCTACTGAACCAATATAGTCTGTATCAAAAATATGATTGTGGTTTATTTTGAATAAAGTCATTCTTTTATTATAAGATGAATGAACGTACTAATTTTTGTCATCCTAAAGGGCTACCTAGTAAAGTGATTTATCTATTGCAACCACTAAATTAACTCTTGTAGTAATAAATAATAGTTTAAAAAAACTAAAACAGCACGCTTTATTAGAAAACCGAACTCAAAAATATAAAATAATTTTAAATTCCAACACGCTTGGGATAAATTTAAAGTGGTCAACAAAAAAATCATCTCCAACACATAGAGGATAAAACTAGAATTATCAACAAAAAGAAAATAATTTTACCATCAAAAGCGTGGGGTGCTCTATATCAATTAATATATTTGATAATGAACTGATATTGGGAAAAGTAAAGTCTCTAAGAAGAACATGTAAAACTCATAAAAGCGCCCCACGCTTTTGATGGTAAAATTATTTTCTTTTCGTTGATAATTCTAGTTTCATTCTCTATGTATTGGAGATGATTTTTTTGTTGACCACTTTAAATTTATCCCAAGCGTGTTGGAAATTAAAAGTATTTTTCATTTTTGAGTTCGGTTTTCTAATAAATCGTGCTGTTTTAGTTTTTTAAAACTATTATTTATTTGTTGACCACTTTAATATTATCCCAAGCGTGTTGGAAATTAAAATTATTTTCCATTTTTTTAGTTCGGTTTTCTAATAAAGCGTGTTGTTTTAGTTATTTAAAACTATTATTTATTTTTCTGATGATTCTGGCTAGGATTTTACAAAAAAATGAATTATTACATTATCACTGCTCCTGTACAAGTATACAAAGTTTAAAGTCGATCCAATGATTTTAAGTGGGTAAAAATCGCGTTGAAAGATTCCGTTACATAGATAGATGGATGGATGGATGGATGGATGGATGGATGGATGGATGGATGGATGGATGGATGGATGGATGGATGGATGGATGGATTGATGGATGGATGGATGGATGGATGGATGGATGGAACGGGTTTTTTAGTCCGAAGGAGGGTCTTATCCGCTATCCGAGATATTAAATTTGTCAGTGATAGGATATCATACAGAATTCTAAAGGGTAAACGACATGATTTTATAATCGTAAATGTACATGCCCCCACAGAAGATAAAGATGCCAAGATGAAGGATGAGTTCTATGAAGAATTAGAATGCTTGTTTGATAGCCTTTCACGATATCATATGAAAATTGTCTTGGGAGATTTTAATGCAAAAGTTGGGCGGGAAGATATATTCAAACCAACAATAGGCAAATTCAGTCTTCATGAAGATACGAGTAGTAATGACAATGGGGTTAGATTAGTCACCTTTGCCACATCAAAGAATCTCATTGTTAAGAGCACAACATTTCAGCATAGGGATATTCATAAATACACCTGGACGTCTCCAGATGGCAAAACTCGAAACCAGATAGATCACGTATTAGTGGACAAACGCTGGCACAGTAGCATCATCCATGTTAGATCAGTTAGAGGGACAGACTGCAATTCGGATCATCACCTGGTCGGGGTGAAAATCAGAAAACGTCTGTCGCTAATGAGAGGAACAAACGCTAAAGATGATTCTGAAAAATTGTATTTAAAAAACTTGAAAAATGATGAAATGCGGCAAGAATACCAAATTAAAATTGCTAATAGATTTGAAATACTGAAATCTTCACATGACAATGTGGCAAACGAAGAAGAAACTGATATAAATAAAGAATGAGAGGCTATAAGAGACACTATTAAATTTTCAGCATCAGAAAGCATTGGTTGTTTAAAAAAAGAGGCAAAAAAAATGGTTTGATGAGGAATGTGCCGACATTGTAAAGAAAAGAAAGCAAGCAAAAATGAAATGGTTACATGAGCCAAATGAGGTAAATTTGGAGCAATTGGGTAATGTCAGACGGGAAACCACAAGGTTACTAAAGAGTAAAAAGAGAGAATATATGAGAGAAAATATTAATGATCTTGAAATGAATGCCAAAAATAGGAACATTAGAGAATTATATCAGGAAATCAGGATAGAGTAGAAAGGGTTTCAGGCTAGAACAAACATAATTAGAAATGAAAATGGGGATATGATTGCAGATTCCAGGAGTATATTAAATAGATGGAAAAGTTACTTTAATCAGCTATTAAATGTACATACAGAACAGGACATTAAGGAGGATAATTTACAGACAGTAGAAATGCTAGTCGCAGAGCCAAGTGCATTAGAGGTTGAAATGGCGATAGATAAATTGAAGATGTATAAAGCGTCGGGTTCAGATGAGATCCCAGCAGAACTGATAAAATCAGGGGGAGAAAAATTGATGGACAAGATACGCTGGTTACTTAGTATGATTTGGGAAAAACAAGCTCTTCCAGATGAATGAAAGGAATCAATTATCTTACCAATTTACGAGTATAAGAAAGGAGATAAAACTGATTGCAACAACTACAGGGGCATCTCATTACTTTCAACATATTCTAACTAATATATTAGTAAGCAGACTTACTCCCTATATTGATGACATTCTAGGAGATCATCAATGTGCATTTAGAAGAAACAGGTCAACAACAGATCAGATTTTTAGTATAAGACAGATTTTAGAAAAGAAATGGGAATATAATAGTACTGTACATCAACTGTATGTAGACTTCAAAAAAGCATACCATTCAATTAAGAGGGAGAAATTATATAGTATCCTGTTGGAGTTCGGAATACCTAAAAAGTTAGTTAGACTTATAGGAATGTGTCTAAATAGCACAAAGAGTAGGGTGCGTGTAGGCAGACAGTTTTCGGACACTTTTGAAATCCAGAATGGGTTGAAGCAAGGAGATGCACTATCTCCTCTACTATTTAATTTTGTACTAGAGCATGCCATTAAATCTTTAGAGAATGAGGAAGGCTTACAGCTCAATGCTATTAATAAGCTGTTAGTTTATGCTGATGATGTAGTATTGTTGGCCGATAGCGAGGAGATACTAAAGGACAACACGCACACACTATTGAGTAACACTAAGAAATTAGGACTGGAAGTAAATATCAATAAAACTAAATATATGGTCCACACGTAGAAATTCATTAAATAATGGAAATGGACAGCTAATGACAAATGAGGGAAATTTTGAGGAAGTGGCTGAATTCAAATACTTAGGAACGATAATCACAAATAGGAATGAGATGCACAAAGAAATTAAACATAGGCTCAATTCTGGAAATGCATGCTATTATGCATTGCAGAGACTCTTGATGTCCCAACTCCTTTCAAAAAACGTTAAACTGAAAATATATAACACTATTATTCTACCAGTTATATTATATGGGTGGGAAACATGGACTCTTACTTTAAGAGATGAAAGGAGATTACAAGTATTTGAGAATAAAGTACTTAGGAAAATTTTTGGACCAAAGAGAGATGAACAAACAGGTGAATGGAGAGACTACATAACAATGAACTACATGGTCTTTATTGGAAGCCAGATATAATAAGAACAGTTAAGTCTCGTAGACTTCAATGGGCAGGACATGTTGCACATATGAGGAATGAAAGACTTTAATGGAGGCTTCTTGTAGGAAAGCCAGAAGGAAAACGTCCAGTTGGTAGACCAAGAATGAGGTGGGAGAATAACATTAACTATGATTTGAGGGAAGTAGATTATACAGGGAATGATTGGAGAGCATTAGCTCAGAATATGGATGTATGGAGAGCTTATGTCCGTGCGGCATTGAACCTACGGGTTCGATAGTGCCAGTGAGTAAGTAAGTAAATATTATAATAATGATTTTTTAGCAACACTGTTATTGCAGTATGGGTAAACCAGGAAAGCATCAGTATATCTTATATATAAAAATCAATGTTTGTTTGTTTGTTTGTTTGTTGGTTTGTTTGTTTGTTTGTTCGTATTCTATGCGCGGCCATACCGTTAATCCTATTTTGATGGGGATTTTTGAAAAATGTTCAGAAGATTCCCGGAATGAACATAGGCTATAAGAGAGTTGTGATATTAAAACCCTTCACCCTTAAAAATCACCCTTTGTAGTGAAAAACGTGAAATAAAATCCCTATTTTGACGCTTAAATGGCTTACGCTGCCTAAACCATAACAAATACAACAAATTAATGTACACAGAATTGAATATCTCAAAAAAAAACTCTACAAGAAAGTCCGCCACAGCATATGTTTATCTTCTACGGATAACTCACAATAACCATTTTTGTTTCTCATTGATGACAAGAATATCGGGATAAGCAGGTTCCCGAACAGCGCACGGCTGGTGGTAAAAACATATTAGCATTTATTTATAAGTAGCAGCGCACGCCGGGTATTAGCTAGTTTAATATATAAAAATGAATGTTTATTTGTTTGTTCGTATCTTATGCGCTGCTAAACCGTTCATTCGATTGTGATGGAGCTTTTTGTAAAATGTTCAGGAGTTTCCCGGGAAGTTCATAGGCTATAAGAGAGTTGTAATACTCAACCCCTTCACCCATAAAAATCGCCGTCTGCAGTGAAAAACGTGAAAAATGTCGCTTTTTTGCGTTTAAATGGCTTACGCTGCCTAAATCATAAGAAATATACAGAATTAATATACACAGAATTGAGTATCTCAAATAACTCTACAAAAAAAGTCCGCGACAGTATATGTTTATCTTTTACGGATAACCCCACAATACCATTTTTGTCTTCAATTGATGCGAAGAAGATCGGGATAAGCAGATTCCCGGGCAAGCGTAGCAGCGCACGGCGGGTATTCTTTTACGGATAACTCACAATAACGAATTTTGCCTTTCAGCTCATTTATGCCAAGAAGATCGGGATAAGTAGATTCCCGGACAACACTGGGCAATCAGCACGGGGTATCTTAAAATAATCACGATATAAATTAATAATTATTTTTCCTTTTACTTATTCAACTAAACATAAAATACATTAATCGTCGTTTTTCAACTCATTTATGCCAAGAAGATCGGGATAAGTAGATTCCCGGGTAACGCCGGGTAATCAGCACGGGTCATCTAAAAATTATTATGATATAAATTTTCCCTTTTACTAGAACATAAAACACATTAATTTTCGTCTTTCAGCTCTTTTATGCCAAGTAGATCGGGGTAAGTAGATTCCCGGACAATGCCGGGTAATCAGTACGGGCATCTAAAAAAAAATACGATATAAATTGTTGATTTTACTTATTCAAATAAAAATAAAAACACATTGATTTTCGCCTTTCAGATCATTTATGCCAAGAAGTTCGGGGTAAGTAGATCCCTATGCAACGCCGGATAATCAGTATCTAACTATAATTACCATTCAAATGTTTATTTAAATTATTCAACTTAACATAAAAACACATTAATTTTTATCTTTCAGTCTATTTATACCAATAAGATCGGGAAAAGCAGATTCCCGGGTATCACCGGGTAATCAGCACTGGATATCTTACATGAATTACGATATACATTTACAATCATTATTACTGTTGCTTATTCAACTAGACATAAAAACACACTAATTTTCGTATTTTAACTCATTTATGCCAAGAAGATCGGGATAAGTAAATTCCCAAGCAACGTCGAGTAATCAGCACGGGGTATCTAAAAATAATTCTGATATAAATTGTCCCTTTTACTTGAGCATAAAAAACTCATTAATGTTCGTCTTTCAGCTCACTTATGCCAAGAAGATTGGGATAAGTAGATTCCCGGGCAACGCATGGTAATCAGTATGGGTTATCTAAAAATAATTACGATATTTTTCCCCCTTTTATCTAAACATAAAAACATATTAATTTTCGTCTTTAATCTCACTTATGCCAAGAAGATCGGGATAAGTGGATTCCGGGACATCGCCGGATTATCAGCACGGTATCTAAAAATAATTACGATATATTGCAGCCGATATTTGAAGAGTTAGGAGGTCAAAGAGTACGCAGAATCTCCTGAGGATGTCTACCGCAGTAGTAGACGAAACGTTGAGTGTTAATAAAACCAAAGCACGGCCATTTAGCCCGAAAGACATAAAATACATTAATCAATTACGATATATTTTTTTTCCTTTTACTTATCCAACTAAAGATAAACTCAGATTCAGTCCCCTCCTAATAATGGAGACACATTACAGGTCTGTAATTAAGTATGAGTGATAGTGGTATAATCCAATAATATAAAATGTCGACTTTAATAAAATATATATTTGTTGAATGCAGGCTTTGCGAATTAAGTAATATATGGTAGAATCATTTCGCGCCTCTTGAAAATGTCTTATTTTGTCTACTACATAAGGGGATGGGGAAGGATTGTGTCTGATATATTGGGAGGCCAATCACTACACTTCTTTTTCATCCATTCAACAGGCAGCGCGTCTTTTGTTTACAGAGAATAGATCCTAATGAATGCGCAAGCACCTGTTATTTACAAGACATGCTAAGGATTTATTCAAACATGCTGTAGTCGATAATCTGTTTACAATATTCACTTCATCAGCACCAATTGTTATTTCAATATTCATATATACAGGTTTGTACTGTATATATTGTGTTATAAAATAAACAATCACATATTTGTAAATAACCTTAAACACATTTCAAAAAATAATACATCTGACGCCTATCTTCTATCCCTGACTAGATGCTAAGAGAGCCCGAGTTCGTTTTCCTGTGCATTTTTCTCTAAAGGAAGTTATAAACATTTCTTCAGAATCTGTATGTGATTTTTTGTGTGTGAAATAGGCATAAAAGGTCACTGAAGAAGTTATAATAAAAACAGACATCGGCAATGTTAATGATAATAATAATAATAATAATAATAATAATAATAATAATAATAATAATAATAATAATAATAAAGTTTTATCTTTCTGATAGAATTAAAGGAACAAGACCATCTCTTCTCTCCAACCAACACAAATATTCAAAATACAAATTATATAAATCGCTGATTCATTTTTCCACTGGCCTATCATATTCGACGGTCTAAAATATTTAAAAACAAAACATTTCGTGTGTTTGTCCATTCAACTATATACATATATATGACATGAACCAGGGCTTGAACCCTAGACCTCTAACTTCATACGTTAATGACATAACAACTAGTCCACCCAGGCTCCTAGCACAAAATTTATTTTTATTTCCTTATATATGATTCTCAATCATGAGAGGCAACGTGACGCCAACTCGTGGCTTCTATAACAAGTAAGCATTTAATCAAAATTTAATAATGATATTGAAGAAAAGAAGCGTTACTGCTATAATGTAAATATTCTCTTTAAAATACCTACTTCTTACAGAAGTCACGAGGTGGTAGTTAGAACGAAGTCCAGTTGGGTCTTATGATTGAGAATCATATACAACTAACTAATCGACTCACTAGCTCTATCGAACCCATAGGTTCATGGCCACGCAGACATAAGCTATCCATACATCCCTATCCTGAGCCAATGTTTTCCAATTATCCCCTGTATAATCTAATTCCCTCAAATCGTGGTTTATGTTGTTCTCCCACCTCAATTGAGAGTTTTCCTTCTCGTTTTCCTACAAGAAGCTTCCATGCACCTTTTTCATTCCCCCTTTCGTGCCACATGTCCTGCACATCGTAGTCTATGAAACTTAACTCATTTTATTATATTTGGCTTCCTATAGAGACCATGTAGCTTACAATTATGCAGTTTTCTCCATTCACCTGTCTGTTCATCTCTCTTTGGTCCAAAAATGTTCCTAAGAACTTTATTCTCAAATACTTGTGATCGTATTTCCACCATTAAACTAAGAGTCCATGTTTCGCATCCATATAACTTGGAGAATAACCGTTTATATATATATATATATATATATATATATATTCAGTTTAACTTTTTTTAAATGAGCTGGAATGATAAAAGTCCCTATAATTCATAATAGCACGCATTTTGAGAATTGAGCCAATGTTTAATTTCTTTGTGCATCTCATTTCTATTTGTAATTATCGTTCCTAGGTATTTGAATTCAGCTACTTCTTCAAAATTTCCCTCATTTGTCATTAGTTGTCACTTCCATCATACATTAATTAATCTCTCATTCATTTGTGCGTATTTTTTCTTTGTGTTTCCAGCCTAAAGTTTTATGAAGTTTTCTTTCCGAATCTCCTTCCTCGTTTAATTTGAACTCGAGACCTCTAACTTTATACGTTAGCTTCAGTATGAGAATGTGTCTAAATGACACAAAGAGTAGGGTGCGTATAAGCAAACATTTTTCGGATACTTTTGAAATTCACAATTGATTAAAGTAAGGAGATGCACTCTCTCCTCTACTATTCAATTTTGTACTAGAGCATGCCATCAAATCTTTAGAGGATGAAGAAGGTTTACAACGCTACAACTCAATGGCATTAATAAGCTGCTAGTCTATATTGATGATGTAGTATTACAGTATTGGGCGATAACATATATTCAGTTTTATTGATGTTTACTTCCAGTCCCAATTTCTTAGTGTACTCAATAGAGTGTGCATGTTGGCCCTTAGTATCTCCTCGTTATCGCCCAATACTGTAATACTACATCATCAATATAGACTAACAGCTTATTAATGCCATTGAGTTGTAGCGTTGTAAGACCTTCTTCATCCTCTAAAGATTTGATGGCATGTTCTAGTACAAAATTGAATAGTAGAGGAGAGAGTGCATCTCCTTACTTTAATCAATTGTGAATTTCAAAAGTATCCGAAAAATGTTTGCCCATACGCACCCTACTCTTTGTGTCATTTAGACACATTCTCAAACTGAAGCTAACGTATAAAGTTAGAGGTCTCGAGTTCAAATTAAACGAGGAAGGAGATTCGGAAAGAAAACTTCATAAAACTTTAGGCTGGAAACACAAAGAAAAAATACGCACAAATGAATGAGAGATTAATGAATATAACATAACATATGAAGAATTCATAGCCTTCCCAAGAATAAATAATATAAGCTTCTGGCTATTTCCTCCTTCTTTAATCCTTCTACTGGCAAGAAGAAGGAGAGAGAGATCGTGTCGTGGATAACTGTTGTTACTCGTTTGAAAATATTAAATGCATTTACATAAATAATTTAAAGCTGTTCAATGACATTCAGCTTAAATAATGCAAATAATAGTTTCTTTATTGATTTTTGGGTGAAATTAAATAGTAAAGCGTATAGGGGTGAAAAGGATGAAAGTAACTAAAGGTGAACAGACGAGGATGAAACATCTTGGACAGGGTTGTATGTGATTGAGAGTGAAACGTTCAGGAATCGAAATAGAACGAAATGAATGAGATAATTATGGGGAAGTGGTGAAATAAAATTTTTGGCTGGAGAAAACGAGAGAAACCCCGACGAAAACCTGTCCTGGCTTCGATTCATCCACCACGAACCCCAGCTGGAGAGACAGAGACATAAACTTGGGTCCTAGAGTTAAATGGCGAGTAACTAACCACTTGCGCCATTTAAGGTAGGTAATTATTAAATAACTTATAAATGCTGTAATTTTGTGTTTATATAGAGGAATTCCAATTATTTCTGTAAATATAAAAAATGAGTTCCACTATAACGAATTAGATATTATTCCTTAATACTCGTAAATATTCATTCTATTGCTTTTCCAGTAAGCATAGGGTCGTAAAGAAAACATTCCGCTCTTTTGCTAATATCATTAATTTTTACATCAATCAGGCGTAATTTAAGATAGACTACATTAAAATTCAACAAAATATTACTTTAATATTTTCAGAAATAAATATTCTATGGATTAAATATTGCTTAATACTTAATTTAAGCATTAAAATAATTATTTACATGACACTTAATAAAATTATAAACAATATACGCTGTTTTATATAGTTATTAAACGGTCCCCGAAATCATATGCCCATCATCCTTATCATTATCATCCTTACCATTATCATTATCATCATCATCCTTCACCGGTGTGGAAAGGAACGGGAAGCTACCACGCCTACACAATTCCCTAGTAAAGCTGCAAGCATAGCATGAAATTCTATGATTGCAGTGAAGGACCTGCCTTCGGGCAGAATTACTATGGATGGATGGATATAGTTATTGCATGTTTTCAGAGAAGTGAAAGTTAAAAAAAAAATAAGATAGATAATGGAATTTATTGCCTTTTTATCAGAAGAATGAAAATACATATGCATTTACATTGCGCACGGGCCTGCTTGGCCGTACGTGCATTATTTTTCCATGAATAAAAAAATAAAACTAATCATAATATAAACAAATACCTACAAAAACACCTGTATCAAAAAACAATAACAGGCTTACATATAAGTAAAATCTATATCTACACTACATCACAATAATACATATCTACACTCATCCATGAAAAGACCATGTGTATAAATAAATTTAAAAAAGTCTCATTCTATACATTAATATTAAAAAAATTACTAGAAAACAAATTAGAAAGAAAACACACGCACACACACATACACACGCGCACGTTCGTACCCCATCCCCCCGGCCCTGCAGACATCAAATGCACTATCAGACTATTCAACTTATCGGACCTACTCATTATATAATATAATTAAAGATCGAAAACAAAGACCATATTGGGATTCTTCTTATTGATAATACATATATCCTTAATCTACAATTTTGTTATATCTTAATTTCCTTACTGTACCCAAAAATTTGCATGTTTTTGATTCACTCCCGATCCGTCCTAAAAGATCCCAACACGCCACTCCCCCACGAGCCGACCTGAGAAATCTCTCCGGCAGCATCTGCAATCTAAGTTGTTCTGTCTCTCGACAGAATGCTATAATAGGAGTATGCTGCCAGTTTTCATGATCATCGCATAGCGGGCATAGCTTAATGCCGTCTTCACGTGTTAAATTATGGGTCATCCATCCCCCCTAAATGAAACCATTCAATAGCAGTTCTATCGATCCCCACCCAAAGAGTCAATATAATAGCTATCATTGCAGCCAATGGTCATGTAGAAAGAACTGTTTTCATGTCTTACAAAAGTCTGTTATCGATGTTCCTATGTTTTTACACTGTAATAGGTGATATCGGTCGCAGTGCAACCCACATAGTTTGCACTTGCACTTTTCTTCTGGGTTATGGCGCTTCACTGTTGTGCATATCCTGTGGTGGAAACCATGGACCGCGACTCTCGTCACGGTGTGTCTCAGGTCGTATCTGGCTGCTGTCCATTCCCTGTAGATCATCGCATCCGTTGCGTAGAACTCAGGCCATATCTGTTCTCTCTTCTCGTTGAGTTCCCACAGCAGTTCTTTGTAGGCATCTGTTGCCGGCACGAGAAGGTCCAGGTGGAGCTCTTCTATGAAGAATGGTTCCTTTGTCAGTATGTATGTTAGGCGTGAAGGCGTGTATTTTGATACGCTTAGCGCTATCTTTAAAAAGTGTGCTTTGACTTTCTCTATTTGCTCTAGGTTTGCCCTATTTAGGTTTTTCCAAATCACTTCTATTCCATAGGTCATGATTGGTGCTATTTTTAAGCGGAAGATGGTCATTGCTGTCTCCAGGGATAGTTTACTCGGGCTTTTAATGCTGTTCGTTGCTATTCTGGCCGCTAAGGCGCGTTCTTTGATGTGCTTATCGGAGGTGTCACCTCGGCTCTGCAGTGTGATCCCCAGATATTTGAACTGGTTTACATTTTGCAGTGGGTCTCCCTTATACCGAATGCAGTCATTCGCTGCGAGTCTTCCTCCTTTCCTGAAGGTCATTTTTACTGTTTTCTTCTCATTTATTTCTAGGTCGTTCTTTTCGGCCCATGCTACAACTTTGTCGAACGCTGTTTGAGCTTTTTCGATGTCTTGGGATGTAATCACCATGTCATTAGCGTATGCCAAGATTTGGACGTTTTCTGTTTCTATCTCTGTGGGTATTTTTGCTGTTGCTATTATGAAGAGTAGGGGACTCAACGGATCACCTTGGAGTACGCCGTTTGTTTGATCTATTTGCTCTGTTTTTGAAACTCCATCGTTTATCTGCACTTGGTTTCTGGAGAGGATGTTCTCAATTAATCTAGTTATTTGGTTTCTTCCTGCTGCTTCTTCTATTCTTCTTATTATCAACTGCATGTTTAAGAGGTCGAAAGCCTTCTTGTAGTCTATGAAGATGGCATGTAGTTTTCCTCTCGGTTGTTCTAAAGCTATTTCGATGCTCTCTTGTAGACATTTAATTGCTTGTGTCGTCGATTTCCCTTTTACGAACCCGAACTGTTGTTCCGTTATGACGTGGGCTGTCATCGCTCTTAATCTCTCTGTGAGTATGATACCCGCGTCAATTATTTTTAGTGTTGTGCACTCTAGGGCTTATTCCCCTGTATGAGTTTGGGGCCGTCGTGTCTCCTTTCGGCTTTGTACAGCACCTTCAGCGTTGCTATTCTCCACTTGTCCGGACGGATGCCTTGCCTTAGGCATTCGTTGAAAAGCTCTACGTCCAGGTGTTCTGCGAGAGCTTAGCTCTGTTTCTTTGAGGTGTTCGAAGGCAAGGTCGTCAGGTTTCCGCAGGCTTTTCTGTTTTCGAACTTGCAATGTGTCGTCTTACTTCCTCTATGGTGAAGAGGCAGGATTTCTCCCATTCTTTCTTTACTTCGTGTGGTTTCTGGGCCTGTTTCTTTGGCATCTGACAGTAAATTCTGTAAAGTGCTTTCTCCCACGTATGTATTGGTATATCTCTTGGAAAGGATGGCTGTTTTGGTGAGGTCACTTTATACCATTTCCTCTGCTTTTTCTATTATTTTTTTTCTCTTCTTCCGCCTGGTACGTTTCTTTATACCTTTCCACTGTTTGTTTATAGGCTCTCCTGGTATTTTGGTATTCTTGTAGGTCTTCGTGTGTTTTCGATAGTTTTGCCTTGTGGAGTGCTATGATCGCGGCTCTCCTCGCTACGTAAGCATTCTTGTTTGAACCATGGCTTTGCTTTTCTTCTTTTCCATTCTTTCTTTACTGTCGCTTGTTTTATTTGTCCATCTATTGCATCGACTGCCTGATTTATTTTTCCTTCTTTTATTTCTTCTGATGCCTTTTGTATCGTTTCTGTGTTTAGTTTCTCTCTGTAAATCTTTCTCGATAGTTTATTTGTTGGTTTTCTGGAGTGTTTTCTTTGTTGTGTGTCTTTTATATATATGTCGGTACTTACTGGTATATGTTTCCTTACTGGTATGTCTCTTCTTATCTTTTGGTGGGTCTTGTGGCTGTTTGTGAAGACAAGGTCGATTGTGCTGGCTCCATTTGGTCCGATGTAAGTGTATTATTTCTCTTTGTTTACTAGAGTTAGCCCTTCTTTTTCTATATGACCGACTACAGTTTTCGCTTTATATGTGGGTGTGTCAATTCTGCAGTTAAGATCGCCCATTATTATCATATTGTCTGTCCTGTTCGTCTTGCTTAGTGCCTGGCTTATCTCTTCCTGGATTTCTTCTGCCTTGTGTTCTGGCTGGAAGTAGACATTTAGTACTGTGCATGTGTTTGTCTTTACTAGCAGCAGGTTTTCAGATTTTTGAAGTATCTCGAACGGCGCTAATTTTGGTTTTATTAGCATTGTTATCCCTCCTTTAGGTCTTCCTCTTTCCCCTTGGCTGGCATATCAGTTAATTGCGTAGAAGTTTTCCGTGCTCCATTGGGTTGTTAGAAATGTTTCTGTGAGTGTTATTATATCATATTCGTCGAAAAAGTCTTCTGGTAACATGTTTAGTGCATTTCGTAGTCCTTCTATATTCCACAGTAGTGTTTTTAATTTTTCTTCCTTGTCCTGGTTTTTACAGTGTGTTCTCCGTGTTTCGTTTCGAGGGGAGAAAAAGTTTGTTTCCCGTGTTTCGTTTCGAGAGCGAGGAGGTGTTTTGTATTTGACGATTTTTGATGTCGTCTTCTTCATTATCTTCTGTTTCGCTCGGCGGTGTGCGTGTTGTGTCATATACTAGTACTGGTGTGTTGGAGTCGCTCCCTTCTTTCTGCCGTCCGCCGTCCGGGTTCCGCTTCTCATCGGTTGATGTCTCCGCCTGCTGGCTACTGTCGCTGTTGCCCGGTGTTTCTTGTTCTGCGTCAACAGATGTCGCTAGTTGTCTTGGCGTTTGGCTGTCTTCTCCTTCGGTGTTCTCTCTCATATGTTTCGATATGATATACTTCTCCCTTCCTCACGAAAGTTTCAGTTCCGTCTGCAGGGTGAGAGATATTTTCTGGCTACACTCGACTTCTATATACTGCCTGTCTATATCAATTAGTCTCTTCTTAACTCTCCTCCAAACATTTCTATTATTCCGAGTACTCCTCTCCCATACCTAACCCATCCCTATACCCTTCCCTATGCCCTTCAATCTCCCGAAACACACTGCCTTTTCTGTTCATTGTAACACTCTGCTCTAAGCGAGTCCTGATTCCCGTTTATTATGTCCAACGAATACTTAATAGCCATAATTTTGTCCCTTATTGTGTCCGAAAATGTACCGAATTATTTCAGTATGCCACAATTTGAAGTCCCCGTTGCTAATCGCATCGCTTTCTTAAGAAACCAGGTTGAATTTTATCTAGTGCCTCCGTTCGTTCCCAACCCCATAATTCTGAACCATACAGCATGGTCGCTCTCACAGTCGAAGAATAAACCTGTTCTAGTGTACCACCGGTATGTTTCGCAATTTTGACATATTAGTAAGCATTTCGCTTGTCCGGCTCCTAGCCCTCATTGTTGCATTCTCGATGTGTCTCGTCCATTTTCCATTCATTGTCAGAGTCATCCCCAAGTAGACAAAGTTTTTAACATTTTCTAAATTCTCACCACGGTATGTCCAACTTTCCCTCCCGCTGTATACCGACCCGTTTTTAAAAGTCATGGTTTTAGATTTGCTAACGTTAACAGTAAGTCCTCAAGTCGTACAGTATGTCGATAGTAAATCTAAACCCTTCTGCATGCCATCTACTTTCGTGGAAAAGAGGCATAAGTCGTCTCAAAAAATAATAAATAAATGAATAAAGAGAGTTGGTTTGAGACTCGTATTCGGGAGTTCCAGGATTCAGAATCCGGTGCCGACCAATCTAATAGTTTTCCTGGATTTCCACATCGTCAACGACAAACGTTGGTTGGAATTTCTATATCAAGATGTCATCATAATCACAATTTCATAATATTTGTAAATTAAACATTTTTTTTCGCAAAAGCATATGGCACGCAATGGGTTTAAACAATATAGTTATACCTTCAAGTCCTAGACGTGATATTATCTTGGATTTTTTAAATGTCGATAAATAAGGTTGAAATTAAATAGGGGTTTTATCTAATATTATAACAATCAGTAAAGCATTAGTTCATAGTTCTTCTTCTTCTTCTATGGCGCTAACAGCCCGATGTTCGGCCTTGACCTCCTGTAACAAGTCCCTCCAAATCTGCCTATCTATTGTCTTCCTTTTCCAGTTCCTCTCTCCTAGAATCTTCTTTGCATCCTCGTCCACAGCATCAATATATCTGTTCTCTTACCCTCTATATTTGTATAGAGAATTTTCTATGGGACACGTCTATTCTCCATGTGTTGCCCATTCAAGAATTTAAGTTCGTAGTTACCAAGCAACAAAGCCTATACTTTATATTCTAACAAAACATAAAATACAGGTTCAACAAAACGTAAAATACACTATCTTTGAATTTCGTATACTACATAAATAAACTTTCCTTGACTTTCCTGGAAGTATATCGATAGCTACATCTTGGACTGCTTTTAAATTTTTTTCTGATGAACTTGAAAATCACCTTATTCGCTCATTTTTCCTTTAAATTCTCATATGAAACTAGCACCTAAAATTACAGAATATAACAACAATGTTTATTGATTTATAGTGTTTTTAAGCCCGCTTCATTCTTTCTCTAAACATAACGTTTCCGCAATAAATAAATTTCATTAAATATACTAAACATACAACATATACTAAAATACTCTGAACGTAGATAAATATCGTAGACAACAAGCTACAAAATTAGGTTCAGTAAGTCGCTGCATTTAGAACACTCCCGAAGCATCTCGTGACTGAACCTGCGCTTTTGTAACTAATCGTCTAAAAACTATTGATATACTTTTTTAAAAGAAGTAGTAGCATATACGGGAAATATGAAAGTTTCGATGCTAGCTATAATAATTACCGCATGCATGTATCCAATGTTTAATACTAAAATGGCTTGTAATTAATATTGAAATGGTATACACAATAAAATATCGTATTTCCAATGGTTTAATAACATTAGTAGTTGAACGGACGATTATGTTCAATTACCAATACTAGATACTTGGAAAATAAGGACAACACCCATTCATGAATAAATATATGTTATCAAAATGCAATACCATTAATTATTAACAATTATATATAAATTAATTAGTGTATAATGCTATTGTGTTATTATTTAATTATAATATTATTGTGTTTTCTTTATGTAATTGTAATGTTATGGTTTGTTTTAGTGTATAATGCTATTGCGTTATTACTTAATTGTATTTTTATTGTGTTTTCTTTATGTAATTGTAATGTTATTGCTGTTTATTTTTCTTTACACTAGTACCAATTATTACTTTATTGTAACGGACTGTCAACAGCACGTACGGCTTACTGTAAATAATATTGTAAATATCTTACTTTTTGTCTAATAAAGTCCTACTACTTACTACTGGTATTGAAATAAAGTAGAAATTGAAAAGAAACGTACTAACCCACTGACACAATCGAACCCGAAGGTTTATGGACGCGTGAACATAAGTTCTCCATATGTCCCTATCCCGAGCTAATGTTTTCCAATCATTAGGCCTACTTGTATAATTGACTTCCCTCAAACACAATTAATTGTATATTCCCTCCTCGTTCTAGGCCGCTCTGGATTTCCTGTAAGGAGTATCCATGTCCTCTTTCGTTCTCCATTCATGCCACGTTAACTGACCATGAGACTTGACTTTTCTAATTACGTCTGTTTCCCATAAATAGTCTATCATGTAGCTGTCGATTATAAAGATGAGGTCTGTTATAATAATTGAAGCCCCGACTGCATCTGTTTAAAGTTCAGGGTATTTTGTCCCGTATTTTTTTCTCTCTTTGATCCAAACATTTACCTAAAGAACTGCAGGCTCAAAGATACAAATATTTTCTCTTCCCTTAAAGTAAAATATCATGATTCGCATCTATATAATATAATTGTAATAATAACAGTACTACTCGTATATAACAGATTTTTACTTTCATGTTTTGGTCTATTAAAGTTTGTAGAAGTATTTTCCAAATCCATTATAAATCATAAACGTATGTTGAACAAGAGAAGTAGGTAGTACGAAGTGAAGTTAAGTAAACAGAGTGGGATGAAATTTGGCCATATAAAGAATGAAATCCAAACCAGCCAATCTCAGATTGCATCTCCACCAACAACGAAATTGGATAAGATTTGTGAATGAAACTAGAAGATTGAAGAAGCCCTTAAGAAATTCTACAACATAATCCAAACCAGGAGTGTACAATCTCTGCTATTCAGAATAGTGTACGTATTTTGGTAACATAGTTTTATTCTAGTTATCTCCAAATTAGATGCAATACGTAAGAAATTAACCTAAAGAATTAAGAATATCGATGTAATGAATATTGTAGTGGAAATATTATTATTATTATTATTATTATTATTATTATTATTATTATTATTATTATTATTATTATTATTATTATTATTATTATTATTATTATTATTATTATTATTATAACTAACTCGCTCACCCACTGGCTCTATCGAACCCGTAGATTCATGGCCGCGCGGACATAAGCTCTCCATACATCCTTATCCTGAGCTAATGTTTTCCAATCAACCCCTGTATAATCTATTTCCGTCAAATCTTGGATAATGTTATTCTCCCACCTCATTCTTGGTCTACCAACTGGGCGTTTTCCCTCTGGTTTTCCTACAAGATGCTTCCATGCACCTCTTTCATCCCCCATACGTGCCACATGTTCTGCCCATCGCAGTCTATGAGACTTAACTGTTCTTATTATTTCTGGCTTCCTATACCTATCATGTAGCTCACTATTATGTAGTTTTCTCCATTCACCTATAATATTATATTATTATTATTATTATTATTATCATCTTCTTCTTCTTCTGCCTGACAAGTGTTAGGCCACAGGGCCTGTTACGGTCTCACATAAACTTTTCACGCCATTTCTTAGCTGGACGGCCTACAGATCTTTGGTCGTGTGTGTCTTTGGGATTCTAGTATTACTCATTCTTTCCAAATATTGTTTCCAGTTGGACTGATACCGATCAATATAGTCTAAAACTGGTTTAGTTTTTAATTCCTTTAAGATTTTGCAATTTCTTTTTAAATTTCACTTAGTATATCCCGTCGTTCTTCGCATGAATCGCATTTCACAAGCCGTTATTCTGCTTTTATCAGCTTTCTTCAGTGTCCATGCTTCGCTGCCATAGCTGAGTATAGGTCGTGCCAAAATGTTGTATTATTATTATTATTATTATTATTATTATTATTATCATTATTATTATCATTATTATTATCATTATTATTATCAATATTATTATTATTATTATTATTATTATTATTATTATTTTCTCTATAATATTCCTTATATTAACCATTTCTGAGCTCTTGGGGTAACAATGTTACCTCCAATGTAGCGGTCCCCGGTCGGACAAGTTACCTGGTGATAATTTTTCCGGTTATCCTCAGCTGTAAGATAAATGTCGGAAAATTTTAAGGCCCAAATAATTCCCGAATATCTGGCCATCATAATCATCCACATCATATTCGCCTCGTTTAGTACGAATGTATGTGTAAATGATGTATGTTTCTTAAATGTTCGTGTAGTTTCGGAGGTGGTCCTGGCATTGAGATGATCACTCATCCGGGGAGGCGTTCCGCGTCTTTCTGTTGTCAAAAAATAAGTATATCATTCATGATTCAGAGTTCAAAATACCTTCCTGAGACCCTATATATTACCATTAATATAATTAATTAAGTTATTGTTGTTATTATTATTATTATTATTATTATTATTATTATTATCATTATTATTATTATTATTATTATTATTATTATTATTATTATTATTATTATTATTATTATTATTATTATTATTATTATTATTATTATTATTATTATTATTATTATTATTATTTATTATTATTATTATTATTATTATTATTATTATTATTATATAGGCCTCTTCTATATTTCTCCAAGCTAGTTAAATTTAACGAATTTTATAACAACACAAAGTAATGAATATTGTTGAGGGAAAAAAATAATAGTAACAAAAATTGGTCACACATGTTAGAAGGATGAATTTACAAAGCTTTCACAGTGCTACAAAAAAATAACTAGAAACTGAGGCTGCTCTAGAAGAACAATAATCACAGATGGTTTACAAAAAACAGAAACCTAAACCCATTGATCAGATGATTAAGTATTAATTTATGTAAACTGTTTTTAAAATGTTAAGAAAATAAATTTGATTTACTAAGAAAAGTCTCCACCAATCTAAGAGGTATTGTTCTTATGCTCTACTGTGGTAGCATCAAACTCGATGCCAAAATATTCATTAAATATTCTCATTTCATAAAGAGGTAGTTTTGCATATTGTATTAAAAATAAATTACTTAAACAGTGTACAGAAGCAGTTACCAACATTTTCAAAAAATACTAAACACTGAATACAAATTTTCCATTGTAAACTTTGAAGTTTCAATAATTTATAATGAAAACCTTGTATTCCAAACATTTCTTTACAAAAACTGGCGTGTTACTACTTTTATGACATAATTTTAACCAACTTGTCTTCATTCTAGTTTCTGAAATTTGGGTCAATAGTTCGTGGACTAATGGTTCAAGGCTGGTTCAAAAGGTCGGAGGTTCAAGCCCGAACCTGGGTCGATGGATTTTCAGGGCGTAAAAATCTTCAGTATTTGATTCACCGAAAGGAAATTAAAGCTGTAGGTTCGTATTGTAAAAAAAACTTCAACCCTAAAAAAGAGACCTCTGGAGAAAATTTGTCTGACATTTTAAGCCAAGATTTGAAATGCGACAAAAATGATCTTAGCTGTTAAAGTGGGTTGTTACATAAAACAAAGCAATAGCAAGTAGTAACACATGAAACTAATAGAACGATTGACCTCACATGTGTCAGAAAAAATGCTATATTCCAAGGCACAGGAAGGAAATAAATTCTTGCAAGCCTTGACAAAATGTGTATGCATAGCCTTTGAAAAAAAATGATGGCGCAACTCTTGATGATGGAAGAAGAGCGATTCACACCAGTACGTTGTAACATGTTCTGACTCGTTTGAGTATAAAGCGGACGGCGTAAGTCACTCTTCATGTAGATTCGTATCGTTCGCTTCTGTGGAGCAGTCGGTAAGATGCTCATTTTCCGACGACGCGGGCCCACGTTCGCTTCTGGTCAGGCATATATATTTATTTATTTATTATTATTTAATAATGTCGATAATTTTTATAATGCGTACATGTTACCAGGGTTCGTTATATAAATAAATTTGTATATATATAATATATATGGAAATATTCCCGGTCGCGACGGCTCCTGGGTGAGATCTTTTCGGAGTTTTTCCTCGTCTGTAAGATAAATGTCAGGAAGCTTAAGGCCCAACGGCCATCATCATCATCATTTTCATTATCATCATCATTCTTCACCGGTGTGGAAAGAAATGGGAAGCTACCACACCTACACGTCTCCAGTAAAGCTGCAAAGCATAGTAGTATGAAAATTCTCTGATTGCAGGAAAGACCTACCCTCGGGCAGAATTACTATGGAATGGAATAATTGGAAATAAATAAATTAAAGAAAACAGCGCATATATATATATATATTGGCATTACTTTGTTTACAAAACACATGGCATAAAATGATTTAATTCTATTGCTAATACAAAATGCGTCTGATTATAAGTTGATATCTAATTTCATTATACAAGTAAGTCCTGTAGTACTGCATCGCTTCATACAGACAACTTCTAGGTGAGATGGTTGTGGTCAAGTTTGAGGGAGCTTCTGTTTCCCGTGCATAAGGTCGCATGTTCTATCCTGCTGCCGTGCTTTTTTTCTCGTCCTTATTTCAATTAATTTTCTTTCTTTTGTTTCATTTATATTGCTTTGTTTTATTTTCAGTATTTACCGCACTACTTATTTACACGAAATTGTTTTCCATTGCAGGACACACAACGAAATAGAACTGATTTAGTTTCTCAAATAGTTGTATACTTGTGAACTAAATAGCTGATCTCTGATCATGCGCAGTGGCTTCGTTCTGAGACTTGAAAATTATCTGTGCGCCATCAATTATTTCAAAGGCTGTGCGTGTGCACGTGCGCGTGCGCTTGTTTCTCTAATGCCACCCACTGTACATTCCAGCGTCGGGATCCACGCTTCGGCAGTATATGACATTAATGTGGTCTGTTTTCAATTTACTCACCATTTCAGAGACCACTCTGCTTACAAGGGAATTCTCAACCATTACATGCCTAAACCTGTTGTGACGTACCAAGGCCTCGTCCAAAAATTATGAGCTGCTTTAAACTGCAAGGTACTAAAATCAAGCGTCAAATATTTCATTTAATCTATAGGGAAGCAATACAACTCCTCATTTGATGGATTGGATAACCCTCGCTACCTGATGTCCGCGCCGCACCCGCCTCACTTCACTCCGCTCTAATTAAAGCAGGGGCATCTATCTGCTACGCACAACGGGTTACAATTACTGGATTCTGGCTTCGAATTCTGTGCCTTGCAGTTAAATGCGGCATATATTTTTGGGCACGGCTTCGGTATATCACAACACTTCTCTGGGAGGAATTTCAAAGTAGGTTTCGGCATGAAATGTTTGACACATGATGATGTAATAATGTGTTGTGTACAGAGAGGAGCATAACGAGTGTAAATATGTGTTTGATTGTGTAATGTGTGTTGTATGAAACCCGATGCCGACAGTAATCTGTCGAAAAGCACGAAGGGAGCCGCCAGGCTCAAACTCACATCTGAAGGGCGGATCACTACACGCCTTCTCAGCGTAATTATGTACTGCGGTGGGATTTGCAATTTAATGCCGGAATGGTGCACAATCTAGCGATTAAAAAAATGTACACCATCACCCATCATGACCCCGAGATTGAACATATTAAGTTAATTTTACAATCAACATTTTCAACTGCGCCTGATATCGGACCAAGGCCATCCTAGCCATGCTGCAACCTGATCCAGCACAGCGGACAACCTCAACAAAACTAATACAAATAAATAATTGAGGCGGTTAAAAGCAAAGAGGCGTAAATTATTGTGTATGAAGTTTCTGGCTTTCTCCCTTGATATTGGCGTAATTGTTATCCATCTCTTAGTTAGAGGCACGGGGAAGGCGGAATTACCTTACCTCGATGATATTATGGGTGATAAATGGTAATGAAGGGCCAGGAGAGTTCTTAATCTAAATACCAGATCATGAGCAACATAACATTCCATGTCCCTGTGTTTGAGGCTTCGGCATGGGTTCCCTGAAGTAGTCCCCGCCCAGAGAACCAAATGGGGAACTATTTGACCTCCGGAAAAATTTATCCCAGTAGAACCCATGTCCGCATTTCTTGACGGTTGTATTTTTTACGGTGAAAGATCGTCACTCTTTCGACCAAGGTACTTTTTTCGTCTGGCTCCGATCAGCCCAGCATGGGTAACCCTATCGGCAACAATTCTGCCGCCGGCATAGCTTTCGGGATCATTTAAGCACGCAAGCCACTCCACCATGACAAGGTAAAAATACCAGGGAGGGTATCATGAGCAAGCAGAGGAAAAAGTCTGTGGTTTGACCGGGAATCGAACACGGAACCTCATGAACTGTAGTCAGAAACGCTGACCACTAGCCCATGTGGTTGGTCATATAGTAACACTTGTTTAATCCGGAACGTGAATAATGCGGAAATCTGTCCAATGTGAAGACATTTATTGGTCCCGGCGAAATAATAGTAATTTTATGTGTATTTATTTTGCATAAAACAGAATCTGCCCAACGAGGAAACGGAAGGATATTTCTACACAATTTACGAAAAACTGTTATAAAGCGGAAAGGTATATATAGGGGCCTATTTACTAACCATCGGCAGTTTTTTTTACTGAAGGCAGGTGCCAAGATGGCTTTTACAAATAGTGATTCAAACCAAATGGACAAATAAATATAAAAAAACAAAACAAACCTAATTGTCACAGACCCTAACGTTCATTGTTAAAAACTGTTGTATTTCACATGCCGATATGTACTTTGATAAATTAATATATCGAAGAGATGGAAATCATGAAAGCAGCTCACAACGACAGCCTGATAAACGAAAACGAACCCAATACATGCAACCCCCTCTACCAGATCTTCAGTGAAACACCAGTTTTGAATCCTGCCGATGATGGGACAAGTCCCGAAAGCGCTACAGTTAAATGACAATTAAGTTGAGGAGACGGACCTTTCAGGTGAATATTCTATAATTTTATATTAATTTTGAATAAACCTCAACGGAACACATCATGAATCTTATAAAAGTTGACTTTGATAAATTCCTCCATCCCCACGATCGGTATATTATTGTTTCAACTTGTTCGTTGCAATACTTTGGATTGAATAACACGTGTCTCTTGTGCTTTGTTCCCAGAGTCGAGTAAAAGAAAAGAAAAATAATTAATACCGAAGAGGAAAAAATAGTGTTGCCGCTTAAAGGAAAAATAGAAATGCTTGACCGTTTATACGAGTTGGCGAGTCGTTTGTGTCAATATCACGCTGTCTCAATGTTAATGAATCAAGAAATCCGAAGACAAAATAAGGAATTCTATCGCAAAATTCACAGCTGAATATCAATCTTACTTGAAAGACCTTTTAAAAGTAAACCATACATGCAAAACAGTCTTCTCAATAATACATTCATTAAATCGTGTACGAAATTGTTTGCCATTCGCCCTTAGGAAAATGTTAGTAGAAACACTTGCAATGCCCCATTTTGATTATTGTGACACTCTTTTTACAGCCTTAAATATTATTTCCACTCAAAGACTTCAACGTGTTTATAATTCTTGCGCACGTTTTATTTGTGGTATTCGCAAATTTGACCATGTTACACCGTCCCTAGAACAATTATCGTGGCTTCGTCTAAGAGATCGTAGAACTGTCCATTCCCTATCCCTTCTCTATAAAATACTTCACACATCATCGCCTAATTATTTATCACGCCGCTTCATCAGATTATCCGACACACATAATCTTGACACTCGATCCCATCAGCACATTGTCCTTTATACCCCGCCTCATCACACTGTATATTATTCATTATGTTTTACGGTGTCACCAAAACATGGAATTCCCTTCCGCCCTATGTCAGAGACTGTCAAACTATAACATCCTTCAAAAACAAACTAAAGAATTATTTAATAACAAACTAACTTATACACCTCACTGATAGTATTCTTTTAGCAATATTAATATATTTAATTATTTATGAAAATAATATTAAGAATAACAAAATATTTTTATTTGTTTTGTTTTAAATATTGTATAATCGTAAAATTAGTTTTCTATATCTCATTATTTTCCTTTGTTTTTTATATACACTAGACAGGGACAATTTAATATGCCTTGCTTGTATACATTTTATTATTAGTTTTAGTCTTAATTTTAACTAACATTAACTGGTTGTATTATAGATCGTAATATATTAGATATTATCTTTTGATCAAATTTTTTACTTAGTGTTTAATATTCGAGTTAATTAAGATTGTTATATTCTGATGTAATATATGTTTGTCCTGGTGAGTGGAAGAGAAGGCCACATGGCCTTAACTCCACCAGGCTAAATAAATCTAATCTAATCTAATCTAAAAGCGGCAAAATAAGAAAAAATTACTAAGTTCTTTAAGTCCTTGCCTAAACCTGACAGTAATAATTAATATAAATTGTTCAAAATCTCTCATTAATTTATTTTATTTTGATAATTTTAATTTTATTCTGCAACCTTGGAATGTATCCCCTATATACCCATACAAATTACCAAATTCCATAATCGCGGCATATTTGCGGAACATATCCCCCGCGAATGAGTTTTTACTGTATAGATTCTACCTGTATAGATTCGGCCTCATTACACACCTGTTATGCGAAACGCAGATACCTGTCTTGCAAATAACAATTGTGCTGTAAAATCTTACATAGTTAAGTTCTGAGGCCGATCTTTCACAGGTAGCGTTCTGAATTTACGGAATAAAGATGACTGAAACGTATGTATCATTCTCATTAAGTGAAAAAGTGAAAGTGATTGAAAATAAATTTCCAAACATTTTTGGACCGATGCTCCAAAGTCAAGCTCTAGCTCTTGTTAAATCCCTATGGGAATAACGATTTCAAGGAATCTTCAGGTTGGCTGGACAGTTTTAAAAGACGACACAATGTAGTGTGGAATGAAATTTGCGGGAAATCAAAGAATATGGACGAAAGTGTAGTTAGTGAGCGAAAACCGAAACTGCATAGTTGAATTTCAGGATACACGCCTAAGATATTTTTTTAACGCTGACGAAATGGGACTGTTTTTTCGCGCGTTACCGTCGAAGTCGCTCATACATACTATATTTCACTTTTCAAGGCAGCGGAACTACAATTAATCCAATTACATAAACAGACATATACGGTATTCTATAATCTAAGATTATTAATAAGTTTTAGATTTTTTATAATGCGGAATTTAGTCCAGTGTGGAAAAAAAGTATATGTATATATATATATATATATATATATATATATATATTCATTTGATACTTATATCCGCGAAAATCTGCAATATATATATATATATATATATATATATATATATATATATAATTACATTCTTTAAGGATATTTTTAGTGGCAACGGGATATAAGTGTATCCGTTAGGAATATATAAAAATGGTTGTTATAATTTCAATTGCCTATGATTTTCTTATACGAGTTCACCCACAAACCTCAGAACTGGTTTGCAATTACGCTAATTCCGGGAGAGAACCACCAGAAATGTTAAAATGACAATCCGGAGCATTGAATAAAGAATATCCAGTTATCTAAGAGCTGTCCGAATATTAAAGCATACTATTAGCTTGTTGTCCACCGCTGTGGTCTCGAGGTAGCGTGCTGCCTTGTCACGCAGCGGGCCCGGATTCGATTCCCGGTCGGGGCAGTTTTTCTGGGTGAGGTTTTTATCGGGGTTTTTCCTCACCTGTAAGACAAATGTCAGGAAAACTTTAAGGCCCAAACGGTCCCCGAAATCATATGGCCATCATCATCATCCTTATCATTATCATCATCATCATCATCTTTCACCGGTGTGGAAAGCAACGGGAAGCTACCACATATACAATTCCCTTGTAAAGCTGCAAGCATAGCATGAAAATGCTATGATTGTAGTGAAGGACCTGCCATCGGGCAGAATTACTATGGATGGATTAGCTTGTTAAGATATTCTGAGCCAGCCTATTCATACAGTGGAAGGCCTTAATGGCTGTCCACAATATTATTTATTTAATATATTCCCAGCTACCCTCCATATCTGAAAGTCGCGTTCTGACGACAAACGTTGTCTTGGTATTAGTGGTACTATGTACATTTGTTTTATTGCATAAGCTGCATTATACTGTTTTTAAGTTTTTTTTATTTATGTCAGCTTTATTATAACATTTACTCCAATTGACACCACTTATCTTAGCATAATTCTGTGTTTCATAGCTAACACTTAAATACACTGCTCAAAAAAATTAGGGGATATTGTTGAATAACCTATTAAGACTATTTTTTTTGGAATAGCATTAGATGCAATCACTTTCTATTACTCCAAGATAATGTAAACAAGAGTTTGAAGTTGTTACTTAACCTCGGTACCACACCAGAGGGCAGTGTCTGTACTGTTGATGTGAAAGGGTGATGTGGGGGTGAATGTTTTGATGCTGTTTTCAAATCCAGTCCAGTTTTCAGTTAGTGAATGACTTGCCTTAGGGACAGTAATGCCTCGACAACGTGATTTACCTGAACCAATGGCTTGGAGGGCCATAGGAAGGATGGAAGCTGGACAGACATAACAAGAGGTGGCACAAGCCATTGGGGTGTCTCAAAGCGTGATTTTTAGACTTTGGAATCGTTTTCAAAGAACAGATACTGTTCACAGAAGAGCCGGACAAGGTCGACCATGGGCAACAACAGCAAGGGATGACCATTACCTCTTGTTAACAGCCCGGACTTAAATCCGATTGAGCATGTGTGGGATGCATTAGGCAGGCGCATTGCAGGCAGACCAGCACCTCCCACAACTGTTCCAGAGCTGCACATTGCTCTTATGAAAGAGTGGCCACGTATCCCCCAAGAACTCATTGCTAACCTCATTGCATCAATGCCACACAGGTGTTAGGCAGTGCTGGCCGTTCGAGGAGACCATATACCATACTAAAGAAACATTTTCACCCATGTTAATGTTGCTTTGTTTGTTTGCCATATTCCTAATCAGGATCTCTTTGACATCTTTTGGAGTAATAGAAAGTGATTGCATCTAATACTGTTCCTAAAAACATAGTCTTAATAGATTATTCTACAATATTCCCTAATTTTTTGAGCAGTGTATATTCAAAAATACCGTTTAAATTCTAATAATCATATAATAATAATTCTTATTAATAATATTGTTGTTATAATAATTATTATTGTTATTATCATGAATATTATTATTATTATTATTACTATTATTATTATTATTATTATTATTATTATTATTATTATTACCTTTATTATTATGTTATATCAACCCTTTAGAGGGGGAGAGAAACTTGTTGACCTTACCCTACCAGTTAAATAAATCTAAATTCTAATAATAATAATAATAATAATAATAATAATAATAATAATAATAATAATAATTCCACTTCTACCACTACAATCAACACCACTTACTATTACTGCAGTTATTACTAATCAATTCATTGCAGCTACATATTTCATCGGTGGCTGTAATAAAACCTATTTCCATTGGTTTAAAATGATCACGATCCACAGTTTGAAAAAAAATTGAATTCTTACACCAATAAAACCCATAATTGAATGGACACTATTTTTATATGTAAACACATTTGATACTGAAGGAACATAATATAGTCATTAAGAATTTGTTTGTGTTTCAATTAACAAACATGAGGCACTTCTGTATAATTAATAGGACTATTACAGTTGTATATTTTTATATCACACAGCATCTCATTATGTAACGTTTTAGTTCACGTCGTAAAACAGCTGAAATAATTCAAAGACTCTTTGATGGAACTGCCAACATATTTACATCTTAAAAAGTTTCATTTTATTCGTCTAAACTCAGTTCTCTGACAAAAGATCCAATCTTTGATAATATACAGACGGATATAAACTCTACAATCTCTTTCATTCTTTGAAAATTGTTCCGTAACAATCTACAGGTTGACTTATGTCAAAATACCCAATATATCTCATGTCGTTCATTTTACATCAGTACTTTAAGAAGAAACCAATATAGTTCACTTCGGTCGTTAGGAAAATAATACCGCAAGTCTTCGGAATGAACGGCCTAGGTTCGATCCCGAGAAATGAAAGTATGCAGATTTCCCTTAATTCATCCGTCTTCAGATTGGCCCTATAGGGCCCACTTAGCGTGTCATAATATGAGGAGCATGGAATTTTGTAAGAGTAAATTATATCGGATCTATTTTTAGCTAAGAATTGTCAATTGGATCAAAATTTAATAGTTTTTCTATTCAATGTCCCAGATTATCATTTCGACATTTCTGGTGTACTCTCCAGGCATTGGCGTAATTGTAACCCACTTCAGAAGTTACGTTACGTTACCCCGATGACATGATGCGTGATAAATGATAACGAAGCGCCAGGAGAGTTCTTAACCTAAATTGCAGACCATGGGCAACCACAGCACAGTGATTCAGAATGTAAAATACCGGCAAAAATCGAAATTTTTACTTTTCATTAGAGGGAAAAAAACTGAACAGTCAACTAAACAAATAAATGGGGTACCAATCTGTCAAATAAAATATTCTCTATACCAATTATTAGACCTAATTTTCGGGCCGCGAAGTTATGCATCATTAAAACGGAATTTTTATATCAGATAACGCGTGGCCTTGCCGCCCGTGAGGGTGTGTGTTCTTGCATTCAGGACGGGAATTCTGTCGCTACAATAACTGACAGCTGATTGCAGTAAGTCAATGCCCATGAAATAAGGTAGTTCTTAAAGCTTGCTAATATATCAACTTTTACACATATTATCCAGTTTGTTTGATTTGCGGTGGTATCATATGGAATTCTACATATCTAGAAGGGGACTGTACGAAGTTCTCCGTGAAAAATTAAGTGAAGGTCGGAATAATCAAATCAAAGGTTTGTTTCAATTTGTATTAAATTCTATTAACATTGACAGTATCTCTGAATATTATGCGAAAATAAATCCGTGTAGAGGTTACACTATTCTGCAACAAAGTACTTAACAAAAGTGAAAAGCATGGAGTGTTTTAGTTCCTCGTTCAGCTCTAAAAAGCAAAGAGGACGCCCGAGTGTCAGTTTTGAAGATATTAGCGATAAGAGTATAAAGCTTAAGCCTGTAGAACTTGGACGTGAAAACCCGTTCAAAGAAATCCCCTTTGCAACTAAGGTACATTTAAATGAGCATGGAGAGGAAAAAGCACCGGAACTAGTAAATGAAGTGGTCTCAAACAACTCCAACAAGAGCAGGAAAAAATCCTTCGAGTTTCGAAATCATCAAAATCACAACTCCAAGTAAAACCTTACAATGAAAGTGAAGTCATTTAATTAATTATTGAAGCTAATTTAAGCCAAAGTCAATATAAGATTATAAGAGCACAAGCCAAAGAAAGGCATGATAATATCGATCAGTCATTTAATCGTAGTAAGGATTTTTAGTGAATCTTTTGCAGATGTGCAGTTACAGAATTTGTTGGATCATACAACCTGGCGTGTAGTTGCATTAAAATATCAAGTTCATATATCATCATCATCATCATCACTCCAGGGATTAGGCAATTGCCCGTACCGACTTCATAATGCATCAGCCCAACGTCTTCTAGGTCTTCCAACATCACGTCTTCCTCTTGCTTGATAATTTCTTGCAAACAATGGATATCTCTCCTTACTCATTCCATCCATATGATCAATCCATTTCTGTCTTTAATTCGTGACCTTATCCAATAAAGGCTGTACATTCAATTCTTCTCTTATATCCTCATTTCTTATTCTATCAAGTCTTGTACATCCTTTTACATGTCTTAGGAACCTCATCTCCACCGTCTGTATTCTATCCTTCAGTTTTTTCATTGGAGCCCAAGTTTCATATCCATACAATATTGTGGAAACCGCCATAACATTATACATTTTTATCTTGGTTTCTTTTCTAATTTTATTTTTGAATGTTCTCTCTATTGTTCCCACACACCGTCTGAAATTTATTTATTTTGGAGTAGATATCTCTTTCCGCATTGTAGCCAACATCACAGCCCAAATATTTGAAACTAGACACCTGTTCTATACTTTGATTTTCTAAAATAATTTTGGATCTCACTGTATCTCTTCCTCTAAAAGCCATGGTCTTAGTGTTCCTTACAGAAATTTTTAGATCATATAATTTACATATTTCATTTAATGCATGCACAGATTTCTGTAAGTCGTCTTCATTTTTCTGTATTATGATTACATCGTCAGCAAATAGAAGATTATTTATGCACACTTTATTATCTATTCTTATTCCTGGATTCACTAAAACTTTCCATTTATTTAAAATATATATATATTAAACAAAGTGGATGATAAACTACATCCTTGTCGTAATCCAGTATTTGTTTTGATTGTATCTGTTTTTTTGAATTCGGTATCTATAATTAAATTTCTGCCTTCATATAATTTCTTTATTGTTTCAACAAGGCACAGCGGGTATCTTTTCATTCGTAATATTTCCCACAATTTTTGTCTGTTTACTCGATCGAAGGCCTTAATCAAATCTATAAATCCTATGTGAGTTCCTAAGTTATGTTCTCTTCTCTTTTCTATGAGTTGTTTCAGTGTAAAGACATTGTCTATACATGATCTTCCCTTTCTGAATCCACTTTGATTTTAATTTATTATTGCTTCTGTTATATTTCTCAATCTATTATTTATTATGTTCGTATATATATATATATATATATATATATATATATATATATATATATATATATATATATATATTGTAGCTAGTATTCATTAAGCCAATCCCTCTGTGATTCTCGCAATTTCTCCGGTCTCCTCTTTTAAATATATTTTTCACAATTGCTGTTTTCCAAGTGGTTGGAATCTCATAGGTCTGTCAACATATATTAATTAAATGAAGTATTCGTAGTTTACACAATAGTCCACTATATTTGACTAACTCCATATTTTATATTATCCAATCCTGTTGCTTTCCTATTCTTAGTGGTTTTCAGAGACATTTCTAATTCATTTATGTCTATTACATCAATATTTTCCACTTTTATTTCTTCCTCGTTGTTCTCTTTTCCTTCATATATTATTATTATTATTATTATTATTGTTATTATTACTATTATTATTATTATTATTATTTCGTTCATTTGTCCCTGTAATGGTGCATCAGGCGTGGTCGGCCTGCACCCTTGCCATTCACAGGCCTCTACATATAGGGGCTAATCTCATCTCTCGACTCGACCCTGAGTTGTACACGAGTTGAGGATATTTATATGTATTTATTATTATCATTATTTTCTAAATGCATAAGTCTATTTGTGATTAAATCAATCTATTTTTCAAAGTATCTCCGCAAATATATTGTGTTTGTTAAATCAGTCATAACGAATACTTTGCATATAACAAATATTTAAAGGCCCTCGCATCAAGTATGCGATCCAGATTTTTTTACTCTTAAAATTCTTAATCTTACACATGCGGAATGGTTTGGAGTCCAAATAGTGACTTCCAGATTTTTGCCGATTTTTTCGCATTCTGGATCCCTGTGCACAGGAAAAATATATATGGTTTGACCGGTAACCGAACACAGGACCTCATGAATAGTACTCAAAAACGCTGACCACTAGCCCGGCCATGAGGCTGGTCAATAGAGACCTGGATGAACTCAACTTGTAAAATTAATGGTTACAATTTTACTGCTGACGAAATTGACTTACACCTTCGTAATATTTAGTTTAACCCGTCTATTTCACCATTAATCGTGATGAAATATAATTCAGATTAAATCAATGAATGTATACAGAAAACAGATAACAAAAATAAGGAATGTATCAGCCAAAGATTCCAGACACAATATGACATTAAGATTTGATCTGTGTGTATATATATATATATATATATATATAGAGAGAGAGAGAGAGAGAGAGAGAGAGAGTTAGAGTTCTGTCGAGACAGTTGAGGTGAGCGGGCGTGTTTTTGTTAGTGTGGTGGAAGAGTGCAGGAGTTAAAGCATTATGGAAGAAGTGAGAAAGCTGATTGAAAAATTGTCAACTGAAGTGAAAGAGGGGTTTGACAAGTGCAATGTAGGTGAAAAATACGAGATATTGAGACGAACATGCATCGGATGAAGGATAGACTACAATGGCTTGAATCCAAATTAGACTATCTCGAAAATCAGAGTCGCCGAATAATATTGTGATATATGGAGTGCATGAAGAAAACAGGGAGAGCTGGGAGGAAACAGAACTTATAGTTAAAAGAGTAGTGACACAAATCGGGATCGACTTGGTGGACAGTGACATTGAAAGGACACACAGAGTTGGTGGTTGGATTAGCGGGAACAGACCGATTATATGCAAATTATCTCACTATAAAAACAAGTGTTTGATTCTTAGAGAAAGCAAGTATCTTAAGGGAACCGGTATTAATATTGCGGAAGAATTTAGTGAGAAGGTTCGTCACGAAAGAGTCTTTCTTAAGCGACACATGCTCGTGGCGAGGAAGCAGGGCTGCCATGCAATTCTACAATTTAATAAATTGATTATAAATGGACCGATATGGATCAGAGAGCAAATGGAAAATATGGACAACCTTGAAAATGGATTAGAAGAGGTCCGTGCTACCGGATCCCCAAAACCTACAATGAATATCATTATGGAGGATGGTTCGTTTGCAGCATAGAAGGAGGGAGAAAAGATTTTACACGAGGGAAAGAGAGAGAAGGTAATAAGAAACTAACTTCGGATGTTTCAGCAGACAAAACAGCTGAGACCATGATGACTAACCCACCCCAAAGAATTCAACGACCGGATACTACCACCAGCAAGAAGAAAATCGCAAAGGAAATTGCCAGCTGACAAGGAAATTTTGACAGACACGAAAAATACAGGTAACACTAATTTACGCAGCGCTGTCAAGGGAAAAAAATAGGATTTGTTGACAGTCGGTATTTGGAATATTGAGGGGTTAAAACAAAAACTTTCAATGGACAAATTTGTGGAGTTTATTGAGACTTTTGATATATTAGCTTTATCAGAGACATGGGTAAATGGTAATGAATGTGTAAATAATATGAAAGGATATTTCAAAGGTAGTCAAACGAAGGGAAAAGAGGCAGATATCCAGGAGGTGTTGCCCTTATATACAAGGAACATCTAGACCCTATATTAAAGAGGTAAATACTCATTTAAAAGAGGCAATTTGTGTTTCTTACAAAGCAGGGGGAGCAGAAATTTGTATGTTGTCTATTTACCGTCAGCCACTAACTTCTAGGTATGCCAATCCAATTGTTTTCGTTGAATTGTCGGATCTGTTGGCGGAAATAAAATATAGGTTTCCGGAAGCTAGAATACTAATTTTAGGGGACTTTAACGGTAGGATTGGGAGAGAAAATATTACTTTAAAAACAGATGATAATGAAACACGAGGTGAGGATAGGAGCAGTAAAGATAAAATTATAAATTCAGAAGGAAATCAATTGTTAGCTTTTTGCGATACATTTGAACTTGAAATTTTGAACGGGGAGTATGGGGAAGATAAAAATGGAGAACTGACCTTTATTAATAAAAATGGGGGGAGTGTAATTGATTATACATTATGCACTCAAGACAACATGATTCCAGTCCTAAGTAATTTCTGTATAGTTTCCAGAATCGAATCTCACCATTTCCCAAACAAACTTATTTCAAATATAAAAGATATTAGGGAGACAGTTACTGATGGGGTGGCAACAACATTACGGCCAATTACACGTTTCAGGTGGATTGAGGATCGGAGAGAAGAATTTAACGGGTGTATGGAGACACTAATATAGGATTTGCAAATAAATGATCTTAGCGGGGATGAAATTATTGAAACTTTGACAGAATATTTTCAAAAAGCAGGGGGAAAATTCAAGGTTAAATGCACAATGAACCAGAAGGACAAAGGGTGGTACAATAAGGTTTGTAGAAAGAAGAAGAAGTGTGTCGAAAATAGTCTCTTAAAGTTTAGAAAATAAAGCACAGATGAAAACAGAAAAATGTATGCGCAGCAGAGAAAGGAATACAAAGAATTATTAAGTGAAACAAAACTAGAATGGCAAAATAAGAAATCGAAGGAAATGAAAATCGCGACTGAAAGTGGGAACATTACGGACATGTGGAAAGCGATAAGAGAACTCAAAGTAAAGACCATAAATCGGACAAGAATATCGCCCGGGGAATGGAAAAACTACTTTGATATGGGTGCTGGGAGGTGAGGGGTTAAGATATAATCAAGGAAATATAGTGGAGATCCCCGACGCAATATATATACCATTACTAGATCAGGATATCTCGAAAAATGAAGTGATTTCTTCCATTAAAAGTTTAAAAAACGGTAAAGCACCTGGAATTGACGGATTACCAGGAGAATTCTTGAAAAAATGATATCATCAAATAAATTATTAGAAGTTTTGAAAACTGCGTTCAACAAACTATTTAATGGAGGAAATTATCCGGAAGCCTGGGCGACAGGTGTAATCCAACCGTTATGCAAAGGGAAAAGTCGGTCTCATAAACCAGAAAGTTATAGGGGAATTTGCCTCTTGTCAGTATTTGGAAAAATATATTGTAAAGTACTTTACGAACGGATGAGACATTGGGCTAAAGGGAACAATAGGATTTCAGAATATCAGGCAGGTTTTAGAGAAGGGTACTCCACAGTGGACAACGTATTCATTCTGAGAACATTAATTGATGATAATCTGAAAAACAAGAGGGGTAAATTATTTTGTGCATTCATTGATTTTAAGATGGCATTTGATACTGTGGACCGATGTGTACTGTGGGAAAAATTAAATCGGAAAGGATTGCCACATAAAATGATACATGCCTTTATGTCAATTTATAAATATATTAAATTTTGTATAAAAGTAGACCAAGGGCACATCACAGAGAGCAGTCATGCCAATCGGGGAGTGAGACAAGGCTGCATTTTGTCACCAATGCTATTTAATCTATTCGTTGATGATATAGCAGCCATAATGTTAGAAGGAGGCATGGGGGCTCTGGAGATAAGAAATGTTAAAGTCCCAGTTCTGTTGTATGCAGATGATTTAATTATCTGTTCCAAGACAATCAAGGGATTGCAAAGAGGTCTTGACCTACTGGAAATATACTGTAGGAATTGGGGATTGACTGTAAATATTAGTAAAACAAAAACAATGACGTTCAAAAATGGGACGGTTTATGGTAGAGCAAAGGAATGGAAATACAGAGATCATATATTCAAAACGTGAAACATTTATTCAAAACGTGAAACATTTTGAATATCTTGGTACGACATTGAAAATGAACGGAAAGTGGAAGAAACATATTGATATAGCATTATTCAAAGAGAGGGGACAACTTAATAGTATTCTCAGTATTCTGGGTAAAGTGCCAGATATTCCAGTTAGTAAGTTAGAAAAAATGTATGGAGCGATGGTGAAGCCAGTAATGCACTATGATAGTGAGATTTGGGGTTTTCAAAGAACGGAAATACTAAATTAGGTATATACGCATTTTCTAAAATATATTACAGGACTTAGTAAGGCTGTTTCTAACTGTGGAATTTTATATGAATTTGGGTCATTTCAGGACGACATAAATTGCAAAATTCGTGTACTCAAGTACTGGTTGCGGCTAATCCAAGGTGAACAAACAATGCTCAGAGCAATTTGTTACGACCACCAAATTAGGAACGCTAATGGGGAAATTCAAGGCAGACGAGGTGAAGAGAGAACTCCAAAAGATTGGGATGGGTTGGGTATGGGAAAAAGGAACTGAAAATCGCAAGAATATGTGGAGAAAAATTAGGAGGAGGTACTTAGTTATAAACAGACAATATATTTTGGCCGAATGTGCGGGAAAACGATCACTATTTTTACAAAGAGACCTAAAACAAGTTTGCGGAAAACAATCTTATATACTCAATCTACGATTTAAAGAGAGATCAGGGCTTGCTTGGTTCAGGTTAGGGGCATGGACATTTTTAAAAATTAGCGACGATAACGATATGCGAATATGTCCAATGTGCGGGAGCTTTGAAGACGAGATACATTATACTAGGAAAATGTAACGGTTTAGAATATTGGAGGCATCAGTTATTACCGGAAAGATTTCTAAATTCAAATCGTGGAGGATTGGCATGCTACGAGTTACTGGTAAACCCAGAAAATTGGATAAACCTGGATATATTTCTGGACAAAACGCGGAAAATAAGAACAACACTTATTCAGGAATAAATAAATATGTTAGCAAATTTCAATGCCATCAATTCTCAATAATTCTACATAACTAAGTTAATGTATAATGTAATTATATTGATATATAATTGTAATATTATTGTGCTTTATTTTTTTAAGTATATTATTACCAAACATCAACTTATTGTAACGGACTGTCAACAGCACGTACGGCTTACTGCCCGTGCGACCCATATTTGTAAATAACATTGTATGTATCTTACTTATAGTCTAATAAAGTCCTTATATATATGAAACAAAAATTGAGTCAGATTGCTTCGTCTAATTTCCACAGAAGCACGTACTTAACATAAAGTAGTACTTCATTTAAGATGTAAGATTTCAGATTACAACTTAAAGTTGGATGTAGACTTTCCGACAAATTTTGATCAGATATATTTTATTTCAAGCTTGAAGTTCTTTCACTTAGTAAAAAAATACGATACTTGCTTTGCGAAAGAAACCTTATTTAAAGATTTTACTCCTAAAAAATTAATCGATCAGCCTGATCAAACTACAAATCCAGGAGACGAGCTTGATATCCACAGACTATGTGGAAACTACCCAAAAATAAGCGAGTTAAGAAATAACTATACCAAATACTAATAGATATAGAGAGGATCTCCCGACATATGACCGGGCTAGCGGGAGAATCGCATGCGGCATAGCAAACCGCACGGCTCACTGTGAGTCATAAACTCGCTCCGACGAGATATTAAATCTTAACCGCCTGGCGAGGCAGTTGAATGACAGGCTTGTAAGGTGAAACACGCGTTGTGTATTCTCGTATTTGTGTCTTAGTTCATAGTTATTATGCCTCGATATCTGTGTACAGTACATCATAGGGTATTTATGTACGATAATTATGTGAAAACAGAGTCTTGCAGAGACGTCGTTACACGATTTCGAAAACATTTTTCAGATGTAAATCCTCCAAATAGAGATACCGTTCGATGACTTGTAAACAAATTTAGAGAAACGGGTTCAGTGCTCGATAAGAAACCAAAGGTAACAAAATGTGTGCTTAGTGAAGAAAAATTAGATGAAATACGAGAAAGATTAAAAAATACGCCAACAAACTCCCTAAGACGACTTGCATAAGAAACTGGTGTTTTGAAGGCGTCAGTATTGCGAGCTACGAAACTTTTACATTTGAAACCATAAGGTACGTAACTTATTTTCGCTATTTTCATGGTCATGCACGAACCAAGTGAAAGAAGTAAGAGAAGTATCGTGCAGTTGATATGCCGCAGTGACGCGGAGTGAGGCCCGGCCGTAGGTCGGGAGATCCTCTCTGTATTGGTGATGAAGTGAACACTACGATTATTATCGTTGATTGTAAAGTATCCTTCCGCTCTACAGTGCCGAGACACTTTTTTTTACCATCAACGGCACATTTCTCAAAATATATCAAAAATAAGATTCGTGTTTGGCCTTAATTGTCCTAGAAGATTTCATTGTATTTTATTTTATAGACGCTTAAACACCTTATATCAGACCGTGTTAGAAATGTTTGTTGTATCCAGTAGTTTTTGTATTTATTATACGACACAACGGAAACGTTTACTTCGAGTCATAGCAGCGCAGTTGCTGCGTCGCACGGACGTAGATCTGAACTATGCATAATCAGGAATAAATAGCAAATGAAACACTTATCCAACTTACTTAAGGTAATAGCTGCTCCACATCCACGCCACAGACTGACGTGAAGCGAGTGTACGCGGGATGACATAGAATTAGTTCACAAATTATCCACACGAAGCAGGTCAATGTTCCGCTGTGTCGGGTAGCATATTTTATGTTCTGTCACCGTATAATTTCGCTGATTTAATTTAATAATAAAGAATGCGACTATGGTCTTAAGATCCTCTAAATGGCATCCTAATGAAATATTTTCTTTTCCAGCGTAAAACAAGGAGAAAAGAAGTTTGATCCGCTTCGGGATATAACGACGACAACTCCTAAATGGTTTTAAACGCTATCACGTGAAATAATTCCTTCGAGTTTAGTAAATATGTATATTTTTAAGACCACTTACCGTATATGCTGAATAATTCTAATAATTTTACTACAAACTGGTAAAATGAGGTCCATGCTATTTCACGTCTAATTGCTGGAGATGTTTAAAAACATTCTATATATTGAAATAGTAAAACAGGTTTTTCTGATTAATTTATATGCTTTATATAGTACAGTCCTTAAGTTCTGACACTTTACGCCTGAGGACAGGCACCCACAAGAATCTAAATGTCTCACAAGATGCCGATAACTAGGCGTACACTTAAATAGAATCACATCCTCCCTCAAAATAGTCGTCTTTGGCCGTCATGCATGTTTGCCAACGGTGGTAGGTATAGCTGTTGGGAGCACCGCTAAAATGTTGGCAGGAAGATCCCGTATGGTTTCTCTTGTGGCAGTCATGACCTCTGCGGAAGAATGAAATCTACGCCCACGTAGGATTGATTTCATGCGAGGAAAGAGAAAAAAATCGTCATGTGATCATCACGTTGGTCTTGCGACAGGATTCCTGGCACACTGTGCTGGATAAGGTAACACGAGACATGTCCAGGTCATCAGACAGAATTTTGTAACAAGTACCATGGCTGACCCCTACCACTGCTGCCAGATCGTCTACTGATTGGGAGCGGGTAGCACGCACCAACGTCACAACTTCTTCGATCTTGCGTTTAGTTCGAATTGTTTGTGGCCGACCAGTACGCACATCATCTTCCAAACTGTATCTTCCTTGCAAAAAATGTCGGTGCCACCTAAACACAACACTGCGACTCAATGCGTACTCACCGTAAACTTACTGCATCATTTGAAACGTTTCGACAGCGGTCTTGCCTAATTTCTGACAGAACTTGATGTTGCTCTAACTGTGACATCTCGAGTTGCGACATGCGCATTCAAATCACCTTCACGACAAATGCCGTAGTTCTGCTTGCAGTGAATGCACTCAACTGTCTCTTGCTGGGACGAGAGACTAACTGACAAGGTACCATACCACGGCGCCACCTGTGAGCTATAGCGTAATACAGCGCCACCATAATGCTCAGTCTCAAAACTTAATGACTGTACCACGTATATATATATAATTTATCATATTTTCATCCCCGTGTCTCTACAAAATGTACTAATATACATAAACGTTTATGTCAGATAAGTAGATAGACAAATACAGATAGAATATAGTAAATTTCATTGACCTTTCTTTCGAAAAACAAATCCATTAATAGCGCACATTTACAATAACAGTACACACGCGTATATACATTTACTGAAAGAATTCGGTACATTTTCGGACACAATAAGGGGCAAAATTATGGTTATTAAGTATTGGTTGGACATAATAAACGAGAATCAGGACTCGCTTAGAGCAGAGTGTTACAATGAACAGAAAAGGCAGTGTGTTTCGGGAGATTGGGTAATCGGTGTAGAAAGGGGATTGAAGGGCATAAGGATGGGTTGGGTATGGGAGAGGAGTACGCGGAATAATAGAAATGTTTGGAGGACAGTTAAGAAGAGACTAATCGATATAGACAGGCAGTATATAGAAGCAGAGTGTAGCCAGAAAATATCGCTCACCCTGCAGACGGAAGTGGAACTTTCGTGGGGAAGGGAGAAATATATTGACTCTTTGGATGGGGATGATAGAAGTGCTATTGCATGGTTTCATTTGGGGGGATGGATGGCACATAATTTAACAAATGATGAAGGCATTAAACTATGCCCACTATGCGATGACCATGAAAACTGGCAGCATATTATAGCATTCTGTAGAGAGACAGAACAACTTAGATTACAGATGCTGCCGGAGAGATTTCTCTGGTCGGATCGAGGGAGAGTGGCGTGTTGGAATATTTTAGGACGGATCGAGAGTGAATCAAAAACATGCAAATTTTTGGGTACAGTAAGAAAATTGAGATATAACAAAATTGTAGATTAAGGATATATGTATTAACAATAAGAAGAATCTCAATATGGTCTTTGTTTTCGATCTTTAATTATATTATATAATAAGTAGGTCCGATAAGTTGAATAGTCTGATAGTGTATTTGATGCCTGCAGGGACGGGGGCGGGGGGTATAAGCGTGCGGTGTGTATATGTGTGGGGGTGTGTAGGTGTATGTGTGTGTTTTTTTTTCTAATTTGTTTTCTAGCATTTTTTTTAATATTAATGTACGGAATGTGAATGAATATAGATATGTATTATTGTGATTTAGTGTAGACATAGATTTTACTTATATGTAGCCTGTTATTGTTTTTTGATACAGGTGTATTTGTAGGTATTTGTTTATATTATTAGTTTTATTTTTTATTCATGGAAAAATAATGCACGTACGGCCAAGCAGGCCCGTGCGCAATGTAAATGCATATGTATTTTCTTTATTCTGAAAAAAAGGCAATAAATCCCATTATCTTACTTATTTCTTCACCTTAACTTATAGATACTTGTTACATACCACACGCCACCCTGGCAGGGGAAGGGATTTTAGACTGTGGATCACCACATAGTTTTTTGACCTCAAAAGTACTTGGAGGTCATTCTTGAATGAGTGAACAACTCAATGTCAAGACCTCCTCCAAGACAACACAACATTAAGACGCACACGCCATACACACACACACACACACTCATTCATATTCAACATGAATATGATGATGATAATTATGATGGCCAGATGATGTTAGGGACAGTTTGGGCCTTAAATGTTCCTGGCATTCGTCTTACGGGTGATAAAACCGGGAAAAAATTTATATATCGAGTAAACTTGTCCCGACCGCGGATCCACAGCGTGCGAGGCAGTGACACTACCATGAGGCCACAGCGGTGAACATACATACATTTACACTCAAACATAATAAAGAATTATAAAATATTCTGGATCGAGCAAGTATATTATGGAGCCGGTACAGAGCAGAAATGGTCTAAACCGTGACGGTAGAAGATGATGATGATGACAAAATATTCTATCTACCTGCCTTTCATCCATGCACCTATCTACGTATATTTATCATTGTAATGAGGCTTCGTACTTTTAAATTTCACCCTAAAAATAAGCATAAAAGAACACAGACACACGTTATATTCAGTATGACTATTTAACGTCAGCAATGAATTCAACGAAATAACTAGGAAATTATTTGGTCTTTTCCGAGCACAGCTATGCCGAATTGATTTTAACAGACTCCTTTAATGATCCCATTACATAACTTAGGAGGCCCTTGGGGTGGCAGGAGGTTAAGGATCCCATTTTTCTAGACAATCGGCACGATATGTCACTCGGAGTGTGATCCCTGCGTGACGGCCGCCTTTAACTCCAGAATAAGCATCTCGTATCCATTAGAGGCCGAGTCATGGTGCCGCGAGGTAGGGGAAAAAAGCGAAAAATAAAACTCAACCAGAATATTTATCTCAAATTGGATCAAACTTGAGGGTGGACTAAATTTAGCAACTGTACACCAATAATCTTAAAGAACAGTGCTTATAAAATATTTGCAGTCTTTTATCTAGCAGCAATAACAGTAATTAAATAACAAGATAACGAAATGGGATTCAGACCTGATCGATCAACTATTAACAATATATTTATAATAGAAATCAACTATAATTTAATATTGTTCTTTATAATTTTGTTTTGTGATACCCATGCATTCGACTCCGTATATATGGAAATGGTAATTGAGTGTGTTTTATATAAACACCAATGTGGCCTGGGGGTGGCGTAGCAATCTAGTACGCAGCGGGCCCGGGTTAGATCTCCGGTCGGGAGAAGTTTCTTGGGTGATGATTTTTTCTGTGTTTTTCCTCATTTGTAAGACAAATTTCAGGGAACTTTAAAGCCCAAATAGTCCTCGAACATCGCCTGGACATCACAATCATCATTATCACATTCGCCATGTTTAATATGAATGTGTGTGAATGGTGTGTTTCGTCTTAATATTGTGTTATCTCGGAGGAGGCCCTGACATTGAGCTGATCACTCATTCGAGGAGGCCCTTCATGTTTTTTATGATCAAAAAGCATGTGTGTGTTCCACAGTTTAAAATCCATTTCCCGGCAGTTTGTGCCGGATGACGTGTGACATGTAAAAAGTATATATGAGGCGGTCAGAGGACAAGGGGTACAAGTGACATTTAAAAAAAATAGTTAAGTGCAGAAATGGTTAGCTAATATGACAAACTGCTTGATGCCCAAGAGGTATGTATGTGAGTTTTGACAAGTTCTGACATATAGTGCAGTCTTAGAAAATCACTCAGTAAAACAGCTCTTCTACTTGGAGGATAAGGGTGTAGTTGTATTCCTTGGCATCCAACAGCTTGGTGAACTCAAGCTTAGAACGTATGAACTTAACCTCAGCCTACATGGTAAGTAAAATATTGTTACTACTTTATTTATATTTTCACAATTGTGTATTATAAAATAATACATTTTAGCAATATATTTTGAGATAATTGGAAATTATATAACAATCTAAATATATAATAAGATTTAGATCTACAGGATTTGCAATCTAATAATGTTTATAACAAAGGTATGTTTTTTTTAATATGAAGATTAATAATTGGTGTTGTTTGTTTTTTGTCAGATTCCAATGTAGATGGCATTGAAGAACCCGGCATTACAGGACATACAGAAGAAGAAGATGCTCCAGAATTGCACGTTGGCAGAAAGAGAATTAGTAAACCAGAAAATTGGATAAAAAATAAAGCAAAAAGAGGAAATAATGAAGCAAAGATTATACAGACAAGAAGGAATACATTTATGTGGAGAAGTGACTAAGAGAATGTATTCATGAATGAAGGTTTTAATGCAATGAACTTTAAAATTGATTTTGTCAGTTAATCTTTCCGGAATATGTAACTCTTTGAATAAGTATGTACGTATTTCCAGTCATAATAAAAATTTTGGTATGAATCTACTTTTCTTGGACAATTTATTTCAAAATATTGCTTGGAGGACAAGGGGTACAAATGACTCTTAATGCAAATAAAAGTTACAGTATGGGCTAATGTTTATATTGAATCTGTTCATTTTTGCGGATAAATTGACTCATAAATTAAGGACACAAATACAATTTATGAGACTTGTCAGATGTTCCTGCAATTGTATATTCTCATTGATCTTTAAACTTAATTTTCTCCAAACTAAGTTTTTATCCCTTGTACCCCTTGTCCTCTGATCGCCTCATATAAGGTGAGAGGTCAAACTAAGTTAATGGAATGTAATATAATTAAATAATTTGATAGGAATAACATTAAATAAAACCACACAATAAATTAAAATTGTTAATAAACTTAGTGAAGGCGAAATTATAAATCGTGAAGGCTATCCACTATCCACTACATTGTTTAATCTAATTATAGATAAATAATTAATCGATTAGAAATGAGAGGAAATATCTTAAATAAAAGCAGTGATGATATGTACTTACAGCAAGATATGAACAATCACTAAAGCTGTTTTTTAACTTAGAGTGTTTTCCAACAAGATGTCTTGCATTTCCTATTCGTGCAACATGTCCTGCCTGTCGCAGTCTACGAGACTTAACACTGTTATTATATCTCGTTTCGCATAAAGATCATGTAGCTCACTGTTACGTAGTCTTCTCCATTCAACTGACTGTTCATCTCTCCTTGATCCAAAAATGTCCCTAAGAACTTTATTCACAAATACTCGTAACATTGTCCTGTATATCCCGCCTCATCACACTGTATATTATTCATTATCTTTTACGGTGTCACTTACCAAAACATGGAATTCCCTTCCGCCCTATGTCAGAGACTGTCAAACTATAACATCCTTCAAAAACAAACTAAAGAATTATTTAATAACAAACTAACTTATACACCTCACTGATAGTATTCTTTTAGCAATATTAATATATTTAATTATTTATTAAATAATATTAAGAATAACAAATATTTTTATTTGTTTTGTTTTAAATATTGTATAATCGTAAAATTAGTTTTCTATATCTCTCATTATTTTCCTTTGTTTTTTATATACACTAGACAGGGACAATTTAATATGCCTTGCTTGTATACATTTTATTATTAGTTTTAGTCTTAATTTTAACTAACATTAACTGGTTGTATTATAGATCGTAATATATTAGATATTATCTTTTGATCAAATTTTTACTTAGTGTTTAATATTAGAGTTAATTAAGATTGTTATATTCTTATGTAATATATGTTTGTCCTGGTGAGTGGAAGAGAAGGCCACATGGCCTTAACTCCACCAGGCTAAATAAGTCTAATTTAAATCTAAATCTAATCTAAATCTAAATATTTTCTCCTCCCTTAAAGTAAGAGTCCATTTTTCGCACTGGGAGAATAACAGTTTTATATATTTTCTATTTCCTGTTTTTTGAGAGAAGTTTATTGAACAAGTGTCTGATTTCTCACACTTAGGAAGTGTGTTTGCAGAACATAAGAGTGGCATTGATTCAAAATTACAAAAATATAATAATTTAATGGAGTAATAAGAAGAGATTTTGGTAAACATATGAGGACAGATTCAAAACTAAGATTACATAACATCACATCAAAATCTGCTCTAAAATACAGAAGTGAAATTTGTATTTTAAATGGAAAAGAAATTCTCATAAAATTAGAGTAAGCCAAATGCGCTTCTTACGTTCACTATTAGGAATTAATAGACTGGATCACCAAAGGAACACTATTATCAGAGAAAACTTGAAGATGAAGTTTAGATGAAGTTATAGAAAGATGGAAAAATCGTCTGAGAAGAATGGAAAGAAATATACTTCTAAAATTGGCGTTACTACACACTGCAACTGGACACAGAAAGACATAGAAGACCAAAACTTCGGTGGAAAGATCAAGACCATCTTTGTTAGGTTTACCGTCACAGGCCACATGGCCTAAAACGGATTTGTTCATGATGATGATGATGATAAGAGAAGTTGGGAGAAGATTCCCTGTAAAGTACAATAGCAGGCATTTCCAGAACTGAGCCTATGTTTAATTTATTTGTGGTCTTCATTCCTGTTTGTAATTATTGTCCCTATTTATTTGAATAATAAATATACAAAAATCAAAATGTATGGTAATGCTTTAATAACCACTGATTACTGACATATAAATTGAACACATGAGCTTTCTGTAATTGCCATGATTCGATAATAAATGGAAATAAATTAATGGAAGAAAAGATACAAAATAGGATTATACTAAGCAACAGGGTAAATTATGCTAACAAACCACTTCTCGGATCCAGATTAACTACTAGGAATACTAAAGTTATGATATATGTTACGACACGTGGTGACTTATGCCTGTGAAACCTGGACCTTTAAAAAGGTCCAAGTACAAAAAATTTGCTTTTTGAAAGGAAAATCCTAAGTAAGATTATCGGGCCAACAAAAATGAAGATGGAACTTGGATAATTAAAATAAGTGATGAATGAAATAATTAAAAATAAGAATATTGTTAATTTCATAAGAACACAAAGATTAACTTAATTCGGCCACGTGTATAGAATGTGTGATGAAGGAATTGTTTTAAAAAATTCATTGGAAAACTTTCCCAACTGGAACCCAAGGCAGATCTAAAATTAAATGAAAGGGTGATACAAGATATGAAGTAAATGAAGATAAAAGTTGGATTATCTGTCTTCTCGATGTAACGCGTAGGAATTAAATGTCGAGAAGGCTAAAGTGTTCAAATAAATCAAGCTGAAGTGCCTAATAAGAAGAATAATTAGAAGGGGATTGGGCCGCTACATATCCCTAGACCACAGCAGGTTATTGAACCATATAAAGTCACTAAAGTAAAGCATGTAATTAAATAAATGTTTCATTGTTGTTCTTTAGGGCACAAAACTAGCTTCATGGAAAAGTATAAGTGCCCTGTAATATTGTAATATGAAGATGGTCTTGGTGATTTTCAGATAGCGACTTGTTGCTAGGATACAGCTCTTTGGTGGTTACGTTTAAGAGCTCTAGAATGGAGTGTTACTGGGTGTTGCAATGTGACGCCTTTATTCAATTAGTTGTCATGTCCATCTCGATACTGTTTACAGCACACAACACCGTTACACAACCAGCCTGTTCAGAAGGTAATTGTACTCCGGAAAAATAAACTCACTTTTTGCTATTTTCAACATTTTTATATGAGAATTACAAAATAGTTTTTATTGGAATTTTCAGCTATAAAATACGATTAAAAACGAATTAAGAAAATACAAAATATATCATAGTGAATAAAAACGGATATTTTAAAAAAGTACGTAGAATCTGATATGCGACTGTAACATTACTTGGAATACGGAACATCATTAACATTATTTGTTGTATCTAATATCGTCTCTTCAATTTAATTTGTTAAATCAACTGTAGTGTCGAAAAATACCAAAAAAATTTGTGTATTTCACGTCCTGTATGAAAATCCAACCAATACGATAATTTTGAAGTAAGGTAATTCACCAGTAGACTACTATAGGACTACTAAATTATGTTTCAGAAAAAAAAATATGTTACATTTGCAACCTGAAGTTTACAAGGTATTCATATAATTAATTAAATATGGATTTTCATCAAGTAAACACCAACTCAATTGATTATTCATATTATGTTTTTCATCATCATCATATCCTATTGTTCCTAACTGAAGCCATAATGAAGGGCTTCCATTCGGTTTCACTTTTTGCCAATCTTCACCCTTTCCAACTTCCTTAACGCATTTAACCAATTTTCAACTGTCTTCTTCCAATTTATGGTTACTCTACCAATCTTTCTTTCGCCTTGCGGATTCCAATTCTATGCATACCTTTTTATTGCCTTTTGTGGTTTTCATAGAGTATTTCCAATCCAATGCCACTTTTTTATTTGCCTTTATATGGGTACTTGTCCAATCTCAGACTATAATTCTTGACTTGATATTATATCACGCAATCTCATATTTAATATCCGCCATAAACACCTGTTAACCAACACCTGAAGTGTATTATTTAGCTTATATATTTATTGCAAGAAAATCATGCTTAAATATATGCATTTTATCACTTGAATCCTGTATACAAAATTGTTTAAATAATTTAATGTTATAATAATATTGCATAACATTCAAAACAATTATATTATTTTTGGTCTGGACATCTTACCTCAATATTAATGTTGATTTGTTCTTGGACATGTTTCAAAACAATTCTGTTTTATCGTCAGCTTTCCCAGACTGAAACATGTCCAAGAACAAATCAACATTAATATTGAGGTAAGATGTCCAGACCAAAAATAATATAATTAAAATAACCTCAAAATATAACTTCCTAAAATTAAATATTCAAAACAATATTTATTTCGTTTCGTCTATTTTTATTTTATGGAATTAGAAACATAAACACCAGAGGAAAAATGTATTTTTTTAAATATGAAACTGTTATTCTCCCAGTTATATTATGTGGATGCAAAACATGGACTCTTACTTTAAGGTAGGAGAAAATATTACGATTATTTGAGAATAAAGTTCTTAAGAAAATATTTGGACAAAAGAGTGAGATAGACAGGTGGATGGAGAAAACAACTCAAGTGAGCTACATGATCATTATATGAAATCAGATATAATAAGAATAGTTAAAGAATCGTACACTGCGATGGTTAGGACATGTGGCACGAATAGAAAATGAAAAAGGTCTTCTTCTTCTTCTTCTTCCTTCCAAGTATTAGGCCAAGGCCTGTTACGATCCTATAGAAAATTTTCCCTCCAGCGTTTCATAGGACGGCCCAGTGATCTTCGTCCTCTTGGTATATAATTATAAACAGCTTTGGGGATCCGATTTGAACTCATTCTTTCAAGATGGCGTTTCAAATTTAGTTGGTACTGTTTAATATATTCCAAAATTGGCGTAGTCTTCAATTCTTTTAAGATATCGGTGTTCCTTTTCCGATCCCATCAGGTGTAACCCCAGAATGAAAAAGGTAAGGTTTTCAATTCTCTGGAAGAATATAATAATCGTGAGTACTGGTATGGTTTTATATACAGTAGACCTCTATCCTTTTAAGTCGCTTTCTATCCTACATGATACACGCCAGAAAGCAATAGTTAAAATATGTCGCATTACTTACACGCTGTAAAAAATTAAAGTTTTAATTATTTCATGCTGTAGTCTTTTGTCTTATTGAAAATTGGGATATTGTGATCATCAATTATAGGATTGTATTTAAAAAGTAACTATTTTAATCACGTTTTCTCTATAAAATCGAAAAATATGTATTTCAGAAGGTGATAAATATTTCAATAAGTGACGATGATGTAAAAGAAGTAATATAGCCTATATTGGAAACAGATTACTGAAGTTCCATCCTCTTCAAAGAAAGAAAGATATTTCCTGCTGAATTGATGACTGAAGATAAAGTTTTGTGAAGAAAAGTTCAAAGAAACATTTCTCAATTCCTCTTACAGTTCTACAAGTATGAGATGTTGGATTGCAGTCTCCCACATTCAAAATAAATAGTTAACGTCACAACTACTCAAACAACGGCCCGCAAGGCAGTATGGTATCAAATTCATTATATAGAAGAATGGTGCATCTTTATTTTCATTGCAAAAACAGGCATCTATTTTGTTTTTCTCACGAATTTCATAAAAACAAGAACTTTAACCTAGGAATTCGATCATTTAGTAACTTTTGGCTCTCATATTCAGGAGTATATTTTTTTACTTAAGTCGTCGAGTCAAATGCTTAGTGGAATTTCATTACCACAATCCATTTCACCATCATTAATCTTTCATTTTTTTCCTTTCGTTCTTCCTACCTTAGATAACCTCTCCATTTGTAAGCAATTTTAAAACCCTATGTTACCGGGGCTTTACAGCAACTCGACCTATCGGAAGAGATTTTAAAATCTGGACAACTCACACACATAATTTTTACCACACGAGAACATGGATTCCTTCCCGGATAAGTGATCACCTCAAAACAAGGATCACCTCCGAGACAACACGAAATGCAAGATAAGATACGCCATTCACTCATATATTCATATTAAACAAGACGATGTTTTATGACCAGATAATGTTCGAGAACTATTTGAACCTTGAGGTTTCCTACATGAGGAAAGCCATGAAATACCCTCACCCAAAAAACATATCCCATACAGGAATCGAACCAACGAATTTATCATTAAACCACAACGGTGGACTTCAATCTTTCATAATTCAATAAATTGAATGTCATTTACATTTGCACACGATACATGAATACGGACAACAATAGGCATGCACAGCCTGCTGGTATTCAGCTAAATACCAAGACGCGAGTAGCCGAAGGTATTCAAGAGTTCAAAAAATAAAATTGAAATGGTTAATTTTAAAACTGAGACGGTAGCGTTTCAAACTTACTTTTGACAGTCCTTAAGGCAAATATTGGGTTAAAATTTAATTATAAAGACTCGTTTCATCATTTTCTTCATTTCATATAAGTTGAGATATATCAGTGAATTTCTACAGAACACATGAATATAAATAAACAATATGCTGGATGCGACCGAAGATTATAGATGTTCAAGCGTCCATAAGTAAAAAAATTATGCAGAAAAAATTTTTAGACAAATTTGACTACTTAAATTCCATTATTTTATATCTATGATAAATATTACCGGCCGCGGTGGACTAGTGGTTATGCTCCCTGCCTCTGGTCCCGAGGGTCGCGGGTTCAAACCCGGCCGGGGTCGATGGATTTTTTAGAATGGAAAAATCCAAGGGGCAAGTCCTCCGGGAGGGACTTTAAGCAGTGGGTCCCGAGTCTGAAGATTTTCAGGCTCGTAAAAGATCCTTAAGCCTAAATGAAAAGGCCTCTAAGCAAAATTTACCGAATTTTCCCGTCCTAGTACTACCTTGGTTTCCTAGATGTCAGTATGAGGCAGAACGCTGACCACGGACCACTCAAATGACATCTATACAAAAACAAGTGTAACTAACTTAGTATGGTTCAAATTCTTCCCTGCAGGGGGAGAGCACCTAAATCTCTGTTAAGGGAAACATGGGCTTAGAATATACAAGAAGAAGATGATATATATATATATATATATATATATATATATATAATACTTTTCGCAGCCTCGCAGCGGACCAGGGTCGGGACAAGTTTTCTGAGTGATGTTTCATTCGGGGTTTTTCCTCATCTATAAGACAAATTTCAGGAACTTTTAAGGCCCAAACGGTCCCCGAACATTATCTGGCCGTCATAATCATCATTACCATAATCACCATATTTAGTACGAATACGCGTGTGCGTGTGTGTGAACTGTGTGCTTCATCTTCATGGTGTGTTATTTAGGAGGAGGCCCTAACATTGAGCTAATAACTCATTCGGGGGGCCCCCATGCCTTGTGTGAACAAAGAAGTGTGTGTGATCCTTATTAAAAATCGCTCTCAAGACAGGCCGTGCCAATGTAAAGGCGTGTGGCACGTAAAAGTGAGAGGTTAAACGCTGTTTAAGGAATGGAATGGAATTTTTATAATTGATATTCGTCAGACGAGATGCTTCTGCAAATGAAATTAGTAATTGTCTCTACTACTGCAACAAGAGCTGTGACATGTTGTGGCAGTAGACTGCTTCGACGTTTCGGGTGATAAGTCGATAATTTAATTAGGAAGGATTGTAGCTCAGATCTATGGTCTGAGTGAAGTATTGTAAATAGAAAGAATTTCATTTATCTTATAATGAATGTAACATTATAATTACTTCCTGCTGAAGATTAAAAATGATTCATTGAACAGGAAATATAATTTAAAATTCAATTCTCTTTTTCATAAAAAATATGTAGGGCATATGAATATTCTACCAAGATACTAAAAATAAAACTGATTACCGCCGTACTTTTGAGAAAAAGAAAACAGTAAGATCGTAACGTATGTAAATTGAACAATGTCAAAACAATATTATATCCCCCTATCTCTCTCCCCTTTCCCCTCTCCCTCGCTCCCTTCTCAGCCCTCAATCCCCCGAGTAGAGAAAAGAGAGAGAGAGAAAGAGAGAGAGAGAGATAGAACAACAGAGAGAGCGAGAGAGCCGAGCAGAGAGAGAGAGAGAGGAGAGAGAGAGAAGAGAAGAAGAGAGAGAGAGGGAAAAGAGAAAGAAAGAGAGAAAGAGAGAGAGCGAGAGAGGAGAAAAGAAAGAGAAAGAAACAGAGAGCGAGGAGAGAGAAAAAGAAAAAAAAAAGAGGGAGAGAAAGAGAGATGGAGAGAGAGAGGAGGAGGAAATAGAAAAGAGAGAGAGAGAGGAAAAGCGAAAGAACGAGAGAAAAAAAGAGAGCGAGAGAGAGAGAACAAAGCTAAAGAAAAAGAGAGAGAGAGAAAGAAAAGCAAGAGGGAGAGAAAGAGAGAGATGAGATAGAGCAACGAGAAAGAGGAGAGAAGAGAGAGAGAGAGACAAAGAAAGAGAAACTCCCTCTCTCACTCTCACCTCCCTCCCACCTCTTTCTCTACATGTCTCACTATCTATCTATCTCTCCCTCTCTCTTTCTCTCTCTCTCTCTCTCTCTCTCTCTCTCTCTCTCTCCACGGTTTATGGAACCCTCCAGTTTTCATAATAACTGTTTAGTAATATAATATTACCGGTATATTATTATTTTACTTTAGATTTTCAATAGATATATTCTCTAAAACAAGGTTTTTCGTATCTCTCTTCAACCAAACATATTTTTACACGCTTTATATTAGCTTGACAAGTATCTATTTATCTATGTAACGGAATCTTTCAACACGATTTTCACCCACTTAAAATCATTGTATCGACTTGAAAATTTGTATACTTGTTAAGGACCCGTGACAATACAACAATTTCTTCTTTTCTAAAATCTTGGCCAGAATCATCATAAAATAAATAAATAATAGTTTTAAAAAACTAAAACAGCACGCTTTATTAGAAAACCGAACTTAAAAAATGAAAAATAATTTTAATTTCCAACACGCTTGGGATAAATTTAAAGTGGTCAACAAAAAAATCTTCTCCAACACATATAGAATAAAACTAGAATTATCAACAAAAAGAAAATAATTTTACCATCAAAAGCGTGGGGTGCTCTATATCAATTAATATATTTGATAATAAACAGATATTGGTAAAAGTAAAGTCTCTAAGAAGAACATGTAAAAATCATAAAAGGCACCCCACGCTTTTGATGGTAAAATTATTTTCTTTTTGTTGATAATTCTAGTTTTATTCTATATGTGTTGGAGAAGATTTTTTTTTGTTGACCACTTTAATTTATCCCAAGCGTGTTTGAAATTAAAATTATTTTTCATTTTTTAAGTTCGGTTTTCTAATAAAGCGTGCTGTTTTAGTTTTTTAAAACTATTATTTATTTTTTATTTTTTAGTTTTTAATATTTTACAGAAATAAAATAAGAATGTAAATATATTTAAATTCCATACTATTGTAGTATGAGCTAAAATTACTCTTCTAAAAAAAATCCTCCCCAGCCGGATTCGAACCAGAGACCTATGGATTACTGAAAATTATATACCACTAGTTCACCGCTCTACCAACTGAGCTCTGACAACGATTGACTAAAATGTCGACAAGTTCGTAAACCTATTATACCAGTTTTAATGTTTTTGATTTTCTGATGATTCTGGCCAGGAATTTAGAAATAAAATATGAAATTATTGTAGTTGTCACGGCTCCTTTAGAAGTATACAAAGTTGCAAGTCGATCCAATGCTTCTAAGGTGGGTGAAAATCGTGTTCAAAGATTCCGTTACATAAATACAAAAACACTTTTTTTGATTTTATGATGATTCTGGCCAGGATTTTAGAAAATAAATATGAAATTATTGTATTGTCTCGGGTTCTTTACAAGTATAAACAAAGTTTCAAGTCGGTCCATGTCTCTAAGTGGGGTGAAAATCGGGTTTCAAAAATTCCGTTACATAAATACAAAAACACTTTTTTTGATTTTCTGATGATTCTGGCCAGGATTTTAGAAAATGGAATATGAAATTATTGTATTGTCACGGGTCATTTACAAGTATACAAAATTTCAAGTCGATCCAATTATTTTAAGTGGGTGAAAAAACGCGATGAAAGATTCAGTTACATAGATAGATAGATAGATAGATAGATAGATAGATAGATAGATAGATAGATAGATAGATAGATAGATAGATAGATAGATAGATAGATAGATAGATAGATAGATAGATAGATAGATAGATAGATAGATAGATAGATAGATAGATAGATAGATAGATAGATAGATAGATAGATAGATAGATAGATAGATAGATAGATAGATAGATAGATAGATAGATAGATAGATAGATAGATAGATAGATAGATAGATAGATAGATAGATAGATAGATAGATACAGGTCAAGCTAATATAAAGCGTGTAAAAAGAATGTCTTTGTATCTATGTAACGGAATCATTGAACACGATTTTCACGCACTTAGATACATTGGATCGACTTGAAACTTTGTATACTTGTAAAGGACCCGCGACAATACAATAATTTCATATTTATTTTCTAAAATCCTGGCCAGAATCATCAGAAAATAAAAAAGTGTCTTTGTATCTAAGTAACGGAATATTTGAACACGATTTTCACCTACTTAGAAACATTGGATCGACTTGAAACTTTGTAAACTTGTAAAGGACCCGTGACAATACAATATTTTCATATGTGTTTCTAAAATCCTGGCCAGAATCGTCAGAAAATCAAAAAAGTGTCTTTGTATCTATGTAACGGAATCTTTGAACACGATTTTCACCCACTTAGAAACATTGGATCGACTTGAAACTTTGTATACTTGTAAAGGGCCCGTGACAATATAATAATTTCATATTTTGTTTCTAAAATCCTGACCAGAATCATCAGAAAATCAAAAAAAAATTAAAACTGGTATAATACGTTGCAGGCTTGTCGACTTTTTAGACAATCGTTGTAAGAGCTCAGTTGGTACAGCGGTGAACTCTAGTGGTACATAATTTCAGTAATCCATAGGTCGCTGGGAGGATTTTTTTAGAAGAGTATTACTTTTAGCTCAAACCACAATAGTATCGAATTTAAAGATATTTACATTTTTATCTTATTCTGTAAAACATTAAAACTAAAAAATAAAAAATAAATAATACTTTTAAAAAACTAAACCAACACGCTTTATTAGAAAACCGAACTAAAAAAAATTTAAAAATTAATTTCCAACACGCTTGGGATAAAATTAAAGTGGTCAACAAAAAGTCATCTTCAACACATATAGAATAAAATAGAGTTATCAACAAAAAGAAAATAATTTTACCATCAAAAGCGTGGGGTGTTTTTTTATGATTTTTACATTTTCTTTTTAGAGACTTTACTTTTACCAATATATGTTTATTATCAAATATATTAATTGATATAGTTCACCACACGCTTATGATGGTAAAATTATTTCCTTTTTGTTGATAACTCTAGTTTTATTCTATATGTGTAGGAGATGATTTTTTTGTTGACCACTTTAATTTTATCCCAAGCGTGTTGGAAATTTTTTTTTTCATTTTTTTTTAGTTCAGTTTTCTAAAAACGCGTGTTGTTTTAGTTTTTTAAACTATTATTTATTATATATACAAATGAGACAGAACAAGTAACACAATTTATATTGACTTGTCCCTCTAAATATGCCTGTATTGTAGACCTATATATTTCTGATAGACTAAAATAGTATATTTGACTAGCTAATATCCGGTATGCGTGCTACGCCTAAATAAATGAAAATTAATGTGATTTTATGTTTAGTTGAATGAGTAAGAGAAAAAGTAATTATAAATTTATATTTTTAGATAACCCGTGCTTATTACCCGGCGTTGTCCGGGAAGCTACTTATCCCGAGCTTCTTGACATAAATGAGCTGAAATACGAAAATTAATGCGTTTTATGTTTAGTTAAATAAGAGGAAAATTGTATATCGTAATTATTTCAGATACCACGTGCAGTTTACCCGGCGTTGTCCGGGAATCTACTCATTCCGATCTTCTTGGCACAAATGAGCTGAAAGACAAAAATTAATGTACTTCTTATGATTAGTTGAATAAGTAAAATTAAAAAATAATCATAAATGTATATCGTAATTATTTTAAGATTCCCCGTGCTGATCACCCGTTGTTGCCCGGGAATCTACTTATCTTGATCTTCTTGGCATAAATGAGCTAAAAGACAATTCGTTATTGTGAGTTACCCGTAAAAGAATACCCGCCATTTGCTGCTATGCTTGCACAGAAATCTACGTACTTGTCTCGATTTTCTTGGCATCAATGAAAGATAAAAATGGTTATTGTGAGTTATCAGTAAGAGATAAACATATGCTGTCGCGGACTTTTGTAGAGCTTTTTGAGATATTCAATTCTGTCTACAATAATATTGTGTATTAGTTATGGTCTAGGCAGCGTAAGTCATTTAATCGTCAAAAAATGATTATTTTTCACGTTTTTCGCTACAAAGGGTGATTTTAGGGTACAGCAGTTGAGTAGCAGAACTCTCTTATAGCCTATGTTCATCCCGGAAATCTCTTGAACATTTTGCAAAAAGTCCCATCACAATTGGATCAACGGTATGGCCGCGTATAAAGTATGAACAAACAAACATTCATTTTTATATATTACACTAGCGTACCCGGCAGACGTTGTCCTGGCCCGAACGTTCAATTCTCATGTCATGGGCAGACGATAAAAATATGTTATTTTTTACCATAAAATTCAGAAATTAGGACATAATTAGATATTATTAAATAAGTTCGCAAGAAAACCTCTTACAGCCTTCTGTTGTGGCTCAAGAATGATGACGTCACATAGTCATGAACATTAAAATTGTACCCGCCTTTGCAGATAAGTTTTAGAACCGTCATATAACAATTATATTCGAGTGAAAAAAAGAAGAGAAATTGATGAGAGTGAGTCAAAACAGTTTTTTTTTCAGCTAAATTTCATTTCTGACCCACCGTGCACCGGTCCCATACTGGCAGACATTCCCCCATAGAGACTCGAACCAGTGTAAGTCCCGTAGTTCTGCGCCAAGACTTCTAGCCTTAACCACTCGGCTACGGCGCGAGACTCTTGGTATCCATGAAAGACAAAAATGGTGTTAGTGAGTTATCCGTAAGAGATAAACATATGCTGTCGCAGACGTTTTTGTAGAGTTTTTTGGGGTATTCAATTCTGTGTACATTAATTTTGTGTATTTCTTATGGTTTAGGCAGCGTAAGCCATTTAAGCGTCCAAAGAGCTACTTTTTTCACTTTTCCCACTACAAAGGGCGATTTTTAAGGGTGTAGGAGTTGAGTATCACAACTCTCTTATAGCCTATGTTCATCCCGCGAATCTCCTGAACATTTTGCAAAAAACCCATCACAATCGGATCAACGGTATGGCCGCGCAAAAAGTACGGACAAACATACAAACAAACATTAATTTTTATATAATAATATAATTGAAAGTGGAAGTCCAGCAACCGACTGATAGGTGAGGGGCGTTCTAAGCTAGTCGTACCATGGAGAGAAGTTAATTTCTGAATTGTGTATCTTCCTGATAGACCAAAATATTAGCTTTAATAGTTGAAAATAAGAGGCCAGCAAACGGCTGGCAAGTGACGGAGGTTCTAGGCTTGTCGTGCCATGGAGAGAAGTTAAAAATAAAAGAGTTATAAAACATAGCAACAAATAAAAAAACTAGGTACTACAATTACTAATATTGGTGCAAATGATACAGATATTAGATATGTGTAAAGAAAGGAAAAATGCAATACCAACATTGAATCCTAATATCATGAGATAAAAATATTATTAAAAACCAAACAAAAAAATATAAATCTATTGTAGGAACAACTATTTTATGTGGTGCAGAAAATTGGCAATTAAATAAAATGCTTAAATAGAAATGTTTAGGTGGATTATATATTAACAGAGAAGTTCAGGGAGAAATGAAATAAAATATAGACCTATAAAACCAGGGGGAAAGCGCACAGTAATTAGGAGTAATCAAGGAGATGGGAGAATAATATAAAACATTATTTGAGGAAGATGAATTTTGCAGGGAATGATTAGCTCAGGACAAGGATGTGTGGAGAGCTCATGTGTGCACGGTCATAAATCTTCAAGTTTGATAGTCACAGTGAGTTATTTAATTAGACATGTAATAAGACAAAACCACAATGGATTAAAGCAAGGAGATACACTATCTCCTCTTCTATTTAGTTTTGCACTAAATCATGCATTAAAATATGAAGAGGGCGCGCAACTCAAAGATATTAATAAGCTGTTGGTGCATAGTTAAGCGATAGTAATCAAACAATGCTAACATAATATTAAATAAATTAATAAACTGTGTCGGGAAGTAAATATCAATAAAATGCCCAAACGTAAAAATATATAATATTGGAATGGGCATTGGATCAAAAATTAGGGAACTTTCTTTAAGCAGTACCACAATTCAAATACTAGGAACTATAATAAACAATGACTTACGTGAATAAATAAATCAAATATTATGATTAACAGTGGTAACACATTATATTATGTATTATAGGGACGCTTGTTATCCCAAAGCTTCTATAGAAATTATTAAACTAAAAAGTACATAATATTGAGGTTCTTTCACTTATATAGATGCGAAACGGGGTCTCTGACTTTAAGAGAGGAGAAGAATTACGAGTATTTGAGAATAAAGGGGTTAGGAAAATGTTTGTACTAAAGAAAGAAGAAAAGACAAGCAAAGGGATAATATTTCATAACAGTGAGCTACATGATATTTGTGGGAAACTATATGTAACAGAAAGAGACTGGGAGGGGCAGGACGTGGGCACGAATTGTAAATGAGAAAGGGACACGAAAACCAGAAGGAAAACGCCGCCTACATGGGAAAAGAACGGGGTGAGAGTATAGCATTAACCATGATTTGAGGAAGGTGAATGATAGGAAAATATAAACTCAGATACATGGCGAACTTGTGTCCGCGCGCAGTCAGTGAATGTTATGTATTTACAATAAGACATAAATGTAAATTAAAATCAGCATTGTGAAAGATTTTACAATCTAACGATTAACATGGTACGAGCATGGAATTAATAAGAGTGAGGAGTATTAACCCATTCTCTTCAGGTTTAAATGCTGAATGCATTATCCCAATAACCGGATTTAAGTTACCGTAAATTATATTGTCTATTTTCAGACATTCAAAACAAACCAAAAATAACGGTACTTGAGATTACAATAAGGGTGAAGGCAAAAACACATACCTCTGATACTCATAAATGTTAACAAAATATTACCCTGCCAAGACATGTACAAAATACTGCAAAATATATAACAATAAAGTTAAGCGAGTGTACCTCGTATTCTGAGTTGAAGGTCATTTAACTGCCGGCGAGTCTACCTCGTATTTTGAGGTGAATGGCTTAAGGATGTAGTACAAATGAATTTCGGAAAGGAGGAGGTAAAAAGGAAAACAAGTAAAGTTATAACATGATAAAAGGATTCGTACCAAGGAAGATTTTGTGATCAGAGAATACCTTGGCGCAGAGCTACGAGAATTACGGTGGTTCTCATGGAATTTCAGCTGTATGGAACGGCGCCCAATCAGCATCGTGAGGCATTTGGGTAGCTACAATAAACAGCTGCTTCAGGTTAAGAAAACCACCTATAACGGCTGGGGGACCGACATGCTGACCATATGTCATCCATATATTGGCTGGATGATCGTCTACCTCTGCGTTCTAGGCCTGTCGCGCCATGGAGTTTAAAGTTACGAGAATAAATTATTTTCAGCAGTTAAAAGTTGTCAATGTATAAATAGAACAGTTTGGTAATTTTTAGTCCCGCGCCGTAGCCGAGCGGTTAAGGTAGGAAGCCTTGGCGCAGAGCTACGGGACTTGCGCTGGTTCGAGTCTCCATGGGGGAAGAAATTTTCTCATGGTATTTCGGCCAGTATGGGACCGGTGCCCACCCAGCATCGTGAGGCAATTGGGTAGCTACAATAAGTAGCGGATCCAGGTTGAGGAACCAGCTATAACGGCTGGGGGACTCGACATGCTAACCACATGTCACGCCTACACTGGCTGTTGATCATCTACCTCTGTGATTGACACATGTGGATGTGAAGGGCCAGCAGCCGGCTGGTAAAAGGGCAACCGCTGAAAAGTGGAAAAACCCTCAATCAATCGGAATCGGTAATTTTTAAGAGTATTATTACTTTTTTTTTTGTCTTTGGCTATCAGTAAATCTGAAAGCCTATACATTAAAAACTGGCTAAATAACAATAACAATAATAATACTAATTTTTTTATTATTCCGGCTTTTACAATGAATATACATTTTTCCGGTACCCATGTTCACAGTTAACTACACAATAATAATAATAATAATAATAATAATAATAATAATAATAATAATAATTAGACCTATTATCAATATTATCATTATTATTATTACCACTACCCTCCATCTTCATTATCATAATTAATTTATATGTAGACATACCGCAACTGTGCAAATAAAAACGAAGTATCAGCTAATTAACTGGAATCCATAGTCAGTCGTATAATTTTTTATCATTATCATAAGTAATGCCACGAGTGATTTCCAAATTATCGATAAATTCACGACTCACGAAGTGAGGAGTGAATTTATCTAGAGAATTTGGAAATCAAGAGTGGCATTTGTTAGGACTATTTAACGAATAAAATTAAGCTGTTTACTCACAAATCATTATTTAACTGTAGTTATTTCAAAATATTTATATATTTAATGCAAACGGCGATGTTTGAAAACAAATGAGAAACGATAGGTACGCTTCTACTGCTTCTTTTGTTTATCACTGCAACCAGATCATACTATTTATTGCCAAAGGAACGCAATATTGTAAGAATGCTCTCTAGTGGAGAAAAAATGAAACATCAATCTGTATATTAATTCATTTCTGATGTCGTATGATGTAAATATTACAATTATATTTTTCTGGATTATTACCTGGGAAAAAATACATTTAAGAAAGTCAAACAGTGGTTTCTTTTTTTGGTGGTATAATAAATTGCTACAAATGTTGACATGTATGCACTATATATACAATCTGGTAGCCGTATTTCTTATAGGCTCAGTCACTGCAAAATAACGGTCAGACCTGTTCAGAATATTAAAAACGAGGAGCTTTGTTTAATATATGGTAATTATAACACTGATAAATATTTCGTGAAACACGACTCTGATTGGTTGTAAAACAGAAATCATTGAAACGTGATTGGTCATTGACTCCCATTTGGGGCATGAGTTAAATAGTCATTATTATTATACTATACAAACCGGATGGTCGAGGTTTCTAATCCCGATGGGTGGTCAGGAATTTTAAACTAACCCAAATCTTTTGCGGGAACGGTGAATTGCGTCCCAGACCCAGAAAATCTCGCTAGTTGCGGCCAAGGTGAGTTCGCTGGGTAAATGAGTTTGCGGCCCAGGTAAGTTCGATGGGTACGTAAGTTGCGACCCATGGGTGGTGTTATATACGTAGGTTGTTTTTAGAGAATATAAGAGTGAACAAATCCATCTCAAAGACAAGCCAACTTTCCCTTCCCATTTACAGGCTTAGGACTGTTGGCGGCATGGTTAAAATGTTGGTTTGTATGTTATTAAAAACAACCATTTATTAAATATTGTCATGCTATTTTACATTCATTAATTGGAAACGGGAAAACATTTAAAAGAAACTGACTTTATGTACTGAAGTCTAGTCACAGTTTTTTCTTCCAGAGCAAGCATTTGTTCTTGTAAAAAAACATTTCTTTTTCCAGGATGGATTTCGTTCGTTTTCTTTTACTTCTTAAATAAATATATGTTTCAGACTGTATATCCAATAAAATGTGAGCTAATTGAAATATGTTGGGATGACTGCTTGAGAAAAGGCTATTTAGTTTCTTGTGAAATGATTCCCAATTGTTTGTTGTTCGTCTTGTTGAATAAGAAAATTCAGCCCATATTTTCGGCGGAAAAGTAGCATCGTCAGCAATGTAATCTGAAATATCGATACATATCAACATCTAGGCCCTTCCCCCACCCCTTGGGATACCTCGGTCATCATAACCATACTCCCAAGTCCTAGATTTCTTGTCCTCCCTATCCTATTTTCGCGTCCACGTTCAAGTTCTCGGCTTTGAAACCAACACCCCTAGGGAGAGGGTGTTGGAGTTGCAACTTCTGGGAATTGCTGAGCTTCGTAGTAGACAGGTCGCTCATTCCTGACGACCCCACAGTTGGTCCACGGGCTCCATGAGCCTAGCCGGGAGGACTGCTGTCGCAGATCCACCGACCATTCCCCTGTTCTGCCTCCAGGGACGTGTCCTGCAGCCGTTGTGAGACCGGCTAGGGCTACAAGCCCAACAGTGTGAGACTTTTAGTACATCCAGGTGCTCATCTCCTGGCGACCCCACAGTTTGTCGACGAGCCCGTAGGCTGAGCCAGGAACCAGTACAGTTGCTCCCCTCTGCACTGGTCCGAGCCGAGCCCTGGTGTGCCCCCAGGAACGCCTTCTGCTGCTGTTGTGGGCCAGCACGGAGCTCGCAAGCTCCAACAGATGAGCAAATAGTACGCCAAGCGCTCAACTCCTGCCGACCCCACTAATGGTTCACGAGTCCCTTGGACTAGACCGGGAGGACTGTCTAGCAGTTCCACCGACCTTTCCCCCAGTGCACCAGCTGGGGACGTGTTTGGTTGCTGAAGTGGGTCCAGCCTGAGCATTAGTACGTCAGGTCGCTCAACTCCTAACGACCTCACAGATTGTCCTTGGGTCACCTGGTTCAGGAGTCGGCGCAAATCCCAGACCCGAAAGATCGCGCTTTCTCCGTTCCCGAGCTTACTGACCTGGTGGTAATTCCCAGCAATACGCCCGGTATTGTCCCAACCAGCCCGTTCGCAAGACTAGGCCTAGTCGTGCCGCTGCTGTGAGACAGCCCACTGAGCAATGTAGGGTGCTCATCTCCCATGGTGCCCCCACAGATGATCACGGGTTCAATTGAACCAAGAGAAGGAGCTACCGATCCCCTAGTCTCCCACCGCTCCACCAACAGCGGTCCAAATCCCGCATGTGGGCCGGGATCTCGAGGTTTGACAACAGGGTCCTCATCTTCCTGTTCACCCCACTCATGGTCCGCGAGTCCATCGGACTTGGAAGGGAGGACTGACTAGCAGATCCACCGACCTTTTCCCCACTACGGCACCGAGGGGACGCGTTTTGTTGCTGAAGTGGGCGCAGCACGAGCTATGTAGTACGTCAGGTCGCTCGAGTCCTGACGACCTCACAAATGGCCCGCGGGTCCGGACTGGACCTAGCCGGGAGGAGTGCAAAGCAAACCACCGACCGTTCCCCTATCCGCCACCCGGGGACGCGCCCTGTTGCTGTTGTGAGCACAGCTGGGGCCCGAGAAGCGGACCCCCAGGGCGATACATATCAACAGATGATACATATCAACACATGAGACAAAACATAAATTTGTCTTGTATACCCCTAACGATAGGACATTTTATTCTGGCCGCAACTCAAGTACTCCAAAAGCACGCCGGGCCTCAACTCACGTACTTAAAAACCCTTTACCTGCAGTGGGATCACTTTTATTATTTATTATTATTATTATTATTATTATTATTATTATTATTATTATTATTATTATTATTATTATTATTATTATTATTATCAACATCATCATTTACAGTCTTCAATTAATTTGAGAATAATGTTGGATTATTTGTCATTACTATTACAACGTCAGTTTAACTACAGACAATTAATTTCAGGTTTTATGAAGCATAAACATGTGAACGTCAGTTTTATGAACAATTGAATGGTGTAACTATGGTTACGTTTAATATCGAATTTAACTTCGATACATATGTTAACGCCGCTGTACCTTCAGCGACCACCCGACTCAGTTGCAATTGCTACTTTTCTCATTTTGTTTGAAAGTTATTTTGAGGCGCTTCAACATCTTTGGAAATATTACTTGTGTGTACACTAGTAGGCTTTTATGTTTATTATTTCGTGTATTCATGCTATTTTGCAATCCTTCACTCATATTAGCTCCAACAGGTTAAGAAAATTAATTTAAGGATATAATAATGACATTCTAACCAACCGGTTAGTTTGGAAACTGAGAAAACCTGACAAGGTAGTGATCCCCAAGATTTTAACTCAGGATCTTCCAAATATGAGACCGCACGCTATCTTCTGAACCATTTTTTTTGTAGGTATATGTAATTTCTAATATAAAAACAATACATTAAAAAATGACTGTTCCATACAGGAAATGAGTATGATTATATGGACTTTTGGGCGGGCATCATGGAACTGGTGCGTCCACAAGTAAGATAAAGTCCCACTAAATGGACTTTCGAATACTCACTTAATTTACACAAGTCAGGTCCTAAAGTTTTAGATATAATTTGATCGAAAATAAAACCACTATATTCACTAAAAAATATGTTTATTATTGAATTTCTGTTTTTCCCCAATTTTAATTTGAAATTCGTTGACATCTTTAGTCACATCGCGTATTCGGACATACCAGTAGGTTTGTTGTCTACTGTTATGTATATTCATTTATATGTCTATTCCAAATTCAACTGATATTAAATTTAATTAATTATTAGATGATGGTTAAGAATAAAACGGGTTAAGCTAACTAAATTCCAATCTGCCATTTGATTTGACGTTTGAGTAAAACCATGAAAATAACCCAGTCCGTTTCGTGGGTATTGAAATTTTAAGTCAAGTCCTCTCGAAAGCGAATCTTAAAACTGCCGTTAGAGTCAACTCGTTCGGAATTGGATTATAGCTAACTATAAATTGAGGAGGAGCTTCAGGAAAAATTACCTTAAGTTATAACAGCTTGTTTCGAGAAAACAATTTAAAAATATATAATTCTTTGTGTTGACTATTTAACTCATGCCCCAAATGGCAATCAATGAAAAATCACATTTTAATAAATTTTGATTTACAACCAACCACAGTCGTTTTTCGCCTCGATTTTATCACTTTAATTTTATCGCTTTCATTTCAGTAAGTGGCTCCCAGATTGTATATACAGTGCACGAATGTAACCAGATTCTACTTACGAGATATAATAGAAAAACATTCACAGCAATTGATTATACCATAAAAAAAAGAAACCACTCTTTGCACTTTCTTAAACGTATTATTTCGCAGGAATTATCGTTGCACAAAAATATAATTGACATATTTACATCATATGGCATCACAAATGAATTAATAACTTATAATGATGTTTCACTGAGGTGTAATCTTACAATATACCGATTTTATTTGGCAAAAAAATATGATCTGGTTGCAGTGATGAACAAATGAAACATAACGTTTCTCATTTGTTTTCAAACATCGCCGTTTACATTAAATATATAAATATTTTAAAATAACTATATTTAAACAATTATTTGTGAGTAAACAGCTTAATGTTATTCATTAAATAGTGCTAACTAATGCCACTCTCGATTTCCAAATTCTCTAGATAAATTTGGAAATCACTCGTGGCATTACTTGTGACTATTTAACTCATGCCACAAATGCTAGTCAATGACCAATCACGTTTCAATGAATGTTGTTTTACAAACAATGACAGTCGTGTTTCACCTCGCTCTTTATTGATTTCTCTTTTTCTGCTCCTCCTTTTGTGATAAAGAAAGCTCCTCCTTTTTAATGTTCTGAACAGTTCAAAGCATTATTTTTCTCCAACAAATACATTGAATATAGCAAATAATGAAAAGATTCCTTGATTTTACTGAGTTGTTTACTAAAAAAATAAATGAATAATCCGTAATGTTGATTATGATATATAGTTTGATGTGTTTCATTATTTCTCCACTTGGGTGCACCCTTACAATATTGCGATCTTATTTGGCAATAAATAATATGATCAAGCAGCAGTGAATGAACATAACCCCACATTTCTGATTTGTTTTCAAACATCGCCGTTTACATTCAATATATAAATATTTTAAAATAACTATAGTTAAACAATGATTTATGAGTAAACAGCTTAATTTTATTCGTTGAATAGTCCTAACAAATGCCACTCTTGATTTCCAAATTCTCTACATAAATTCACTCCTCACTTCGTGAGTCGTGAATTTATCGATAATTTGGAAATCACTCGTGGCATTACTTATAATAAAGTGTTAGTTTTGAAGGTAATCATTCTTTACAATACAATATTCTTCCATTTTAATATTTCAATCTTTATATAAAAATTAATGTTTGTTTGTTTTCTTGTTTGTTCGTTTGTTTGTTCGTACTTTATGCGCGGCCATACCGTTGATCCGATTGTGACAGGGCTTTTTGTAAAATTTTCAAGAGATTCCCGGGATGAACATAGGCTATAAGGGAGTTGTGATACTCAACTCCTACACCCTTAAAAATCGCCTTTTGTAGTGGAAAACGAAAAAAGTAGCTCTTTGGACGCTTAAATTGCTTACGTTGCCTAAACCATAACACATACACAAAATTAATGTACATAGAATTGAATATCTCAAAAAGCTCTACAAAAGAGTCCGGGACAGCATATGTTTATCTCTTACGGATAACTCTCAATAACCATTTTTTTCTTTCATTGATGCCAAGAAGATCGATACAAGTATGTAGATTCCGGTGCAAGCATAGCAGCATATGGCGGGTATTCTTTTACAGATAACTCACAATAACGAATTTGTCTTTCAGCTCATTTATGCCAAGAAGATCGAGATAAGTAGATTCCCGGGTAACACCGGATAATCAGCACGGGGATCTTAAAATAATTACGATATACATTTATAATTATTTTTCATTTTACTTATTCAACTAATCATAAGAAGTACATTAATGTTTGTGTAATTTATGCCAAGAAGATCGGGATGAGTAAATTCCCGGACAACGCCGTGTAAACAGCACGAGATATCTAAAAATAATTACGATATAAATGTTTCCTTTTACTTATTCAACTAAACATAAGAGCACATTAATTTTCATTTATTTAGGCGTAGCAGCTCACGGCGGGTATTAGCTAGTAATTATTGTATAGTATGAATGTGTGTGTGAATGGTGTGTTTCTTCTTGTCTCGAGGAGGCCCTGACATTGAGCTGATCCCTCATTCGGGGAAGCCCTCCACGTCCTTGTGTGGTAAAAGTATGATCCAAAGTTGAAGTACCTCTCTACATAATAGTAAGCTACATTATCTTTATGAGAAAAGTAACGTAGACTGCGATAGACAGGATATGTGATACGAATGAAAGAGTGACATGGAAAGTTTTTATAGAAAAACGAAAAGTAAAGCACCCAGTAGGTAGGCCAATAATGAGGTGGGAGAATAACATTATTTGAAGGAGATGAATTATACGGGGAAATATTGAAAACATTAGCTCAGGATAGGAGGTAATGAACATCCGGAAACTATAGTGTCAGTAAGTTCTTTGCTATAATAAACATTAGCTCAGGATAGGAGGTAATGAACATCCGGAAACTATAGTGTCAGTAAGTTCTTTGCTATAATAAACATTAGCTCAGGATAGGAGGTAATGAACATCCGGAAACTATAGTGTCAGTAAGTTCTTTGCTATAATAAACATTAGCTCAGGATAGGAGGTAATGAACATCCGGAAACTATAGTGTCAGTAAGTTCTTTGCTATAATATCAAATAAAATTACATACATTACAACGATTGAAATTGTTTTGTGAACTCGTTTGAATACATTTAAACTCAACCGTAATCCTCACGTTCGATTCCTGTAACGTATTTAAAATATTTTAAGTCATAGCATAATTGTATTGTTCTATGAGGTAGGGTCAGTCTCGGTGAACAAATGATTACCACGCTCGTCTTTGGATCTGATGTTCGCGGGATCAAACCTGGTCAGGGTCGATAAATATGTCATGGTAAAAAATTCTGATAATTATTTACTTCGGCAGGGAGTTAAAACCGTGGTCCCGTGTCATAGACTGATGACGTGATAGTCCTAATGACTTTAGCGTCGGCATGTAAAATATCTATAAGGTTGGCATCTCCGACTTTAAATAAATCATTACTTGATAGGGGTTCAAATTAGGTTAAGGAAAATATTTATAACTTCAAAAAACATGTAAAAATAGAAAGGTTGGCTAAACTTTATTACATGCAATAATACTTTTTAAATTGCTTCATAATTTCCTATCAAATTTTATTCATAGGATTTCATTTTTCAAATTATTTCCCACCGTTTACAATTATTTTTACATGTTTTCTAACAATTATTTTAATATATTTTTTCATTATATTGAACTACATGAAGACGTGATAGCCATATTGATTTTAAAGAATAGCCTGTGTTTCAGTGCAGCCAACATAGAGTCTGTACTAATTCTTTCACGGGTTATAGTACTAAAATTGCGTTAGATTAGCTTTTAGGTTGGTCTTCACAGGTTACAGCTCTTAAATTGCGTTAGGTTAGCTTTTGGGTTCGTTGGCAGTGCGAGTTTAATTATCTGTATTTATTATGTTGGCTACATTCCATGATTCCATAGCGTAAACCGCGTTGCGTCTGTTGGTGCATTCGCATGACCAGTGGTTGGAACATAGGAAAAATATTATTGTCACATGTTGTAAAGTATTTCCGAATTTCAATTTTTTTCTATATTTAGATAGTAGGTAGTGATTATATAAACAAATATATTGTTTAACTATTCAGGTTATTAGTAGAAATAGGATTGGGAATATATTAGCAACCAGTTTATACAAGCATTTACTAAGCATTTTTCACACGCGGTACTGGAACACAGCATGAACAAAATACCATAAAGTGTGGTTATGATTGAAATAGAAACAAATGAATGCTTATCTCAAGCAAGCAAAGTTCCGAAGTCACGTGTGCCATGCAACTACTGTACTACAGTGACATCATAAACTCCGTGCACATAACTTAGTTTCAGTCGTAAAGTATTCCGGGTAGGTTGTCTAGTTATTAGCGTCTCGTCGCTCAGTTATTAGGGAGCCTATACATTATAAGAGAGTACCCATACGAAGAAACGCTCATCATTCGTCTAGAGTTGTTCTTTCATATTTGGGCACTTTGCCGTTCTTAGTCATCAGTCCGCCGTGTCAGTTTTAAATAAGATGGTAAATTGGGATAGATTTTAAAGAAAGTACATTGTTGAAAAGCTATGTTTATATATTATAATGATTGGTCGTCAAAACACATCTGTATAGGCCTATTGAAACAATTTCCCAAACTTCGCGCAGAATGAATTATTAATACGTAAGTAGCAAATGGAAACCAATTTCATAACCACGGTTATATGAGCCGTGTAGTTTATATTGTTGTCTCGCTAGTCGCGTTGAATGAATTATTAAAACGTAAGTAGCAAATGGAAACAAATTTCATAACCACGGTTATATGAGCCGAGTAGTTGCCTCGTTAGTCGCGTTGAATGAATTATTAAAACGTAAGTAGCAAATGGAAACCAATTTCATAACCACGGTAATATGAGCCGTGTAGTTGCCTCGCTAGTCGCGTTGAATGAATTATTAAAACGTAAGTAGCAAATGGAAACCAATTTCATAACCACGGTTATATGAGCCGTGTAGTTTATATTGTTGCCTCGTTAGTCGCGTTGAATGAATTATTAATACGTAAGTAGCAAATGGAAACAAATTTCATAACCACGGTTATATGAGCCGAGTAGTTTATATTGTTGCCTCGCTAGTCGCGTTGAATGAATTATTAATACGTAAGTAGCAAATGGAAACAAATTTCATAACCACGGTTATATGAGCCGAGTAGTTGCCTCGTTAGTCGCGTGAATGAATGAATTATTAAAACGTAAGTAGCAAATGGAAACCAATTTCATAACCACGGTTATATGAGCCGTTGTAGTTTATATTGTTGCCTCGTTAGTCGCGTTGAATGAATTATTAATACGTAAGTAGCAAATGGAAACAAATTTCATAACCACGGTTATATGAGCCGTGTAGTTTATATTGTTGCCTCGCTAGTCGCGTTGAATGATTTATAATACGTAAGTAGCAAATGGAAACCAATTTCATAACCACGGTAATATGAGCCGTGTAGTTGCCTCGCTAGTCGCGTTGAATGAATTATTAAAACGTAAGTAGCAAATGGAAACCAATTTCATAACCACGGTTATATGAGCCGTGTAGTTTATATTGTTGCCTCGTTAGTCGCGTTGAATGAATTATTAATACGTAAGTAGCAAATGGAAACAAATTTCATAACCACGGTTATATGAGCCGAGTAGTTTATATTGTTGCCTCGCTAGTCGCGTTGAATGAATTATTAATACGTAAGTAGCAAATGGAAACAAATTTCATAACCACGGTTATATGAGCCGAGTAGTTTATATTGTTGCCTCGCTAGTCGCGTTGAATGAATTATTAATACGTAAGTAGCAAATGGAAACCAATTTCATAACCACGGTAATATGAGCCGTGTAGTTGCCTCGCCAGTCGCGTTGAATGAATTATTAAAACGTAAGTAGCAAATGGAAACCAATTTCATAACCACGGTTATATGAGCCGTGTAGTTTATATTGTTGCCTCGTTAGTCGCGTTGAATGAATTATTAATACGTAAGTAGCAAATGGAAACAAATTTCATAACCACGGTTATATGAGCCGAGTAGTTTATATTGTTGCCTCGCTAGTCGCGTTGAATGAATTATTAATACGTAAGTAGCAAATGGAAACAAATTTCATAACCACGGTTATATGAGCCGAGTAGTTGCCTCGTTAGTCGCGTTGAATGAATTATTAAAACGTAAGTAGCAAATGGAAACCAATTTCATAACCACGGTTATATGAGCCGTGTAGTTTATATTGTTGCCTCGTTAGTCGCGTTGAATGAATTATTAATACGTAAGTAGCAAATGGAAACAAATTTCATAACCACGGTTATATGAGCCGTGTAGTTTATATTGTTGCCTCGCTAGTCGCGTTGAATGAATTATTAATACGTAAGTAGCAAATGGAAACCAATTTCATAACCACGGTAATATGAGCCGTTGTGTGTGTGCCTCGCTAGTCGCGTTGAATGAATTATTAAAACGTAAGTAGCAAATGGAAACCAATTTCATAACCACGGTTATATGAGCCGTGTAGTTTATATTGTTGCCTCGTTAGTCGCGTTGAATGAATTATTAATACGTAAGTAGCAAATGGAAACAAATTTCATAACCACGGTTATATGAGCCGTGTAGTTTATATTGTTGCCTCGCTAGTCGCGTTGAATGAATTATTAATACGTAAGTAGCAAATGGAAACAAATTTCATAACCACGGTTATATGAGCCGAGTAGTTGCCTCGTTAGTCGCGTTGAATGAATTATTAAAACGTAAGTAGCAAATGGAAACCAATTTCATAACCACGGTAATATGAGCCGTGTAGTTGCCTCGCTAGTCGCGTTGAATGAATTATTAAAACGTAAGTAGCAAATGGAAACCAATTTCATAACCACGGTTATATGAGCCGTGTAGTTTATATTGTTGCCTCGTTAGTCGCGTTGAATGAATTATTAAAACGTAAGTAGCAAATGGAAACCAATTTCATAACCACGGTAATATGAGCCGTGTAGTTGCCTCGCTAGTCGCGTTGAATGAATTATTAAAACGTAAGTAGCAAATGGAAACCAATTTCATAACCACGGTTATATGAGCCGTGTAGTTGCCTCGCTAGTCGCGTTGAATGAATTATTAAAACGTAAGTAGCAAATGGAAACCAATTTCATAACCACGGTTATATGAGCCGTGTAGTTGCCTCGCTAGTCGCGTTGAATGAATTATTAAAACGTAAGTAGCAAATGGAAACCAATTTCATAACCACGGTTATATGAGCCGTGTAGTTGCCTCGCTAGTCGCGTTGAATGAATTATTAAAACGTAAGCAGCAAATGGAAACCAATTTCATAACCACGGTTATATGAGCCGTGTAGTTTAGCTGTGTAGTTTATATTGTTGCCTCGTTAGTCGCGTTGAATGAATTATTAAAACGTAAGTAGCAAATGGAAACCAATTTCATAACCACGGTAATATGAGCCGTGTAGTTGCCTCGCTAGTCGCGTTGAATGAATTATTAAAACGTAAGTAGCAAATGGAAACCAATTTCATAACCACGGTTATATGAGCCGTGTAGTTTATATTGTTGCCTCGTTAGTCGCGTTGAATGAATTATTAAAACGTAAGTAGCAAATGGAAACCAATTTCATAACCACGGTTATATGAGACGTGTAGTTGCCTCGCTAGTCGCGTTGAATGAATTATTAAAACGTAAGTAGCAAATGGAAACCAATTTCATAACCACGGTAATATGAGCCGTGTAGTTGCCTCGCTAGTCGCGTTGAATGAATTATTAAAACGTAAGTAGCAAATGGAAACCAATTTCATAACCACGGTAATATGAGCCGTGTAGTTGCCTCGCTAGTCGCGTTGAATGAATTATTAAAACGTAAGTAGCAAATGGAAACCAATTTCATAACCACGGTAATATGAGCCGTGTAGTTGCCTCGCAAGTCGCGTTGAATGAATTAATTATTAAAACGTAAGTAGCAAATGGAAACCAATTTCATAACCACGGTTATATGAGCCGTGTAGTTTATATTGTTGCCTCGTTAGTCGCGTTGAATGAATTATTAAAACGTAAGTAGCAAATGGAAACCAATTTCATAACCACGGTTATATGAGCCGTGTAGTTTATATTGTTGCCTCGTTAGTCGCGTTGAATGAATTATTAAAACGTAAGTAGCAAATGGAAACCAATTTCATAACCACGGTTATATGAGCCGTGTAGTTGCCTCGCTAGTCGCGTTGAATGAATTATTAAAACGTAAGTAGCAAATGGAAACCAATTTCATAACCACGGTTATATGAGCCGTATAGTTGCCTCGCTAGTCGCGTGTGAATGAATTATTAAAACGTAAGTAGCAAATGGAAACCAATTTCATAACCACGGTAATATGAGCCGTGTAGTTGCCTCGCTAGTCGCGTTGAATGAATTATTAAAACGTAAGTAGCAAATGGAAACCAATTTCATAACCACGGTAATATGAGCCGTGTAGTTGCCTCGCTAGTCGCGTTGAATGAATTATTAAAACGTAAGTAGCAAATGGAAACCAATTTCATAACCACGGTTATATGAGCCGTGTAGTTGCCTCGCTAGTCGCGTTGGATGAATTATTAAAACGTAAGTAGCAAATGGAAACCAATTTCATAACCACGGTTATATGAGCCGTGTAGTTGCCTCGCTAGTCGCGTTGAATGAATTATTAAAACGTAAGTAGCAAATGGAAACCAATTTCATAACCACGGTAATATGAGCCGTGTAGTTGCCTCGCTAGTCGCGTTGAATGAATTATTAAAACGTAAGTAGCAAATGGAAACCAATTTCATAACCACGGTAATATGAGCCGTGCAGTTGCCTCGCTAGTCGCGTTGAATGAATTATTAAAACGTAAGTAGCAAATGGAAACCAATTTCATAACCACGGTTATATGAGCCGTGCAGTTACCTCGCTAGTCGCGTTGAATGAATTATTAAAACGTAAGTAGCAAATGGAAACCAATTTCATAACCACGGTTATATGAGCCGTGTAGTTGCCTCGCTAGTCGCGTTGAATGAATTATTAAAACGTAAGTAGCAAATGGAGACCAATTTCATAACCACGGTTATATGAGCCGTGTAGTTGCCTCGCTAGTCGCGTTGAATGAATTATTAAAACGTAAGTAGCAAATGGAAACCAATTTCATAACCACGGTTATATGAGCCGTGTAGTTGCCTCGCTAGTCGCGTTGAATGAATTATTAAAACGTAAGTAGCAAATGGAAACCAATTTCATAACCACGGTTATATGAGCCGTGTAGTTTATATTGTTGCCTCGTTAGTCGCGTTGAATGAATTATTAAAACGTAAGTAGCAAATGGAAACCAATTTCATAACCACGGTAATATGAGCCGTGTGTAGTTGCCTCGCTAGTCGCGTTGAATGAATTATTAAAACGTAAGTAGCAAATGGAAACCAATTTCATAACCACGGTTATATGAGCCGGGTAGTTGCCTCGCTAGTCGCGTTGAATGAATTATTAAAACGTAAGTAGCAAATGGAAACCAATTTCATAACCACGGTAATATGAGCCGTGTAGTTGCCTCGCTAGTCACGTTGAATGAATTATTAAAACGTAAGTAGCAAATGGAAACCAATTTCATAACCACGGTAATATGAGCCGTGTAGTTGCCTCGCAAGTCGCGTTGAATGAATTATTAAAACGTAAGTAGCAAATGGAAACCAATTTCATAACCACGGTTATATGAGCCGTGTAGTTTATATTGTTGCCTCGTTAGTCGCGTTGAATGAATTATTAAAACGTAAGTAGCAAATGGAAACCAATTTCATAACCACGGTTATATGAGCCGTGTAGTTGCCTCGCTAGTCGCGTTGAATGAATTATTAAAACGTAAGTAGCAAATGGAAACCAATTTCATAACCACGGTTATATGAGCCGTATAGTTGCCTCGCTAGTCGCGTTGAATGAATTATTAAAACGTAAGTAGCAAATGGAAACCAATTTCATAACCACGGTAATATGAGCCGTGTAGTTGCCTCGCTAGTCGCGTTGAATGAATTATTAAAACGTAAGTAGCAAATGGAAACCAATTTCATAACCACGGTTATATGAGCCGTGTAGTTGCCTCGCTAGTCGCGTTGAATGAATTATTAAAACGTAAGTAGCAAATGGAAACCAATTTCATAACCACGGTTATATGAGCCGTGTAGTTGCCTCGCTAGTCGCGTTGAATGAATTATTAAAACGTAAGTAGCAAATGGAAACCAATTTCATAACCACGGTAATATGAGCCGTGTAGTTGCCTCGCTAGTCGCGTTGAATGAATTATTAAAACGTAAGTAGCAAATGGAAACCAATTTCATAACCACGGTAATATGAGCCGTGCAGTTGCCTCGCTAGTCGCGTTGAATGAATTATTAAAACGTAAGTAGCAAATGGAAACCAATTTCATAACCACGGTAATATGAGCCGTGTAGTTGCCTCGCTAGTCGTGTTGAATGAATTATTAAAACGTAAGTAGCAAATGGAAACCAATTTCATAACCACGGTTATATGAGCCGTGTAGTTTATATTGTTGCCTCGTTAGTCGCGTTGAATGAATTATTAAAACGTAAGTAGCAAATGGAAACCAATTTCATAACCACGGTTATATGAGCCGTGTAGTTGCCTCGCTAGTCGCGTTGAATGAATTATTAAAACGTAAGTAGCAAATGGAGACCAATTTCATAACCACGGTTATATGAGCCGTGTGGTTGCCTCGCTAGTCGCGTTGAATGAATTATTAAAACGTAAGTAGCAAATGGAAACCAATTTCATAACCACGGTTATATGAGCCGTGTAGTTGCCTCGCTAGTCGCGTTGAATGAATTATTAAAACGTAAGTAGCAAATGGAAACCAATTTCATAGCCACGGTTATATGAGCCGTGTAGTTGCCTCGCTAGTCGCGTTGAGGGTCAAAATTAAAAAAGTCGCCGCCCGATTGACAGTCAATCGGATTCAATCAGCGCTTTCTTTCGAGATGAACTTTTAAAAATACCACAAACATTATTAGTAGAGAAAAAAGCGAGCCGTCTGTAAATGCGATTATCGAAGCAATAATACTATAAATTATTATGACAATGCCAATGTAATTGTTTCTTTTATTTTCTGATTTAAGAAAAAGATAACTTGTAATGGGGTAGCGTCGCTGCCTTGTACGCAGATGGTCCGGGTTCGTTCCCGATTGCGACAAGTTTCCTAGGCGATATTTTTTTTTCCTCACCTGTAAGAAAAATGTCAGAAGATTTTAAGGCCCAAACTGTCAACGAAAAACATCCGACCATCATAATAATCATCATCATGTTCGTATGTTTAGTGTGAATGGCGTGTTGTCTCGGAGGAAGCCCTGATTACATATTCGGGGAGGACTTCCATGTCCTTGTGTGGTCAAAAAAGTACGTGATCCACAGTTTAAAGTCCCTCTCCCGACAGGTCGTGCCAGTATAAGGCTACGGTGGCGTGTAAAAAGTATCTATAAGGTGAGAGGTTAAACTGCGTTAGTGGATAAAATATTATTTTTTCTTTTTGCAAATGCCGCAGGTAGTCTTTCGACATTCCTGGTGTCCTCTCCTGGCATGGCGTACTTGTAACCCACTTCTGAGGTTGGGGCGCCTGGAAGGCGGGGTTACGTTGCCCCGATGATATGGCGGGTGATGATGATGTTAATGGTGAGCCAGGAGAGTCGCTAATCCTAAGCTTAATCTAAGGCAGGGCGCCTACTGGAACGACAAGCGACAGCAACAAGACACGGATTTGTTGCTTTGCTTGTTGCTAGCGTGTATGTTTCTTTATAACCCGTAATATCAAATTGCAAGAAGCCTATTCGTCTGATACGACAGCAACTTGACACCAACTGTTTGTGTTGTGTCGCTCAAAGCGCTGCATGCTCCGCTTTTTGTCGTGTCAGTTGTGAGTTGCTCATATACAAGTGTGAAGATCCTGATTTCAATATAACATTTGTTGAACTTATTAAAGAATACCCTTGTATTTATGATACTACATTGAACCAATACAGTAACAGAAATGTTCAAGATCAGGCATGGCATAGGATTGCCAAAGGAATTGTCGTAATCTGGTAAATAATGAACATTGTATTATTAAAAATAAAAACTTATTAAAATTAACAATTGAATTTCGGAACATTTTTTAATGCCATGATAATTTATTTTCTATCAAGCCCACAATTCACAAAATAGATTACAATAACAGCTCAATTATGAAAATATTAAAGTATTTTTAACTTACATCAAACTCTTTACTCACTTGCCCGCAATAAATAAATAAATAAATAAATGTAAAAGTAACAAGTGAATTTCCGAACAAATGATCGTAGGAAAGCAACTGTTACGTTGCATACGAATCTATATAATTGAGATATTTACAAATATGCAAACAGTAATTATAGACTCCTTCATTTATCTATTTTCTTTATCTATTTGTTTTTTTTTGTCTAATGCCACCAGGTTGTCTCTTATGACATTTGTGGCTTTCTTCCCTGGCTTTGGCAGAATTATAATCCATTTCTTAGGTTGGGGCACCTGGAAGGCGGAGTTACGTTACCCCGATGATATGATGGGTGATAAATAATAATAAAAGCACCAGGAGAGTTCTTAACCTGAATTCTAGACCACGGGCAACCACAGAAATAATTCCCTTTAAGAAAAATTCCTAAGGTTTGACCAGGAATCGAACCTGGGACCTCATGAACTGTAGTCATAAACGCTGACCACTAGCCCATGAAGCTGGTCATTTTCTTTATTTATTATTTTTTAAAATTTAAATAACTTCATAAATAAATTACTTTCTATTTTTCATGACATCTTATATTTCTTCCAATTGTTATTTTATACATATTTAATTCTTTGAACACATTAAAAGCACCACTTTCTTCTACATTAGCAAGCCAAAAAGGATGCACCCAGAATCGCATTTTACGTTTTCTGTTGTAATAATTGATATTAGCTAAATAAACTAGATCGAGAACATTTTCGTCCTCCGACGACATGTTGTACTATGAATCAGTCCAGTGAGCGTCAGGTCACTTTGCTGTCATAGTCCGTGTTCGATCAGTGTATTTGTTGTATCACTATCATATCACGATCATCTTAGTGGGCGCCCGGCCTAAGATGAATATGAATGATGATGATTGCGATGGCCATATGATTTCGGGGACCGTTTGGGCCTTAAAGTATTCCTGACATTTATCTTAGAGGCGAGGAAAAACCCCGATAAAAACCTAACCCAGAAAAACTGTCCCGACCGGAGATCGAACCGGGCCCGCTTCGTGACAAGGCAGCACGCTACCTCGAGACCACAGAGGTGGACAAATATTATATTGTCTTAAGTTATAAATTTATTTTAAAATCTGAAACGATTTTAACGTCCGGACGAGGTTATTTGCTTACAATATTATTATATGCATGTTAATATTTATAATAATTTGTATTTTATTGTAAAATATTTAATTTTTAAAAGCCGAATGCAAATTAATTTTATTTTTAACTAGATGTGTGAGTTATATTCACGTTATATATATATATATATATATATATATATATATATATATATATGTGGAAAGCAACGGGAAGCTACCACACCTACAATTCCCTAGTAAAGCTGCAAGCATAGATTGCAGTGAAGGACCTGCCTTCGGGCAGAATTACTATGGATGGATGGATATATATATATATATAATCTATAAATTTCTATGTTTACATGATTTTATTTACTCATACTGAAATATATAAAACTATTATTCTACTAGTTATATTATATGGGTGCGAAACATGGACTCTTACTTTAAGGGAGGAAAGGAGATTACGAGTATTTGAGAATAAAGTTCTTAGGAAAATTTTTGGACCAAAGAGAGATGAACAGACAGGTGAATGGAGAAGACTACATAACAATGAACTACATGGTCTTTATAGGAAGCCAGATATGATAAGAATAGTTAAGTCCCGTAGACTGCGATGGGCAGGACATGTTGCGCGTATGGGGAATGAAAGACGTGCATGGAAACTTCTTGTAGGAAAGCCAGAAGGAAAACGCCCAGTTGGTAGACCAAGAATGAGGTGGGAGAACAACATTAACTATGATTTGAGGGAAGTAGATTATACAGGGAATGATTGGAAAGCATTAGCTCAGGATAGGGATGTATGGAGAGCTTATGTCCGTGCGGCCATGAACCTACGGGTTCGATAGTGCCAGTGAGTAAGTAAGTAAGTAAGTAAGAAAGATAAATTATTTTTTCTCTTCAAAAATTAATTATTCATAAGTATTTGTGGTATATAATCGCAATTGTAATATAAAATCGTGTTAATAATAATTTATTTTGTTTAGATTTATTCAACGTGCTGAACAATAGTCTTAAAGTTTTAACGATCAATACGAAGTACATAAAATGCGATGAAGGAAGTAGTGAAAGAGAGAAGAATTAAAATTACTCATATATTGAAATACATACAAATCTCCTCAACTCGTGTCCGACTCAGGGCCGAATCGATGAATGAAAATCGATAAAGTCCTTTAAATTAGAGGTCTGTGAATTACAAGTAGGCCTATGCCGACCGACCATTCCTGACGCACCATCAAAAGAGCAGACGAAATGAAAAGAAACTAAATGAGTGAGGGTAAATGATGGAATTAAAATTGACAGAGGAAAACGAGAGAAACCCCGAGAAAAATCTGCCCAGACTCTGTTTCATGCTCCAAGAAACCCACATGGAGTGATCGAGATGCGAACTCAAGACCACAGAGATGAGAGGCACCACAATTCCCCCACATTGAAATAGAAGAAAATCTAATTCGTTAATGAATTAATGATATACCAAGATTATGCTCATATCACTGAAGTTCGATGTCATAGCAATGCTTACTAGACAAGTACGTATTATAAACAGCTTGCGGAATACAAAGTTAATTTTCTACCTTTAGACTATATCCAATAACTTGGTTGTATAATATACATTTATTATGTATTAAACATTTTCGTGAGCTTTACGGATCTTTAGATTGTCAAAATGTTTGAGTTCTTCCTTGCGAATTGTTAGTTTGGTATGTACAATAGAAAAAAATACTGCAAAACTAAATACCATTGATCTGAAGACATGGGAGGATCACTACAGAGAATTATGGTGTAACGAAGAAGAATTAGTTATAAAACGCCCTTTTGAAAGTGAAAATAAATCAGAAATAGACATAATTACTCTAAGCGAAATGAGAGAGGCATTGAAAGAAATGAAAAATAGAAAAGCACCAGGTAAAGATGGTATAAACAATGAACTGATAAATTATGCAGGTTTATTTGCAGAAATAAGATTATTAAACTTAATAAACGAATGTTGGAAGACATGTAAAATACCTGAAAATTGGAAGATAGGTGAAGTCATATCCCTCTTCAAAAAAAGGAAATAGATTAGATAGTTAAAATTATAGAGGTATCGGCTTATTGAACTCCACTTATAAATTATATGCAAAAATAATAAATAATAGATTGAAGAAGATTTCTGACACACTCTTAGAAGAAGAACAAGCAGGGTTCAGAAAAGGAAGATCCTGTAGTGATAATGTGTTTATTATAAAGAACCATTGAAAAGAGAAGAGAATTTAACCTGCCAACATATTTGTTGTTCATTGATTTTGAAAAGGCCTTTGACAGAGTAAATAGATCTATACTATGGGAAATGATGAAGGAACGAGGATATCCACACCATCTAATCAAATCAGTCCAAGGCTTATATGAAGAAACTAAAGTAGTGATAAAAACTGATGGAAAAAGGTCAGAAGAAATTTTAATAAATCAAGGAGTTAGACAAGGGTGTAGTCTATCGCCCACTCTTTTTAATATATGTATATCGAAGACATTATGAAACAATGGAAAATTATAATGGACAAAGGCCTTAGATTGAACAATAACTCAAGTATTAATAACTTACTTTTCGCCGATGATTTAGTCTTACTACACCATGATGAAGATCTGTTACAATTGGCTGCTTACAAACTAAATGCAATATGTAGCGATTATAATTTTAAAATTTCAATAAGTAAAACAAAAGTAATGGCATTTTGTGGAAGAAATACTCTGCGTGCAAAAATAGTAATTAGAGACGAAATTATTGAACAAGTATCCCACTTTAAATATTTAGGATGTGACATCAGCTATGGGTATGATAAAGATATTGAACACAAAACACATCAGTTTCAAGCTATTTGTGGTACAATAAATAGAACATTGAATAATAAAGCCCACAAACAAACAAAATTAAAATTTTATAAAACAATGGCTGTCCCTGTCCGTTTGTATGGGAGTGAAATTGGATTACCACTATCAAACAAGAAAGTAAAATCCAAGCAGCTGAGATGAAATTTTTAAGAAGAGTAAAAGGCTGCACTAGAATGGACCAGGTAAGAAACGAGGATATCCTTGAAGAACTGCAGATCTACTCCATAAAAGAAAAGATATTTAACAACAAGATACAGTGGAAAGAACATGTAGAAAGAATGGTAGAATGTAAATCACCAAATAAAATCTTCCATTATTTTCCAAGAGCAAGAAGAGATGTCGGACGTCCTCGGAATAGACGGTCTTAGATCTATTAGTGAAGACGGAACAGGCAACTCTTGCCTAAACCAGGAAGTGAAGAAGAATAAGAAGAAGGTATGTAGCAGTAACACTAATAATAATAATAATAAGCATAATCATAATAATAATAATAATAATAATAATAATAATAAAACTCCATGGCGCGACAGGTCTAGAAGACCGTTGGCCTACCAGCCGGCTGCTTTCCTCACATACACATGTGTTAATTACAGAGGTAGACGATCATTCTACCAATACAGGGATGACACATGGTCAGCATATCGGGTTCCACAGCCATTATAGCTGGTTTTCTCAACCTGGATCCTCTACTTATTGTAGCTAGTCAAATTTCGCAAAATTTGGGATGGTAGAAAATCCATGAGAAAAAAAATTCCTCCATGGGACTCGAACCAGCGCAACCAGCGAACTTTCACCAAAGTATCATGCCTCAAACCGCTCGGTTATATTGTTGGCCAATAATAATAATAATAATAATAATAATAATAATAATAATAATAATAATAATAATAATAACTGCTAGTCTAGAAGTTGTAAACGCATATTATTATGGAATACAAAGACTGTGTTACGCCTATGGTAGCTATTTTAGGGCATAAAGGACCTTTGGAACATGGATTACTTGTGACGGTAAGATGGCGTGAATTACCTACGGATTAGGTTAGCCGAGCGGTATGGCTGATGACTTTATAGTAGAGGATATTCGAGACAAATAAATAACTAATTAAATAACCATCTATATTTAGAATTATAAGAACAAAATAATTACAAATAAATAAATTAGCCTAACTTATCCTAATACATATTCATGAGGGGGGAGAAAGAGAGAGGTTAAACTACGGTATGTTGAAACTTCGCGCCATGGCCTGACTTGATCCAACCATATTTCGTTACTAATATTATTTCATAACAACTTAAATTTATTTCCAGTCCTAAGCCCATCTTGATTTTATTATAAAGGCCCCCAAAATCCTATTAAGAATGACATGTGCAGACTCATCAGAGCAGCTACTGCTTCCACTCACTCCATCTTTCACTCTCACCGTCCATATATCTCTACACTTTTATTACTACTCTCTGAAGGCCTAACTGTAATCTCTCTCTCTCTCTCTCTCTCTCTCTCTCTCTCTCTCTCTCTCTCACCAAGCATAGTAAGTTCATGGGCCCTAGCGGTACATTTGTCCTGTCTGTCTTTTGGGATGTGAAAACCCTGACTTTCTCAGCCTTAGGCTAAGTGTCCGAACCTTCCTTCCTAACTGTATGTTGTTTTGGTAGAGATGTGAATTTAGACCTTTATTGCCAAAGGCAAATCTGATTACCTAGTAATGTTTTCCCCAGTTTCTAATATAGTTTGACATTCTTTTACATCCTGTTACTGTATGAATAATGATTCCAACTAAACTAATATTTCATATGAAAACTATAATATTAATACTCTTTAAAATAATTAATTAAAATATCTAGTCCTGTTTATAACAGACTGTCATCGCAACTTCTCTCAATAAACGTTAAACTAATAATGCAGTAACGGTATATATAACTGTACTCACACGTAGTATTACAAGTGAGATTGTTTTGTTAGCACGTGTCTGGCAGGGAATGTACAGTACTCGGCAATCTTCGTAGGCTCATCCAATGGATTGACCGTCAAGGACATTGTTCTAAATCCCTTGCGTGGCCTATAAATCCGAATATTCCAGTATAATGGATGTCAATCGGCTCTTACTTTAAAAGAGGATAAATTATTACGACTATTTAACTCATGCCCCAAATGGTAGTCAATGACCAATCGCGTTTCAATGAATTTTGTTTTACATCCAATGATAATCGTGTTTCACCTCGCTTTTTATCGATTTCTCTCTATCAGCTCCTGCTTTTATGATAAAGAAAGCTTCTCCTTTTAATATTCTGAACAGGTCAGAGCATTATTTTTCTTCAATAAATACATTGAATATAGCAAATAATGAACAGATTCCGTGATTTTACTGAGTTGTTTACTAAAAAAATAAATGAACAACTTATAATGTTGATTATAATATATAGTTTGGTGTGTTTCATTATATTTCTACTACAATATTCGAGCCTGTTTGGCAATATATTGAGGCCTTTATATTCAGGCTTGTAGTTTTCTCCCAGAGGACTTGTCCCTTGGAATTTCCCATTCTAAAAATCCATCGACCCTGACTGGGTTTGAACCTGCGACCCGGGGCCATCTAGGCCAAGAATGAGGTGGTATAACCTTATGATATCAAGGAGATGAATTATACTATACAAGAAATGATTTGAAAACATTATCTCAGGATAGAGATCATATATGTAGAGCTTATGTCCGCGCGGCCATGAACCTCCGGGTTCGATAGTGCCAGTGAGTTAGTTACTAAAAACTAACAAACTCTCTGCCTTACCATGAATATAAAAACGTAAGTTTTAAACAAAAATGGCGGCGTTTCTTGTCATATCTTCACTCTTACATAACATAGAGGCACTACAGGCAAATTTTGCACAGAGGCCACTGATTGAGGTTATTTTAAGTTCTGTAATTGGAAATATGGGACTACGGTTTTATTTGTTTTCGAAAAAAGTCATGTTCAGAATTTAATATGCTCTTAAAATCCATCGACTGTCAACCAGATTTGAACCTGCGAATCTCGGAACACTAGTCCTCCGGGACTGACTCTTCGGAGTGCAATGTTCACATCGTGATTTTACTCTAGGTTGTAATTATGTTATGTTTAGCCTGTCAAGAATACTGGCTCTGTCACACGATCAGAACATGGCAGTGAATGGTATTCTTTATCCATATTGAAATTCAGGGCACCTAAACTTTTAAACCCGTCAGAAACATCTCTGGGTTGAAAGTTAGGGCTCTATGATGCATTCAGTCTTCAAGTTCAATTATCTTCATGATTAAATAATATTTCAATTATGTTATGATGATTATTAGGTGATTCAAACTCATTTCTATTACTATGTGATTGAAATTTATTTCAATTATTTTATAATGAATATTATATTATTCAAACACATTTCAATTTACTTTATGGTGATTATTATATGACGCAAATCTACTTCATAATTATTATATGATTCAAACCTATTTTAATCAATTTATGATTATTATATCATTCAAATTTATTTTAATCGTTTTTATGATGATCTTATTTCATAAAATATATTTTAATAATATTATATATGATTATTATATTATTCAAATCCATTTAATCATTTTTTATGATGAGGAAAATGCTTAAATACCTACATGAAGAAATTGAACTCGATCCCGAGAATCGAACTCCAACCCACTGCGTGAAAGTTAACGATATTATAATAGCGTCTCTGTGACGGTTGTCCAGCGGCTCGCTTTATTTCCCCGCAACTGTTATATATATATATATATATATATATAATTAAGTAGAAATATGCCGACTACCGCCACTATAATTCCGCATGTTAATCATTGTCAAGCATTGTCGCTCAGCGCCCACTTTTATATAAACGGACAACCATAATAGTGAGGCGATAATACCACATTTGCTTTAGACCTAAGGAAAATCCTAAATTATATTGATAAAAAAATGTCAACTTTACCGGGAATGGAACCCGTTCCGTAAACCCCTAGATCATAGCTGTGGTGACAATTTCAATGTTTCCCTTTATAAATGAGGAGGTAATTTGTATGAGTCAGACAGTGCGTCAGGGGGCTTTGACTGATAATATTTTACAGTCTGTGTATAGCAAGATTAAAATGTTACCTAGGTTGTAATTGCCTCTTCTTTCATAAACAAAACTGCCAATATGACGTTACTCAAACAATAGCGGGTGAAATGATAATCTTCACGTAACAAGGCTTTATTTTTTAGCGGATGTGTACAATTGTGTTACCAGCTCCAATTAAGCACTTTCCAGAAACCTCTTATTAGTCCAACGTGTATCAATTAGAGATACTGCTATCAATATGCGAGTACACACTTCACCTTTGTAAAATTACATATTACTCTTTCCACAGGAAACAAACAATCGACATTTACAATCCTCGGACAAACTTTTGTTACAAAAAAAATAAAAACACCACAATAATTATTAACCTTACACAATAATAAAACTATAGCTTATTATAAATTTACAAAGTGGCAATAATATAAATGCGCAGATTTTATGCACCAATTCTTTGGAATACACGTAATGTTTTAATACTGTTGATAATTTATTTTGAAAGTATAATATTTATTTAATAGAAGTAAATAATTCGACATATTTACAAAAATAAGTTTAAAATCATAATCGATAAAAGTCAAACAATTTCTTTATGACTGAAATATTATGTTCTCTTTCTTTCTCTCTCTCTCTCTCTCTCTCTCTCTCTCTCTCTCTTTCTCTTTCTCTCTCTCTCTCTCTGTCTCTCTCTCTTTCTCTCTTTCTCTCTCTCTCTCTTTCTCTCTCTATCTTTCTCTCTTTCTCTCTCTCTCTCTCTTTCTCTCTTTTCTCTCTTTCTCTGAATATTTTGCATAAATACATGAGCAAATAAGTATTACTTTTTGTTTTCATATATATAATTATTTATTTAATTAAAATGTAATAAACATATTTCCTAAATAAAAATATCAAATAAATAATTATAGATTAATAAGAAAAAAAGTAACTTGCATTAATCTGGATGGCCCACAAAATTAGTCACTCGTATTCAGGAAATTGTTATATTAAATTATTTTTAAGTTAACTATAGCATTTATTGAACTATTGGCCTATTGAGTAAGAATTTATTATAGTGCATAAAAATGTATAAAAATTAAAATAAAATTAATGTTATTAATAAAAAACTAATATAAAAATTAATTTAACTAATATTTTCTAATGTGTGTATATATATATATATATATAAAATTCTGCATATGACGCTTCTGCATTTTATCGTTTTACCTTCTTGTGTAGCTATTGTATTGCAAGGATACCCTTGCTTACGTGACTGTGCTTATGTGCTGTGACTAAAACTAGGCAGCCTACATTACTACAGCTATGGAGGAAGTGAAATTAACTAAAAATGTGAGTAATCTCTCTTTTAACCAATTGATTTGGCGTTTACTTGATGAAAATCCATATTTATTTAATTAAATGAAAATAAAACTTAAAGTTTTATATGATTTCTCTGTTTTACTTTTTATTCGCTAAATTTGTGGTGCAGGTACTGTAGTACTCTAAATAATTTGGGAACCCTTTATAAGAAGTAAAACTGCCAAGACGGAAATATATTTAAGGGACCGTCATGTTCCTTCATAGGCAGGCTTTACTGTGTCACATCTGTAAGTTAAATACAAATATTGATTACTAAACACAATAGACCCGAGAATGGTTATATAAAGCGATCTTTGGTTAGTTCAGTAGAAGATTTCATACGCAGAACTATCACCAAACTAACTTTAATGACGCCATGCTGTATTTAGAGTTGTGAAAATAACGTCTATCAACTTTTGGTTAGTTCAATAAAAATGTTGATACGCAAGACCACCATGTAACGAGTTAAAGTAATAGCAGTGTAATTTTCGTGTAGTTATTGCAGATCTACAAGCTCAATTCAATTCGTTAAATCTGGATTCAGATGACATTCTTAAAATCATAGCATTTCAGTACACCATTTTTGTTCTCGAAATTATTACAACGCCTTTTGCATTGCGTTTTTTCTGAAAACAATTTGATTTACTTTAGTATAACTTAAGCCATCCATTTAGAGTTGTTAATCATGTCTGTGTGTTTTCCAATACTCATTGCAACTTCATTAATTAATGAGAACAAAATTAACCTTTCATATTTGTATTACTATGATGTGCCTGTCCACCGCTGTGGTCTCGAGGTAGCGTGCTGCCTTGTCACGCAGCGGGCCCAGGTTCGATCCCCGGTCGGGGCAGTTTTTCTGGGTGAGGTTTTTATCGGGGTTTTTCCTCACCTGTAAGACAAATGTCAGGAAACCTTTAAGGCCCAAACGGTCCCTGAAATCATATGGCCATCATCATTATCATTATCATCCTTACCATTATCATTATCATCATCATCCTTCACCGGTGTGGAAAGCAACGGGAAGCTACCACACCTACACAATTCCCTAGTAAAGCTGCAAGCATAGCATGAAAATGCTACGATTGCAGTGAAGGACCTGCCTTCGGGCAGAATTACTATGGATGGATGATGTGCCTACAGGTTTTCGTATACAAGGGGATTGTGGGGAAATTTGCTATTGTTCTATATTTTTACCAGAGATTGTTTAATATGTTATTTCCACAACATGTTTTACATACTACATATATAAATGTAAAATGATCCCACAACAGCGCTTAAGAGGCCCTTGCAGCAATCGATACGAGATGTTCAGCGTGGTTTTTAGTCCTGCATGAAGGCTGCTACCTTGGTACTGATTTGCTGTAAATACTAAGCCGATACCGGGATCACAGTACCGTCAGAAGATGTATCTCAGTTTAAAAATTTTAACCCAATCGGAAATCGAAACCGAGACCTTCATGCTCCTAGTGTATTGCCATATTAAATACATACCGGGCACTATATGTTAAATGGTATGAAAATACTGAATAAGCCAGGTAACGGTGTGGAAAAATGGAAATGATGCTTAATAGGCATAACTTGGTGTGGCATGCAAATTATATTAGGTTATCCGTGTCAACTTTTTCACTTATCTACACTAGCTCCATCTCTATACTTTTTTGTAAAATTGTGCCATGGTATACTTTCTCTTGAAACAGATGTATTAAACTGCCTAGCATATGGTAATTTGTCAATAACACGCATGCGTACTATGTAAGCAGTTCTATCATTCAGAAATGTATGTAGGACGAATCATAAAATGTAGACCATTAATCAGAAAAAATGAGCTATCAAAAAAGCTGGAAAATGTGATTTATTACCTACAATAAATGCTATGAATAGAAAAACGTAATCAATTCCAAAGATATGTTTATTTAAAATTGCTCTCCAGAAGTGTTGAACCACATGAAATCGGTTTAATTGTAAAATGAACCTAATGCTACAACTCTGCAATTGAAAACAAAAAAAGCTGAAATTCCAGACTTTGTCCCAGTATCAGTAATAAATATACTTGAAGAGAAACATTTCATGCGTAAAAATGTTCATTGTAAACAAAACTAGGATAAAATTAGGTATACTTATTTGTTAGTGTAACTTCGTGATAAAATGTTTAAATTTGCTAAAGAAATTAATAATTAATGATTCTGTAAGTTCAGTTTTATAAAATATAAAACATATTTCTTAGTAATGAAGCTAACAGAAATTACACTAGGAAGACTTGATAGTTTATATAATTTTTCAATTACGTCACGTATTATCAATTTTTACCCCATTTTTTTCTTATTATTCCTCTGTAATCATCACAAAACGGATGTTATTTAAGGAGTCATTCAGGGATATTCGTTAAATTTTAACTACTGATAAGTAAAATAATAGTTATACAGATATAATTCTATATTGGATACCTGACTATTAAAAATCCTTGACTGTTTGCAAAAAAACACAGAAATAGATAAAATTAAATAAAATTTCAATGTTCATTTAATTTTATGTAATTAATTTGTTTAATACTATATTTTAATAGATCAATCATAAATATTTTTAAATCAAATAGGCCTATTTAATTATTTATATGTTTTACTACTTCAATATAGTCAAACTTTTCCATAATTTATTTTTGTAATTCTATTAATAAAATGATTAGAATGTTGGAAGATTCCTACATTTATACTGTGTTGGTCCTTCAGGTCCAACGGCTATCACCACCTCTCGTCCCAAAGTTCGCTTGTTCAATCCAGGCTGGGGTCAATTTTTTTTCAGAGCACGGAAATTCTGAGTATGGCTTTTTCCCATATCGTGGATTTAAGAAATTTTAAAGTCCCTCAATATTAAAAATAAGAGATATCTCACCAAAATGTTTACCCCCTTTCACGCCCAATCTTGAATCGCATCTGAGTTTTTAATCAGCCGTTTGAATATAACAGTACCACCAATTAAATGTATGTTGAGGAAAAGCGGAGAACATAGGATACCGTTTTAAATATTTAACAACACTTACCTAAATATGTAACATTTCAGTTATTAAATCAGTAATTCAACTACAACCATAATGTTTTCGAGTTATTTCTTTCTCTCAATGTCTTCGTTAAATTCTACGTTCATCACGCCTCCCGGTCTTAAAGGCACAAGACCTTCGGGAGAGATTTTTAAACTCTGGTTCACTTTTTCCCACACGAGGATATTGACATGAATGATCAGCTAAAATTCCAGGGTCACAGTCGAGAGTAAAAGAACATTTTAGACAATATACGTCATTCACCCATACATTCAAATTAAACCAGGCAAAAATTATATAAGTGATTATTATGATATTTATTTTACAAGTAAACACCCGAAAAATAAAATCTCATCCGGAACTTGTTCCAATTAGGGATCAAACCTGTCCGAGGCAATCCTGTGTACCACAATCATAATGATGGATTCAATTAATTTTAGACGATTTTTTTTATCAACAGTGAAAATGAATGGCTTTTACATTTTTATCTTAATATATAAAAATTACGTGTCACGTTGTTTGTCCGCGATGGAATCCTAAACTACTGAACCAATTTTAATAAAATTTTGCACACTGTGTGCAGTTTGATCCAACTTGAGACTTAGGGAAGTTTATAACTAAATTTATAGTCACATTATTTATATTGCAAATTATTTGTTTATTATTTAACAAAGAGTTATAATTATCTGTGAGTTCCATACGATTCTAACACATGGCCGTGTAAAGTAATTGGTTTATTATTTAACCAGGTGGTTGTGCTTTTTGTTGCAACCGCGAATTTCAATTGAATTACAAATATTGATTATTTCATAATTTAAGTGTGTTTGTGTTTATTTTATTTTCAATATATTTTATTAATTATGTTAATTTCGTGTGTAAGTATTAGTTTTAAGTAATCTGACTGAAAGACAGCAACTTAATTTAAATTTAACTGGACCGAGAAGAGACATTGAACAATATGGCGAATCAGTTCTAGAGACCACGAATGATAAGATATCAAGTGAATTTCCGCAAATTGGTATAGGCCTATGCGACATAAATCTTACATTTAAGAAGAATGCCAATTTAAAAACATATGAAGGTCCTAAGGAACGGAATAACAGAACTGTAAGTAAGTCTGTTAGTTATAATAATATGCCTAATATTACAGAAACAATCTCCATGCCTCAATTAAATGAAAAAAAGATGATTATAATATATCACAAGATGATATTACTATACAGAGACTTCTTGATGATGATGAGAATCCAAACTGCCAACAAGTTCGTAGAAAAAAAAACGAAAGTATAATGAAATCAGCAAGCCTCCTCAAAATATTCCATCAATAAATGTATATAATCCTTATGATACACTTATGGATGATACTGAGAATGCAGACAACATAAATTCATCTCAATCAACAAAACCACTTCCACATAAACCACCACCCATATTTATACCGGGTGTAATTAACGTACCAGAACTAAAAAATTGTGTAAAACAAGAACTTTCTGATTTAGATTTCTCTCTTAGTTTACTATAACAATAACATAATTTAACGTATACCTTAGCCACAGCAACACGTGGCCGGGACTTTATATATATATATATATAACAAAGTCGGATTAGTTACACTATTTATAACTCAAGAACGGCTGGACCGATTTTTATGATCTTTGATTTCTTGGATTTGTTTCCGCCCCGAATAGCACAGATAACTATTAAAACATCGGAAAAATTAACGTAAAAATATTTAAAGGCGATACGACATCGCCGGGCCAGCTAGTTTATATATAAAATAAGAACTATTGTTTAAAACGTGTTAAGTCCTCTGTCCATCAAAATTTAGTTTGAACCGTTTTCGAATTTATAAGAGTACACACTACCATATTTTATAAAAATACTGGATGATATATTATATCCTGTGTTTACATGAGTATGGAGAAGAATGAGATTATCTTCTCGAAGAGTATACCTTCGAAAGCCTATGAAGCTGTGATTTCATGTTTCATTAATTACACTGAGCAACAAAAAAAATACTTTTTTTGTCTCAGAAAGAAAAATATGTGATTCTGATAGTATTTTTTTTTCTGAATTCAAATATGATGTCGGTTTTCTCCATCACGCAAGGTTTCCGATAGACAGGCATTTATAATTCCAAACACTTTAACTATTTCTACATTCGTAACTACACAATATTCGAACATTCAAACTCACCTAGAAAGTAAGAAATGATTATTTTCTGATATATTTAGCCTGTGGAGCATCCCTCTTGATGGTCCAACAATAATCGGCCATATTAGATTCCATTTGGCTTGATATCTCTTTTCCATAGCTGAAATCTCCTGATGAAAGTGTTCCCCGTACTCATCGCTCATTGCGCCAAGATTTTCCGGGAAGAAATCTAAGTTTATTAAACAAATTATTATTTAAATACATTAATTGAAATTGAAATAAAAAAATTGTGGGTGATGGAGAAATTCCGAATACACATTTGAAAACACGATAAAAAAATTGCATTAAGTGCAACTATTAGTACTCATGAGACAAAAATCATGTTGACGAGTGTTATCTCTCATTGTAATAAGTGGCAACTCGCCTCTCATCGCTGGTTTCGAGTTCGCCTCTCTATTATCCATGTGGGTTTCGTGGTGGACGAAACGGAGTCTGGGCAGGTTTCTCTCGGGGTCTCCCTTTTTGCTCTGTCATAATTTTCACTACATAATTTCTCCACACTCTACTCATCTACCCCTCTGATGGTGCATCTAGTGTGGTCGGCCGGCATTCCTTGTTTTCACAGGTCTCCAAAGTGAGGGATTTCATCGCATCTCTTCCCTCGACCCGGCCCTGAATCGGACACGAGTTGAGAAACTTTTTTTATAATTAGTGAAATATTCTGAAAAATGACTGTGAAACTTCGATTTTGTTATTTACATATTTTATAACATTTTTTAAGAATCACTAGAACACTTACTGTATGATATTTAATATAATTCAAATTACTTTAAAATAATACAGAAATATAACTTCTTAAGAAAGACCAGTACTAAAATGTTTAACAAATGTCTTAGTTCAAAACGTTTGTTTGATATTTAGTAACAAATTGAATGAAAAATTGAATCCCAATAAGATATAAATTTATGTCAAATTAGTATTACCAATGGGGTAATTTATAGTATTACCGCATTAGTTAAAGATATATATATATATATATATATATATATATATATATATATATTAATACCCCAGGTTGTCATTTCGACAATTCTGGTATTCTTTCCTGGCATTGGCGTAATTATAACCCACTTCAGAGGTTGAGGCGCCTGGAAAGCTCGGTTACGCTGTCCTGATGATAAGATGGGTGTTGATAATGATAGTGGTGCGCCAGGAGATACCTTAATTCTAAATTTAATCTAAGGTGAATATGAATGATGATGATTATGATTGCCATATGATTTTCGGTGACCATTTGGGCCTTAAAGGTTTCTGACATTTGTCTTACAGGTGACGAAAAACCCAAAAAACCTCATCCAGAAAACTTGTCCCAACCGGGGATCGAATCCGGTTCCGCTGCGTGACAAGGCAGCACGCTACCACGAGAGCACAGCGCTACATTAATTCCTATGCGTTAAAAAATTTCAGAAAAGAAACGATTTTGTTACTCCCTATAAAGTTATGATTCGCATTTTGAAACAAAGTTCTTAATATAATATCGCTTGCACTAATGAGAAAACATTGTGCTATGTACATACTTTCCATACTATAATATTAACTTCCATATATATAAAACCCTATCCATAAGCTACAACAATGATAATAAACAATTTTTGAGTATCTGTATATATTTTTTTTGTTTCCCTACGAAAATAAGAATGTTAATAAGGTAAAACATGTATTAAGAAAACAATTTGTATCATTATGAAAGATAGGTACAGGGAATGGACAAAACAATATTAACAATTATCTAATGATTGTCATAAACACCATTGTCAGTTCTGTGTTCCTTTCTGAACTATGGCTAGTCTATTCAAATGTTCCTTTTATTCGACTCATGATTTTCAACATTCTCAAATATTCACGAGGTCTAGTGCTTGTCAAACTTTAGTCTGCATACGGAAAATATGCTAAAATGTACTGGACAAGGAAGAGGAATGAATTAGAAACCCTTCTCTTATGCACTGTCATATTCCCACCTCAACTGAGTGTATTTCTGAGGATCAGGGGAGGGGAGAGCTGTCAAACACTGTGGTTTTGAAACGATCCCGTTTGTCGTCAGGAACCAAATGGATAATCTGATTATCATATTAAACCTAACTCAAAACTGCCTTTTTGTTTTGTGGTAACTCACTTTCCCTCATACCTTACATTGTTCATGCTGTACCTTCAGATTTACCTCGACGTAACATGTTCATCGTTCTGTTATCATAAGTATTGTCACAAGTGAATTTATCTAGAGGATTTGGAAATCAAGAGTAGCTTTTGTTAGGATAACGAATAAAATTAAGCTGTTTGTTCAAAAATCATTATTAAATATAGTTACCGGTATTTTAAAATATGTATATATTTACTGTAAACGGCGATGTTTGAAAAAAATCAGAAAGTGTCGTTATGTATCATTTTTTTTCATTCACTGCAACTTGATCATATTATTTATTCCCAAATAGGTTCGCAATCAGGGATTATACGATCGCAATATTGTAAGAATGCACCCTAGTGGAGAAAAAATTAAACACATCAACCAACATTATCTAATGCTTTCCAATCATTTCCTGTATAATCTACTTCCCTCAAATCATAGTTAATGTTATTCTCCCACCTCATTCTTGGTCTACCAACTGGACGTTTTCCCTCTGGCTTTCCTACAAGAAGCTTCCATGCAAGTCTTTTATTCCCCATACGTGCAACATGTCCTGCCCATCGCAGTCTACGAGACTTAACTGTTCTTATTATATCTGGCTTCCTATAAAGACCATGTAGTTCGTTGTTATGTAGTCTTCTCCATTCACCTGTCTGTTCATCTCTCTTTGGTCCAAAAATTTTCCTAAGTACTTTATTCTCAAATATTTGTAATCTCCTTTCCTCCCTTAAAGTAAGAGTCCATGTTTCGCACCCATATAATATAACTGGTAGAATAATAGTTTTATATATTTTCAGTTTAACGTTTTTTGAAAGGAGTTGGGACATCAAGAGTCTCTGCAATGCATAGTAGCACGCATTTCCAGAATTGAGCCTATGTTTAATTTCTTTGTGCATCTCATTCCTATTTGTGATTATTGTTCCTAGGTATCTGAATTCGGCCACTTCCTCAAAATTTCCCTCATTTGTCATTAGCTGCCCATTTCCATTATATAATGAATTTCTACGTGTGACCATATATTTAGTTTTACTGATATTTACTTCCAGTCCTAATTTCTTTGTGTTATTCAATAGTGTGTGCGTGTTGTCCTTTAGTATCTCCTCGCTATCGGCCAATAATAATACATCATCAGCATAAACTAACAGCTTATTAATACCATTGAGTTGTAAGCCTTCCTTATTCTCTAAAGAATTAATGGCATGCTCTAGTACAAAATTAAATTGTAGAGGAGATAGTGCATCCCCTTGTTTCAACCCATTCTGGTTTTCAAAAGTGTCCGAAAACGTTTGCATACACGCACCCTACTCTTTGTGCCATTTAGGCACATTCGTATAAGTCTAACTAACTTTTTAGGAATTCCAAACTCCAGCAGGATGCTACATAACAACCAACATTATAGGTTTATTAATTATTTTTAGTAAACAACTCAGTAACATCATTATTTAAAAACACAGTTATTCAACACACAATTATCAAATGTGTAGTTCGAAGGAATCTGTTCATTATTTGCTATATTCAGTGTATTTTTTGGAGAGTCATTCACTGCAAAATAATGCTCTGCTTGTTCAGAATATTAAAAAAGGAGGAGCTTTCTATATCACGAAAGCAGGAAGTGGTAAAGAGAATTCGATAAAAATCGAGGTGAAACACGACTGTCATTAGTTGTGAAAAAAAAATCATTGAAACGTGATTGGTCATGCGTTAAATAGGCCATTTAATTATTTATCCCAACAATTGCAGTCTAAATTCAGCTACTAAATTTATATTAATATGTAAGTTCTAATATGGTCAAATAAAGGTAAAAGTACTCTGTTATCTGGCCATTAAGGTATAAGGACTCAAGAATCCATGATTATTAGCCAACTGTATGAGGAAGTAGTACGACTATTTCTATGCTCCGGTAGTCTTTCTCCCTAGGAATTGTATAGCATGGACACGAATGAGTGAAGAAAAATTTTTACAGCTTCGCTCTTTGGGATCGAATCTCACCTAATACGTATAAATGTTCACTTATAACTCTTTGAACAGAGTAACTAGTTTTCCTACATGTATTTAATTTTCCAGACTGATACGTTCCCATGTTCAATTATTATTTTTTAATTAACAGCTCTCAAAGTAATAGTGGAGTTTCTGCAAAAGGAATGATATAACATTCAATTTGCATTTATTCCTGAAGTACACAGGTTATTTTGAATTACAAAATTGATCATACATGTGTAAGGTAACGTTTATATTATTTTGTGCCTACTTTATAACATACTATAAACTCGTGATAGTAGTGTTTTGGGGATTAAAATTCAAATTTAAAAAACACAATTTATTGTTACAGTATCTGAGAGAAATATGTACGTTGATTTTCCCCAAAAATGTGAAAAATGCCTTAAAATTAAGTGAGACGTTGAGCTCTAAATAACCTAAAATCGGCATATTTTCAATGTAAATGTGTATTAGTCATGGCTCAGACAGTGTAGCCAACTTATCACAAAAATCCGCTAACAAACAACTAAACGCTAAAGTAATCTGTAGCAATAACTCGCCCATTTTATCACCATAACTTGCCCAAACTAACATCAACTTGCCCATTTCTCATCCTAAATTGTCCATTTTCTCACCATAATAACTTGATCCCTAATGTAAATGGATTATTGAGATAGAATCCAAACATGTGACCAAACATGTTGGCAATCGACTCTAGCGGGAACATGTGTTATCACATTGGTCAACACGACGGTAAAAGTCACTTGTTCTCCGATCGAATATTCACTGATGGCACGTGGCATACAATAGCCGAGTTTTTAAGTCAAAAAAATGTATAAAACTTTTTAATCGATATAAATATTATATTCTCACAAATACATTTCTATTGGCTATTTAACTCATGCCCCAATTGGCAGTCAATGACCAATTGCATTTCAATGAAGTTTTATTTACAATCCATCACAGTCGTTTTTCACTTCGATTTTATCACTTTCATTTTATCGCTTTCATTTAATCAACTGGCTCCCAGATTGTATATATATATAGTCCACAAATGTAACCAGATTCTGCTTGCGAGATATATTAGAAAAACATTCGTAGCACCATAAAAAAAGAAACAACTGTTTTCACTTCCTTGAACGTATTATTTTCCAAGAATTAACGTAGCAGAATAATATAATTGACATATTTACATCATAGGACATCAGATATTAATTAATATGCTGTAATGGTGTGTTTCATTTTTATCCACTAGGGTGCATTCTTACAATGTTGCGATTCCATTTGATATGATCTGGTTGTAGTGATGCACAAATAAAACATAACGTTTCTCATTTGTTTTCAAACATCGCCGTTTACATTAAATGTATAAATATTTTAAAATAACAATATTTAAATAATGGTTTTTGAGTAAACAGCTTAATTTTATTCGTCAAATAGTCCTAACAAATGCCACTCTTGGTTTCCAAATTCTCTAGATGAATTCACTGCTCAGTTCGTGAGTCGTAAACTTATCGATAATTTGGAAATCACTCGTGACATTACTTATGATAAAAAATGGAATTAGTTTCAGAACTGACTCCAAACCACTTTATACCGAACTTATAAATTATTATACTTATTTCAATATGTTTCAGTTCTCTGCTCTACGGAAAGGGGGTATGCCATAGCGTTAGCTGTTTAAGTAAATTCGCTACAAGACGGAAAGTCCTGGGTTCGAGTCGCGGCTGGGTCAGAGTTTTTAAACTGGTTTAAATTCTCTGGCGGCACCATGGTCCCTGATATCAACTCAACCTCTAGCGAAAATAAGTACCAGACGCTTATTTTGGGGATATATACGGCCGTCACACAGGGCTGACAACTGGCTAATATCTCGAGCCGATTGTTTAGAAATATAGAAAACTTAATCTCCCACTACCGCAAGGTTCTAAGGTTTGTTGTGCAATCACTATAGCCTACTTTATTCTACTCTACGTAAGAAAAATATTTACACAAGTATTCAAATTACATATCTCTTCGTAATTTTCCTACAAGGAATAACAATAATCAGCATTATCTTCACTTAATTGCTTAGGCCTCCATCTTCACATTTAATTTAATTCGTACGAGTTTTAATCAGTGCTGTAGTTCATAATCGTGTAGAGGTTCTCTCCATGTTTGTTTACACTCTTTTGTTTATCATTTAAACTGTAAATATTTAATTCTTCGCGAATATTGTTATTCAAACAGTCGGTCTGGTTAACTGAATAACAATGTGATTTCCTATATTCAATGCCACCAGGTTGTTATTTCGACATTCTGGCATTCTCTCCTGGCATTGGCATTATTTTAACCCACTTCTGAGGTTGGGGCCCCTGAAAGGCGGAGTTACCCTGCCCCGATTATATATGATAGGCTATGATGACGGTTATGATGCGCCAGGAGAAGCTTTAATCCTAAACTTAACATAATGATGTGAATATGATAATGATGGCCAGATGAAATTCGGGGACCGTTTGGACCTTAAATTTTCCTGACATTTGTCTTATAGGTGAGGAAAAACCCCGTAAAAAACATTACCCAGGGATATGATCTTGAAGAAGATTTTCGGGCTGTAGGCCGTGGTCGTGAGGCTTGTAGTTCCCCGACGTTTCGCCAGAAACTGCGTCTGGCATCCTCAAGGGTTGTCTCAAGACCACGGCCTAAAGCCCGAAAATGTTCTTCAAGATCATCATAGCAACTCCGGCCGTGAAAGTCTACGTGAATACATTACCGAGGGAACTTGTCCCTACGACCGGAGATCGAACCCAGGCCCGCTGCGTGACGAGACAGCACGCTACCTTGAGACCGCAGCGGTGACAATGCAATATTTATACTTGAATAAAAATATAGTGAAACTCTAAATAGTTTTGGAGTGATATATTTTAATATATTATTCAGTGGTCTTCCGGATGACATGAAGAATTTATATGTGTGATTTATAAAAAAAACAATCAGAGCAGCATTGACTTCAAATTCTCTTTACAATGCTAGTGGATACAGCATCGAGTGATTTAGATATCACAGAAATTGATACATAATAACACATTGTTCACATACGTATTTTACAATACCTCTATCAATAAACACCTTCAAATTATGCATAATTTATTTTGGAGAATATAATTTTTTTATCCTTTGAGCAAATGTCAAAATTCAGGTTTAATACGTTCAAATAATTTAATAGTTTCACGGATTCAGCTACTCATACTGGGAACACAGATTTAATTTCCTATTTATCTGCAATTCTTTTATATTTCGTATCATATATATTTGTATTATTAACTGAAATTGCGTAATAATTTTGTAATATTGTACAAAAAATTACATTAGCTAACAAAAATGGAGCATTTAATCTGAACCTGTATCATACAAACACGTACTTGCAGTTTATTATTCTTTTAAAATCATTTAAAATATATATTGCACGTTAAACTAGCATATCTCAATTATAGATGGGTTTTAAAGTAGCCATTTGCATATAACGAATAGACTGTGACTGCTGCAATATAGATAATGAGGATTCTATGCCAACAACATAAATTCAAATAAAATATTGAAATACAATTGATTGTTGCAATATGTGAATGATTAATTAAAACATGTTGTCTGTTCATTCTTACCTCTTAGAGTTGTTTTTGTCGAACATCGAACATATGTTTCAGAGCTTCTTAGCCCCATCGTCAGCGATTAGTAATTTCTGACGAAGGAGCTAAGAAGCTCTGAAACATATGTTCTACAAAAACAACTCTAAGAGGTAAGAATGAGCAGACAAAATGCTTTAATTATTAAACAAACCTCTTAATGTTGCTTCCTATTGTATTTAAAAAATGTGAATAATTACCTGAGCGAAATATATATATATATATATATATATATATATATATATATATATATATATATATTATATGTGTTGATTTTTTCACAAAAATGTGAAAAATGTCTGAAACTAAAGTGAGAAATTGAGCTCAAACTAACCTAACATCAACATATTTTAAATGTAAAATATGTATTAGTTACTACTCAGACAGTGTAGCCAACTTATCACAAAAACCCGCTAACAAACAGGTGAAAATAAACTAATCTGGTGTGCTAACTCGTCCTAACCTTCCCAAACTAAGGAACTAACTTTCCCATCTAACACTAAGTAGGTGGACTCTTGGGATAGAATCCCCTTATATGTGACTCTAGCGGAAACATGTGTTATTGTACTGCCCCAACACGACGTTAAAAGTCAGTTGTTCTCCAATCTAATATTCACTGATGGCATAGAATAGCCAATAATAATTATTGTAGCCAATTTATATGTAATGTATTTCCAACTTAATACTTATAAATCCTGCGAAGTGAAAAGTACATTTCTTAATAATAGGCCTAATAATAATAATAATAATAATAATAATAATAATTAATAATAATAATAAATTGATAAATTCACAAATCTAAATAAACAAAATATCGAAAATATTATTTTTACAATATAAAATATCAGAACAAACATAAAGTATATTTATCTATATTACGTAAGTTGGACTTTTATCAAGTATAAAAATCCTTCCATTAAGCGTTAGTTCCCAGCTATACGTCACGTAAAACGCAGGCACTGAGTAAACTATGTGAATTCCTCAGAACGTCGAATTAATGCACTCATTTTTATGGTTTACGAAATATATATTTATTTTGTTAAATTGGAAAAACTCAATTTCTGATGCCAATTTATTTAAAAGTTTCGGACCGCAGTGAAAAAAGCATGCATTACTGTAAGCTATTACCTATTTGTATATTTTTTGTATAATTTGGCCCCAATTTAAGTAATATCTACGGGTATAATTTTTCCATTATTTTAATAAAAATATTAAATGGATTAAACTAGTGTATCTTATAGGATACATTGCCAGTTTAAGTGTTAATGAAACTGTAGCGACGAACCGAACATGGCAATTGTTAGAGCCAATTTTTAATTTTGAGTTTCAGGTAAATCCTCACACCTAATGCTCGGATTTCGCTGATTTTGGAGAATATCTTCCTCGGTTTATGTAAATAGCAAATTCTTAATTTTGTTCTGAAACATCGAAAATTGCGACCGCTAGAGTGATTTTTAAAAGTTCGTTCCAGGTGAACTATTATACCTAATTGTCAGATTTTGGTGGTTAACGAACTCGACTTTACTTTTTAATTAATTTCTGTGTGTAAGATTTGATTTGTATTAAACAAACATTGCGGCCGCTAGAACGTTAACGGACATACATAAATATAAATGTTGGTCATGGTCATTTTCGGTGTCTACCAGATAGGATCGGTGAAGATCTGCCTAAACAAATTTTCAGAAATGGTTCCATGAGAACCCTCTCAATAGCTTCATTCCTTAAGAATTCGCTAATACACTCTGTCAGGCGTAAATTGGCCTTATTCTCTAGTATCCTTGTCTATCGCCATTCAGGGGAAAATATAGCTAAGTAAACTATCATCATTCGTAAAAAGTCTGCAAATTTGCAAATATTCCTTAAAATTGCATCCTCACAGGATTTATAACACTAAACATACAGGAAGCAATTCATATTTTACCCTTTCCGTCTTAAAGAAGAGATGTCGAGGGAGAAGAATAGAACATTTTTTTCTAAAATAAATCATGACCTTAAAAGTCTCATAATAGAGTAGATGTAACACCCTATGTTAATCCCATTTATAGAAGATAACTAACCCTCTTGAAATTATGTTACATACAACAATTTCTAGGATTAAGAGTTTTGTGAATATCACCCTATTATTTACATGTTCGTATTATTTTTGTCGACATCCTGTATTTCACATTATACAGTCAAAATTAACCATCATCCCAAACACAAAGAAATCACAACACGTAAAGCACATATACAACCGATAGATGGTGCAATAATGAAGTTTAGGATAATTCATGCACACGAACGGTTGCCTGGCAACACAACAATGTACCCACCCTGTGACGGCGCTGGGACGTCGCGACACGACGAGACTATGCGCGTCTCTCAGGACAACTGGAGACCTGTGAGAGCTCAGGCGCTCTGCCCGCGGTACCTACGCGCGCCTGCGCTTATACAGACACGCCCTACCTCAAATAATTGTTATCATTTCAAAATTACTCTGTATTCAGTTTTAGTCTCCTTCAAGGTCCACGACAATTGTTAAACAAGATATTGAGATGTGCCTATCATTTATCAAAAAATTAGAAACTAACACAGCTGGATGCTCTCTAGAATTATAGACATTCATTAAATATAATAATCATTATGCTTTGGGAGTGGGATGACTGCCACAAGGTTATTATAACCACCTTCTTCTGTCAGTAAAACAGGTCGCGTAAAAATCATGAGTTTTCATAATTACCATTCTGCGAAACATAAATGAGAGATATATTTATCATTTAGTATAAACGAAGTATTAATTGCTCTTATATGCCTAAAATTATAAATGTATGTCACGAATAAGCTTAACTTGAGACACAGCAATTTTAAATCATATATTAACTCAGTGTGAAAAGGACATTTTTGCGCGATAGTGCGTTTTGTCGTACTTACAGCAATGGCGACCATGGTTAAAAGTTCAGATTTCCATACTTCGGGTTTGCCAGTCTAAATAACTATATTGTAATATTACATATTACAAACCTCGTGCGGGAAGTAAAACCACTGCTCTTTATGTATACTATGGTCAATGTTTATACAAAATATATCCAAAATGTAGTGTTAATTTACATTATACGAAACAAATCACTACATTTTAAATAAACTGAACTTTATTTGAAACAATACAAAACAATAAATACGCACATGCTGCCATTTTATGACTGATTGGTGTCACGGCCTAATGTAGTCTCAACTAATAAACATTTGCCCACACTGTTAACGTTAGTCAGTTGTTTATAATGAACAAAAATATTTCCAACAAAGGTTTTATTATTTTACTATTATTTATTATTTATTAATTTGAAAACACCATCGTGCAAAAATATTCTGTACAACGCATGTTTGTGAAGTGTTTTAAACATTTTCTCGCTTCTGTAAAAACCACTTCCCAACCTCGCATTGTAATATACTATTACAGTATATTTATTTAATTTAGTATTTTCTAAATAACACTGTTTGACCAGTTTAATTTTTTCAGCTTCAATAAATAGCAGTTTTTCAGAATTGTGTTCCAAAATATATAATATTTTCGTTTCCCACAGTAAAAAAAGAAAGTATAAGGGTAATACATTAAGGGTCATTAAAATACCTTTGATCTGATATAAATGTTTTCTTTTGACAATCAAGGAAGAAACGTGATAATATACGATGCACCCCTCTTCTGGTTTTACTCCTTGATTCTTAATTGATATGCGAGTTATTAATGAAATCGCGCAAAAACTGTATGAATGCCAGTGTCAATGTCATAAATCGAAAGATTGCATGATGGGCCTTACGTAGTATAGGCCTATTTTATTTCACAGATCAGTAAAACATTTTATGGTTTAGAATATTTCCATAGAGATTTCTAAGATTTGAGCAATGATAATAGTGTCTGGCAAAGACTTACGTTCTATATTCGTCAGGTGACATGTGTGTCGCTTTTGCATCAAACGCTATAAGTAAACAAGACAGGAATTAAACTAGAGGCTACGTACTTCAGATCTAGGACAAAACAAACAGCGTTGCGGATGCATTAAAAACTTGTTCAGTTTATATTCTCAAGACGTTTTAATGTCCCCCACTGTAAATGAACCTCTGAAATTCACTAATTGAACTCAGCCGAATCAGTGAATTTTTTAAAATAAAAATTAAGAGTGTGACTACTTTAGTTAAAAGGCGTCGGTCCCGTATTGCAGATTCGTGTGTCATTAAATAAATATTGGATGTGAAAAACATATCCTTTCAAAATTTAAATGTTTTTGAGTTCTTTCATTGTCCATTGTCGTTAGCCTTGTTGAAAAATAATCCATGAAATAAACTAGTATGTAGTTTATGTAATGCATCACGCGTATCAAAATAATAGAGTTGTATTCTGCAATGTAATAAAGCCTGATTTCAAAACATAATGTTTTTTTTTTTGTCTCAAAAATCGCAAATAATGTGTTATTTAATGGATTTGATTCCTCCATTACAATTCAGAGATTAATCGTGCCGCCAGGGAATCAATTATTTTTTAACCTAGGAATTTTTTAAAGGATATGCTTTTCATACACTAGTGTTCATTAACGTGTCACATTTCTGTAGTTTTTATATTCTGTTTCCAAGGAAACTGCGTCCTGGAATGTTCCCCATTCATTTGGGAATAGATCTTCTACGAGATCAAACATGTACATTTTTTGTCTCAAAAATCACAAACAATTTGTTATTAATGGATTTGACGTTCTCATTACAATTCAGAGACTAATCGTATCGCCAGGGAATCGATTATTCTTAATTCCGGGAATTTTTAAGGATATATTTTTCATACATTAGTTTTTTAACGTGTCACATTTTGCTAGTTTTTATCTTCTGTTTCAAAGAAAGCTGCGTTCTAGTATTTTCCTCATTCATAAAAGTGAATAGATTTTCTACGAGATAAACCCGCGACCGTCAGGTTCCAATAAATCCACCCTATCCTCAGACCACCAAGCGCGACATAGCGGAAATTTCCTATACTAAAAGTTTGGTTTTCACCCTCAAGAACAAATATGACCTACAATCCATTATTATCCATGTTCAAAGTTTTTTTGTCCAATGCCACCAGGTTGCCTTACGACATTTCTGACATTCTCTCCGGCATTGGCAGAATAAATTGTAAAACGCTTCCGAGGTAGGGGCGCCTAGACAAAAAAATGAGCATCCACAGACAAAAATTATATAAAATCATAATAAGATCGATACTAGCATATAGAAATGAAATTTGGATTGTAATAAAAATTTAAAATATTTTAAATAGATTTGCAAGGAAATTCTAAGAAATGCATTTGGACTTGTCATTGATAAAGGAAACTGGAGAATTAGATAAAAAGACATAGCGCGACAGGCCTAGAAATGCATTGGCCGACCAGCCGACTGCAAGCTTTACATCCACATATTGTTAATAACCGAGATAGACCATCATCCAGCCAGTATAGGCATGACATGTAGTCAGCATGTTAGGACTACCAGCCGTTATAGTTGGTTTTCTCAACCAGGAGCCACTACTTACTGTGGTTGCCCAAATTCCTCATGGTGCTGGTTTGCCACTGCTCCCATACTGGTCATAAGTCTATGAGACTCGAACCAGCCGATGTCCTGTAGCTCTGCACTAAGGCGTAATGCCTTAAACCGCTCGGCTAAAGATCGGGACGGAGAATTGGGTATAATTATGAGTAGGGCTCGGAAGTTGAGGATCTATAAAATGACTATAAAAAGACCTATAGATATCCTAAAAAGACCGAAAAATAAAAAAATATAAAAAAAGACGTAAAAAGAGAATTAAAGTCAATTGGTGATGGGTAATGGTTTCCCTCACCTATAAGACAAATGTAAGGAAATATTAAGGCCCAAATCGTCTCCGAACATCATCTGGCCACCATTAACATATTCGTCTTGTTTAATATGAATGTGTGAATGAATTATGTGTTTTGTCGTCGATTAAGCTGATCACTCTCCATGTCATGACACTGTAAGGCTGTATGGCGTGGGGCATATGATATTGCGTATGTGAGAAGTTAAACTACGATGGAGAATAAATGTAGAGAACTCGAGGTGAAAACAATAATTAAACTGAATGGGCTGGGCATGTACAAAGTATGGACAGATAAAACATTCCCAAGACAAAAATTTCCAAACTATCTATTGGAAATTCTAAGAAAAGGTAATCGGATGCCGTTAAAAGAGTACAGTCCACAACTATTTAAGTTGAAGAACTGGAAAAACATTGATGGACAGATAAGAATGGAGATAGATATGGAAGGTCATGTTGGGCTATAGCGCCATTGATGATGAAGATGATGAACTCTTAAATATCATCGGTTTATTTCTGTAGTATCAGCTATCAAATTTATATTTTACGAGACACCTGGTATGTATATCAAAATCTTCCGCTTGGATTCTTACAGGAAGCGTCATTATGCACGCTCGGCAAATTGTGTTTAAGTTTTCTTAAGTTGGCTTTTGTGATTCGCTTCCTGTACTTTCAAATCATCTTCCGGTCCACAAGTTACTAACGAAGAAAGTCTCCAAACTCGATTCGGCAAATTTTGCTATAAAACGAGGACCGAAAGAAAATAGAGGTCTTACAAATGTAATTTCACTTCCTTCAGTATTCGTTACAGCTGATACAGTTAAACCGTGAAATGAAACAATACTAACAGCTTTACGATAACTTCTTTTCTTTTATTATCCAACTCTGCTTTTGAAATACCTTACCTACAACTTTAACTATAGGCATATATATATATATATATATATATATATATATATATATAATATATAATCTAAATGATGAACTTAAACAATCTATCTCTCTTTATTTCAGTTTAACCTCTCCTTTTATAGGAGACTTTCACATGTCCCGCACTTCACCCGGTTCTTATAGGAAAACGACCTGTCGGGGAGGATTTTTTTTTTTTTTTTTGCTCTGGATCATATATGTGCTTTCTTCACTACACACGAGTATGCTCAATGCTAGAGCGCCACTTCTGCGACAACTCGAACAACATTTAAGACAAGACAACCATTCATCTTCATACTAAACAAGGCGGATATGGTAAGGATTACTGAGATGCCCAGATGATGTTCGGGAACCATTTGGACCTTAAAATTTCCCAACATTGGTATTTTAGGTGAGGAAAACCCCTGAAAAAATATCACCCAGGAAACTTGTCCCGACCGGGGATCGAACCCGGGCCCGCTGCGTATAAATCAACATCACCCCGAGACCACAGTAATGGGCTAGAATTAAAGAATACGAAGCACGATTGATAATCCATATTTAAAGAATGAAACCACATAGTTAACATTATATTTTAAAAATTGAAACCAAGTGTTCGATGTCGGCCGGTCCCAGAAAATCTACTACAGCCTGTACTTTTCTCTGAAGGAAGACATATTCAAATTTTTTATGTTTATCAAATCCAAATTTTAAGTTTATCTGGTATGAAAATTAAACTCGGAACCAAAATGGAGAATGAGAATCATCTGTTTGACTGACTGATGACGGTTTAATAAAAGTACTTCCTACCTGTGATTGTATAAATATGTTCTAATAGTTTTATTTATTGACTTATTTAGGGCTTATTTATTTATTTCTGCGTGGGGTTTAGTCATCTACGGCCTAAAATTGTACAAATCTATTGACAAATTCTAATTTTCCTGTGCAGTTTCTATTAGATTTTTATAATGCTTTAGTACGAAAGGACTAAGTATTAAAATAAATGTTATTTATTGCTTATTATTAAAACTATTTTGGGCAAAAACTGAAAGTAAATAAAAAGCAAAATAAGTTTAATTATCTAAAATAAATTAATAATAATAATAATAATAATAATAATAATAATAAAATTATTATTAATATGAAAAAACTCCCAAAATAATATTTAAACGAAAAACTAAAAAAAAAAACAGTCATAGGTTTATGGACATTCACCCATCCATAGTAATTCTGCCCGAAGGCAGGTCCTTCACTGCAATCATAGCATTTTCATGCTATGCTTGCAGCTTTGCTAGGGAATTGTGTAGGTGTGGTAGCTTTCCGTTGCTTTCCACACTGGTAAAGGATGATGATGATAATGATAAGGATGATGATGATGATGATAAAGATGATGGCCATATGATTTCGGGGACCGTTTTGGCCTTAAAGTTTTCCTGACATTTGTCTTACAGGTGAGGAAAAAACCCCGATAAAAACCTCACCCAGAAAAACTGCCCCGACCGGGGATCGAACCCGGGCCCGCTGCGTGACAAGGCAGCACGCTACCTCGAGACCACAGCGGTGGACTTTATGGACATATTATTCCTTTTTCAGAATAGTACATGAGCACACTAAGGATTCATAAAGTTTAATTTTGCTAGTATTTACGGTGCCTGAACTTTAATCGCTCTCTTGCTCTTGGGCTTCCTCCCCTGTCTGTTAGATTTATTTTCGATTATTCTATTACCGCAGCTATTTTTTTCTGAAGAATTGTTTATTTACTGATTTCTTTCTTAACCTTGCAGTGTTATCTGGATCCCTATGAACTTGCATTATTCGTGGTTATCTTTACTTAAAAGGTGAGAACCGAATATATTATCATCAGCAGCAGCAGAGCCTCAGAACCCTCTTCCAGCTGTTATCGATGGTGGTCCGTTTATATAAAAGCGGGTGCCGAGCGACAATGCTTGACAATGATTAAATTGCGGAAATATTATAGTGGCGGTAGTCGGCATCTTTGTATTTAATTATATATAACGGCTGCGGGTAAACAACCATCATAGTGAGGCGATAATACCACCCCTCGATTCTCATCTTCCTCAAATCCTCCAAACTTACATCCATGATTCCATGATTTTCTTAGGTATCTCATATCCAGTTTCATTAGTACGTGCCTTGCCCATCGCAATCTTGAAACTTTAATTGATGTAAGCACATACAACTGATAGAGCTCTTATACGCCTCGTCGCATATTGAGCCATAATCTTATTATCAAATGAACTCAGTCTTGACATATCGGTCTTGGACAAGGTCCATGTTTCACTACATTAATATTTGTTTTGCCAGAGTTTTATATAGATGACATTTTGTTTCTGTTGAAACTTGAAATAAAAGTTTCTGGACAAAAATGCGAAGCTAATGAACTAACTTGTTCAAGAGTGTCGTTAAATAAACGATACACAACCTTAGTGACTATGTTTCGTCATTGTATTTTCTTAGTGTTTTCGAAATGAAAATTTTGAGGCATATTTGGGTCCAATAAATATTTATGGAGAATGGCTAATTAGGTACAACAAGGAGCTATGTGATCTATATAAAAATGTGTACATTGTCACATATATCAAAATATTGAGACTGAAATGGGAAGAGCATGTGGTAAGATCTAGTGATAACTTGCCTTTATATAGGGGCCTATAATACTGAGATTGTGGAAAAGACCAAAGGATGACCTAAACTTAAGTGGGAAGATGAAATACTTAAGATGTAAAGGCTCTGAAGAAAGAAATTGTCGAAGTCTGGGTCTTGATAGAGATGCTTGGCGGGAACTTCGGAGGAAGGCTGTGACCCAAGGATGGATGTTAGAGAAACTATAATGATGGTGATATTATTTTTCTTTAAAAAATCTAATTTCTTCATTTCTATTTTAAGTTTATAATTTAAACCAGACAATTTATGCACAATGTAGTGATTAAAAATTGTACAATAGGCCCTACTACTTCTCTTAACTCCGAGATTGAAAATTGTACAATTAGAATTTCCAACCCCACCGAGTATCGAATATGGACACCTTGCCTCCCGAACTAGAAAGGTGAATAATACGATATCAACCTATTGTTTTTACATACTTTATATTAGCTTGGCCTGTATCTATCTATGTAACGGAATCTTTCAACGCGATTTTCACCCACTTAAAATCTTTGGATCGATTTGAAACTTTGTATACTTGTAAAGGACCCGTGACAATACAATAATTTCATATTTTGTTTCTAAAATCCTGGCCAGAATCATCAAAAATTTAAAAAAATGAAAACTGGTATAATAGGTTGCGGACTTGTCGACTTTTTAGTCAATCGTTGTAAGAGCTCAGTTGGTAGAGCGGTGAACTCTAGTGGTATATAATTTCAATAATGCATAGGTCGCTGGTACAAATCCGGATGGAATACTTAAGAAGAGTATTACTTTTAACTCATATTACAATAGTATCGAATTTAAAGATATTTACATTTTTATCTTATTCTGTAAAACATTAAAACTAAAAAATAAAAAATAAGTAATAGTTTTAAAAAACTAAACCAACACGCTTTATTAGAAAACCGAACTAAAAATATTTAAAACATTTAATTTCCAACACGCTTGGGATACAATTAAAGTGGTCAACAAAAAAATCATCTTCAACACATATAGAATAAAATAGAGTTATCAACAAAAAGAAAATAATTTTACCATCAAAAGCGTGGGGTGTTTTTTATGATTTTTACATTTTCTTCTTAGAGACTTTACTTTTACCAATATATGTTTATTATCAAATATATTAATTGATATAGAGCACCCCGCGCTTTTGATGGTAAAATTATTTTCTTTTTGTTGATAACTCTAGTTTTATTCTATATGTGTTGGAGATGATTTTTTTGTTGGCCACTTTAATTTTATCCCAAGCGTGTTGGAAATTAAAATTATTTTTCATTTTTTTAGTTCGGTTTTCTAATAAAGCGTGTTGTTTTAGTTTTTTAAAACTATTATTTATTTTATATTTTTTCATAAATATAGTCCATATGTTATATTGTTTATACATAGCTAATAAGGCTACATAATCAATTGATCATTTCTAGGTGTAATTGTTAATGTATATCACTAGCATCCTAACAGTCCCGGTTTCGATTCCCGGCTACACAATATCAAGTACACAATCTAATACGGGATTCACACAATTCCGTTAAGACAATTATTAGTTCTTTAACTGAATAGTCTAGAGAAACCAAATCAAGAAAACTGGAACTAAGATTAATAATAATAATAGCTTTATTTTACCTGGCAGAGTTAAGGCCTTAAGGCCTTGTCTGCCACTCGATCAGATTTTAAAAAATACAACAAAATATTCTTACATCTAAATTACAATATATATATATATATATATATATATATATATATATATATATATATATAAACGATTGCATGTTATAAATACAATACAATCAATATTTATAATGTATTTTGATTTACTCTATATTTAACAAATTAAATATATAATATGTACAAGATATATAAAAGAACGAGAAAAATATGATTAATGGCATAGAATAAATTTAAATAAATAGAGAAAAATTAATTATTAGACAACAGGTAACTGTATAAGCATGACTTAAGAGTGCCAAGTGTGCGGCAACCCCTGATATCTTGAGGAAGAAAATTCCAGGAGCGGGCAGAGGATACTGTGAAGGAAGTAGGATAAGAGGAAGTGCTATGAAGAGGAATTGTTAGCAGACTGTTATCTTGTGACCTAGTGTCAATATTATGGTAAGAGGATAACTTCTCAAATCTGGACGCCAGGTGATTCTTTGTACCAATATAGTTACCAACATAAACTACGAGTATTTAACGTACTTCTATCTAAGGAGTTGTTGCGCCTGGAATGTATTTTTATTTAGTTCAGATTGAACTTATATATTTTTAAAAGTTGCGTACAGGTAGGCCTATACTTATATGGCAAAATGTTTTATATACCGTGCGCATACTAAGTGCTACGGGACCACGCCAACAAACTTTCAGGAACGAAAAGTCATATGTTACCAAATATACACATTGGTTAAGGTGCTCGCCCATAAGGTTCGGACATTAAATAAAAATAATTATACTCAAAATAATGTAATTGAAAGGCATAATGTCCACCGCCTGTGCTCTCGAGGTAGCGTGCTGCCTTGTCACGCAGCGGGCCCGGGTTCGATTCCCGGTCGGGACAGACTACTTGGTGAGGTTTTTTCGGGGTTTTTCCTTACCTGTAAAACAAATGTCAGGAAGCTTAGGGCCCAACGGTCCCCAAAAATCATCCGGACATCATCATCATCCTTATCATTATCATCATCGACCTTCACCGGTTGTGGAAAGCAACGGGATGCTACCACACCTACAATTCCCTAGTAAAGCTGCAAAGCATAGCATGAAAATGCTATGATTGCAGTGGAAGACCTGTCCTCGGGCAGAATTACTATGGATGGATGGAAGTATATAATATGAGTTCAAACAGTCCGTCCTCCCCTCATTACGTGCTTAATAGCCTCACAGCAACGATCATATAATTCTGTCGAGCATGGCAAGATTCTCTATGATGTGGTGAAAGGCATGATTGATTCGGAAAATCAGCTGAACTCGTTGGCAATTTGAGTTTGATACACTTCATTTTTGACGTGCCCTAATGAAAAAATCAAGGTTCTTTGAGCCAATGTGAACGAGCTGGCCATGCAACAAGCTACTCCTCCATTCCAATGTTCACCAAAGTTGACTTATAGTTGTACTCGCGCATTAATACAGAGGTGTGCTGAGGCTTCACCATACTGGAATCAGAGGGCCTACATTGTCCAACAAGTTCGGTCTGCAGGAATTGTTGGTGAGCTCTTCAAGTTAACTTTGCTGCCAGAATTACAGGTCCTAGCTGAAGAGTACTAACAATTGCATCCCAGATGTTCACAGAAAATATTTGATAGTGATTTCGAATATCAATCTAATCCCAGACAGGATGTCCAGTAGTCGGGAAAAATCTTTAAAATAGGGAATAAGTCGGGAATTTGAAAATAACCGGGAAAACCGGAAAATAGACGGGAATTCGTAAAACGACGGTACATGTATCTTGTATTCAAGTCAAAAGAATCGCAATCGTTAAACAACATTCTAAAAATGCGTACAGATATTAGAAAATGCCCTGGAAGAAATGTATATGAAACTATAGCATACGTTAGGCGGAGTCAAGCTGTGCGCGGTCCTTGCCAACACGATATTTCGCTACTTAAGCACACGTAGCCAGGTCAACTCAGACTCTATGCAATAAACTTCGAACACACATATTTTTAACGTAACTCTCGGCAAGTGTTTTTCGCTCGGCCTTTCGCTTTTCGTATACAACCGATCAATCCCCCCTATTATTAATGTCTTATTGAAATCTATACAGTTTGTCAAACAATTTTAAAAAAATAAGATATGAATAAAGTAATTTTAACGTGAGATTGTTTACAATGTTTTATGATAACATAGTTGATGTTCAAATAATTAAAAAAATGTTTTTTTTGCTATTCTTATTTAAGCCTTTATCATAAAATAAATTATTTTTATCACTTAGGCCTACATATATATTTAAAATAATATTTTTTTTTAAATTAGCTTTACTAGACTTAATTCAATTTAGCACTAAAGAATACTCGGGAAATATTTTTTATGCCATGAAGAAACCGGGAAATAGTCGGGGATTTTATATTTGTAATTTGCTGGACCCTGCCAGATGTATTTCTTTCAAATGACTGTTACGTGTGAAGTATGTCCCCATCTACGTGGCAACATTGTTAATCTGAGATTAACAAACTAACGTATAAATTGCGAAGAGGTGTAAAATCTTATGGTCCTGAAGGTGACGCTTATGTAGGTTGTACCATCTCAATAGATAAGAGATTTTCGATCAAGCATGAGGTGCTAGTCGAATATGTCTGACTAAATTTCTCGATTGTGTTATCCTCAAACTTTGGTATCCTCACATCATCCCTTCCTCCAATATGCTGATTGTGAGTACGAATGCGTCAATGATTTGCAATAAAAATATATGTACTGTAGTATGAGATGTCTCCTATTCGGATATCGTTGCTCATTTGAATTTCATCTAGCCTCACTGCAACTACATACATTGTCATGTCACTGAGTTTAGAGAACTCATAGTCATTTTAAGGTATTCGACACATAATAACAAAAAACTAGGACGCGTATCGAAACTTTACAAACGCGCAAAATTCATAAACAATTTGGGAGTTTGAGATTCTTAACAAAAAATTATATTCTGTGTATGATCTACCGCTTCTAAAAGTTTGTTGCTGAATCCTCTAATATGCTGTAAGCCTATATTCTCTTCACCCTCACTTTATTTCCTAAAGACATTAATTCATTAATTTACTAGTTGCTAGATTGCATCCATTGTTCAAAACATGAAGATAATTTGTTTACAGTACGATAAATATGGCAACTACAGTTAATTTTGTGATATACATTATGAGTATTTTACTTCTGCTAAGATTGCCTTTAATTATATATCCATCCATAGTAATTCTGCCCGAAGGCAGGTTCTTCACTGTAATCATAGCATTTTCATGCTATGCTTGCAGCTTTACTATGGAATTGTAGGGGTGGTAGCTTCCCGTTGCTTTCCACACTGGTTAAGGATGATGATGATGATGATGATGATGATGATGATAATGATAAGGATGATTATGATGGTCATATGATTTCGGGGATCGTTTGGGCCTTAAAGTTTTCCTGGCATTTGTCTTACAGGTGAGTAAAAACCTCGCCCAGAAAAACTGCCCCGACCGGGGATCGAACCCGGGCCCGCTGCGTGACAAGGCAGCACGCTACCTCGAGGCCACAGCGGTGGACTATTTATATATATATATATATCCATCCATAGTAATTCTGCCCGAAGGCAGGTCCTTCACTGCAATCATAGCATTTTCAGGTGTGGTAGCTTCCCCGTTGCTTTCCATACCGGTGAAGGATGATGATGATGATGATGATGATAATGTTGGCCATATGATTTCGGGGACCGTTTGGGCCTTATAGTTTTCCTGACATTTGTCTTACAGGTGAGAAAAACTGCCCCGACCAGGGATCGAATCTGGGTCCGCTGCTTGACAAGGCAACACGCTACCTCGAGACCTCAGCGGTGGACATATATATACATGTATTATTTTTATCAGTTTAGCTAGTCTACCAATTATTTAAAATAACTAATTAACTCACTTGCACTATCATACCCGCGCGGACGTCACCTTTCCATACTATCCTGAGCCAACTTTTCCAATCATCCTCTGTATAATTTACCTCCCTCAAATCCCCCACTTCATCCTTACCCTATCTACTCAGCGCTTTCCCTCTGGTTTCGCACATGGAGTTTCCATGCCCTCCCATTTCCCAAATGCCCTCCCCATCGCATTGTACGATTCAGAATATATACAGTATTTCTACTTTTTAAAACGGTTATTAATTCTTCAACTTATTGAATTGTTCTGTTTTTTTTTAACTTAGCCTATGGTTTTGATTGCGTTAAACACTAATATTAAACCGATATAACTGGTAGTAAAATCTTTGTCATCTTTAAAACTAGGTTGATGAATCTATTAGTGGTGAATCTATCACTGTACCGGTTGTATTTCTTGCTCCCATTTATTTTTCGGACTTTAGGACCTACTTTAGGAGAATGTAGGCTATAGTGAATGATTCCGTGCAGTAGCAGATAATAAAATGTTCTGCCATCTTTAAAACCTAGAGACCAATTAGCTTCATGGGACTATACTAATTATTTTAGTGAGCTATCTATCAGCATCAGAAAGTTTACATTATTTAAAAGGAAGCAAAATAATTAATTGTTCGATGAATGTGCTGGCATTGTAAAGAAAATAAAGCTAGCAAAAATTAAGTGATTACCTGAGCCAAATGAAATAAATTAGAACAATTGGATAACATCAGATGGGAACTACAAGGTTTAAAGACTAAAAATATTATTAACGCAAAAAAATAACGCAAAAAATTGGAACATCGGAGAAATATACAAGGGATTAGTATAGAATGGAAAGTGTTTCAAGTAAGAACAAATATAATTACAAATGAAAATATAGATATAATTCCAGTTTCCAGCAAATAGATGGAAAATTTAATTTCATCAGCTAATAAATGTATATGCAGAAAAGGATAATGAAGTGGATGGTTTACATATAGCAGAAATATTATTCACAGAGTAAGCGCATTAGTGATTGAAATGACGATAGATATATTAAAGATGTATAAAGCATGAGATTCAGACGGGATCCTAGCAGAACTGATAAAATCAGGGGGAGAAAAATGGATGGACATTATATATGTTGCTTAGTATGATTTGGGGAAAAGTGACTCTTCCAAACCAATTAAAAAAATATATTATCGTACCAACCTACAATAGAGGAGATAAAACCGATTGCAAGAACTGCAGGGGCATCTCATTATTTTCATCTTCGTAAAAGTACTAACAAATATATTAGTAAGCAGACTTACTCCCTATATCGATGACTTAACACGTGATCATTTAGAAGAAATCCCCATACAGATGATCAGTTTTTAGTATAAGATAGATTTTAGAGAAGGGATATAATGGCATTGAGCATGAATTATATGTAGACTTCAGAAAGGCATACGATTTAATTAAGAGGGAGAAGTTATATATTATCGTACTGGACCTCAGAATTTCTGAAAAGTTAGAGTTATTAGAATTTGTCTAAATAGCACAAAGAGCAGTGTGCGTGTATGGAAACGGTTTTCAAATACGTTTGAAATTCACAATTGGTTAAAGCAGAGAGATGCACTATTTTCTCTACTACTTATTCGATTTTATACTATAGTTCGTTTCTACCATAAAAGACAGTACACGTTAAATGGAGCGCGCTGATGCCAGATCTACTGCATAGACAAAGATGTGCGAGGCAAGGAACAGATGTGTCAAAACTCTTAAAACCCCTCAAACTTGAGTGAAAAAACGTGAAATGTCCGATAAATTTGTTATTTTCATATACGTTCACCTTATGCCCTACTGATCGAATGACAATACAAGTATTTAGGGCTACGAATTATACGCCAAAAAGCTCAGAGCGAGATTTAAATGCACACATTATAATACAAGGGAAAAACACAAATGATCATAAATTATAATTATGATACAGCTAGTTAAGTTATAACAAATTAAATTTATAATATAGGCCTATATCAAGAAATATCCTACATAAACAAATATAGAAATTATAATCACTTTAACATATAATTTATTTTAATTTTTAAGAATATAATATTATAAGAATTTATATTTAATTAAATATCTAATAATGTTAATAATATTAACATTTTAACGAATACAATAATATTAAAGCTTTTCTAATATTAAAATTGTTCACGAATATAATAATAATAATATTAGGAAAGTAATACTTATCATACATTACATACCACCAAGCCTGTCCACAATCCTCTGGCAATGGTGTTATTCCTTCCATAAATTCCTTCGTGCCTCTGGATGGTCCAGGTTTAGCCGAATCGGAACCAGTGGGCGATGCATGGAAGGAGGAAGGCGAAGAAGAAGAAGAAGAAGAAGAATAAGAAGAAGAATATGATGATGATGATTATGATGATGATGATGATGATGAGATGATGATGATGATGATGATGATGATGATGATTATGATGATGATGATGATGATGATGATGATGATGATGATGATGATGATGATGATGATGATGATGATGATGATGATGATGATGATGATGATGATGATGATGATGATGATGATGATGATGATGATGATGATGATGATGATGATGATGATGATGATGATGATGATGACAAATGTATCAAAAATGGTTCCTCGTCTCCTTGAAGAATCTCGTCTGCTTTCCAGAGATCATTTTCAATTTTCTTTGTATGGTCCAAGTAGTTTGCCCAATTGTGTACTGTCACGTGTTAATATGCAGCCGAAATTAAATCTCTCATTTCTTGTTTTTTGAATGAGACGTTTTTCATTTTTATGTAGTTCTTCACTTGTGCCCATACCATTTCGGTAGGATTAAGTTCGCAGTGATATGGTGGCAAGCGAAGAACATGTTTTCCTACTGATTTAGCCATGTGATCAATTATGTACTTATCATAAGTGTCTCTGTTTTGAGTCACAATAAAAAGAAGCTCCCGTTTTAACATATCACTTTCAAAAGGGATTTTCTTTTGATTGAGCCAGTCTATAATCTCATCTTTTCTCCAGGAAGTTGTAGGCAAACGATCGTTTTTCCGACTATGATAGCCGGCATTGTCTAATACTATCACAGATCCTTCAGGGACATTGGGCAACAATTGCTCGGCGAACCACTTTTCATGCACTTCACCTGTAATTTCATCGTGGGCGTCTGCCGTGTTCTTTTGACACAGAAATGTTAACTCGGCACCATTAACGAACCCATTTTCATTCCCTGCATGAACCAACGCAAACCTTGACCCACGACCCCTAGGTGACCTAAGACCTGTGCCAACACCCTCAATTGCTGCTTGACGACCACTTTTAATTTTAGTATCTTTACATTCTTTTGTCACGGTGTGACCCATGTTTACCCAAGACTCAACTGTATAAAAAATAGATTTCCCTTCATTCATAAATTTGTTTAAATCTTTCAGATATTTATGACGCCACCTGATTATATCATCCCTTTCAATAAGGGCTCATTTGTTGGCCCTGCTTACATATTCAAACTCGATATCATGAAGAAATCTATTAAAAGTAGACCTCGAAAAATTTGGTAGCGTATCATCACTATTTACCTTGTTTAATACTATATTTAGTGTTGATTGGTGGTACTCAAAGAACAAGAGATGAGCGATGCAGCAGACTCCTCTTGTGCTATTCCATCGTACTTCATTAATCTGGCTTTTTTTTTTTTGCTCGCTCGTTTAGGTGTCTTTTTTGTTGGCGTTCTAAGAGGACCTTTCGTTTGTTCCTTTCTTGTTCTATATATTAAACGTTCCGAACACCCGGTAGCTTCTGCTGTCTGTTTAACTGCCCCCGGGCAACGTTCCTTTTCCTTAAAAAATAATTAAATATGTTCAATACTATATTCCGTTCTTTACTGTGCAGTTCGCCAATACTACGTCGCTTAGCTTCTATATTCATAATTAATATAATACAATAATAATAAATATGAAATTAAACAATTTTATGAAAAACATATGAACCAAAGACAATTGAGAGCCACTCACAGTTGAACTTCACTCAATAACTATCACAACACTGAGCTCTGAGCCTGAGGAAGTGCAGAGTCAAACGCAATCGGAAATGAAAAGTGAAACCTAAGGGCCGGTTTCACCAACACAGGTACCGCAGAATTAAACGGCGAGTTTTCCAGCTTCACTACAATTTACGTTTCACCAACAACAGTAACTTTTCACCGGGAGTTATTTCGTCGTATTGCGTTAGTAAACCGTAACCGTACAAATTTGGTCGGTAGAATCGGAGGGTGATATATAACGGAGGGTGATTCCTATATTAAAATGGCGTGTGAAAGACTGGACATTTTTAACATTTGAATGTGAATATGGTTTTAATTATTATTTACAAGGCCAATTGAATTGAAAATACTCTAGTTGGGTAGAAGAACTCTATGAATAGTTTGAAAATTACGACTACAGTGATTTCGCAGACTTTCGAAGATACCAGGCCTATCTACCTGATAGGATGCTGTACATTTGGATCATCGGAGAGGTAAGTTTATTTCATTATTGAAACTGACTTTATTGATGTATAATACCAGTACTTTACACAATGAAATACTAATTTTATTCACTCATGCTCATATATTTAAAACCAAGTTAGTATCGGTACAAAATAATGTGAGGTTATGTTTATTATTTATTAACTATTTTTTAACAATATATTTAATTACTGATTACAGACATATATTTTAGAAAGTATTTGAGTTTTATTTGATATTCATAATATTTTGAGTTCTTAAATACAGTAGGCCTATTTTTGTTAAAATTGTTAGCAAGTAATTAAATTCTAGTATGAATATTGTCTTATTATATAAAACAAGTCAGGCCTAAATACAAGTAAGTTTAATTCGTTAATGAAAATTACTTTATTCATGTATAATACCAGTACTTTACACAATGAATTACTAATTTTATTCACTCATGAATACATATTTAAAACCAAGTTAGTATCAATACAATATAATGTGAAGTTATGTTTATTATTTAAGGACTCTTTTGAACTATATATTTCATTACCAATTACAGAAATATATTTTATAAAATATTTGGTTTTATTTGACATTCATAATATTTTGGTAGGGGGCACGCCGTAGCGTAGTGGTTAAGGCACTGAGCTACAAGCCGGAGGGTCGAGGGTTGAAGTCCCGTTGGAGTCAGGATTTTTAAACTGACCCAAACCCTCTGGCGGCACTATAGCCCTGGGGTCGACTCAGCCTCTAACGGAAATGAGTACCAGACGCTTGCTCTGGGGTAAAGGCGGCCGTCACGCAGGGCTGACAACCCGGCCGATTGTCTAGAAAAAGTGGGATCCCTAACCTCCTACTACCCCAAGGGCCTGCGGGCCTGTTGTGGGATCATTTTAATATTTTGGTATATTAAATACAGTAGGCCTATTTTTGTTAAAATTGTTAGCAAGTACCTTAATTAAAATCTAGTATGTATATACCTATTATATAAAACAAGTAATGAGATCCTAGGTCTAAATACAAGTATTTCTAGAGATAATTTCCAAAAATGTGTTAATCTTAAATGCCTTGTAGATAATCAGTACTGGTAATATATCTGACATCCAATAAAATTTTCCTGTTATTTAACATTTGAGCAGTGGGGATTATACTAAAATTGTTTAACAGCCTAACATATATTATCATTAATTGTAAGATCAAGTATTTCTCTGAAAACATGTTCCAGAACAGAACAGTCATTATATGTAATGCAGCAGTTTCTCTATTATTTGATTTTATTATTCTAATTCTGTAATACTACTTTTCTTTAAATAATTATGTTTTGACGAGTCTTAATATTGTAGACTACACACCTGTAGCACTAAAAATAGTTTATGAAGTAATTGTACATCAATGATAACATTTGTTATAATATAAGCATATCAAATCTATGACACACAGAAGTTACAAATTGTAAGAAATGCAAGTTACTAAGCATACAGTAATCCTTATGTATTATACACCAGTGGTATACTATGTTGATTGTTAAGTCTATAACTTTAATTATTGATAAAATAACTTCAGCTAGTTATGAATAATTCACTTGTACTGCTATATGCGTGTATTATGTAACTTGTTGATCTGTACAATACAATAAGTTTATATTACATATTGCTTTTTTTTTCAGAAATCAAGCCATTTCTCCAATAAATCAGCTGCTCCTGGCTTTGGACAATGATTAGATGAGTGTTGTTGATCATTCAGGGGTCAGAAGATCAAAAGTCCTAAGATTGTCCACTGAGTCACTTGTGCCATTGCAAGTTCTCGACTTCAAGCTACATCCCTAAAGACCGGAAGTTCAATGGATTATACAAACAAAGAATAAAGATCTGGTGATGGTGCTGCAGAATAGTTCAAGTAACTTGAAATACTACTTCTCTTTCAAAGTGAAGGCTATTTGTAAATCAAATATGAAATTTTGTGACATCATTGCTAGGTGACCTGAAAGCAGCAATGACAGCAATACATTTAATAACTGAGTAATTATGAAGAACAATTTATGGCAAATTATAACATTTGCAACTATTAACAGTCTAACAGTTATAAATATTTACACACATCAGTCTTAAACTTACAAAAGCTTAAAAAATAACTCACCCTAGCTTACATTTCTCATTTTGTAAAATGTGACGTTGTTAGTTACGTCATATAACTTTGTTATAATTTCTCTATAAATTATTTTTTTCATAATTGGGTTTGGACAGATAGATTTCAAGATGATACATATGTTGATACAGATGTCCATGTTAATGTATTTCTGTCTTCTTTGTACACACTTGCAGACAACATGTACAATGAATCTTAAATCAGAATGTTGAAGGTTACTGAGAAGCTCTCCAGTTCTAGGAAGTGATGTAGGAATTAATTTAAAACTTATTAATGAATTTCATATCATGGGGCTACTGATGTTTTACACAATATTTTAAGATATGCAGGTGAGCAAGTATTTCAGGATGTTCTTAATCTCAATTTAGTTGCCCTATTTGAGAAAGAAAAATATAATATTTAGAGTTTTAGATTTAGATTAGAGACAACAATGTCGTAAAGTGAAGGCTCATCAAATCCCACTGTAGAGTAAATTGTTCTTCTTCTTCTTCTTCTTCCTTCCAAGTATTAGGCCAAGGCCTGTTACGATCCTATAGAAAATTTTCCCTGCAGCTTCTTCCGGAAAATTCTCATATAAGACTTGAAAGCATAATAATAGTCCCTTCGATTGGTTGCTGGCCAATGGAAGGCAAGACCAGTGATGGGCCTGCCATCTTATAGCCTCTGGTCAGGCTTTTCTGGAGAAGAAAAGAAAATAAAGGAAAGAAGAAATGGAAGAAAGGAAAGACTCCCTAGCCCTCGGATGCCCTAATAGCATCGGGGTCAAAAAACAAGAGTTAACCAAGAGAGGTTAGATAGTAAAGTTAAAAGAGTGCAAAACACAAGTAAGTGGAAGAAATGTTTTGCTCGGCTTGGGCACCTCGTGGTCGCCATCCACATATCCCCTAGATGAGGACCCCTGAGGGAAGAGTAAATTGTTAATTGTATTTTTGTTCTATAATATTTTAATCAGTGACGATACTGTAATAATTTAAAAATATGTTAGGTTTTTAAGTGATTTATTGTTATACATATATTTTCTTAATTAGCTTGGTGTTCATAACATGCAACTAATATAAACTATTCAAAATAATGGTCAGTAACTTAAAAATGTGCAGTACAATTTTAAATGTTTTACTAGAACTGATTGCCGGGCTCAATGTAAATAATTAGTGAACATTTGAGAGATGCTGTAAAATGTTACACATTATGAAATTATAAAATAAGGAAATTATAAACATGTTCTTCAGTCTTATTGTCTTGTAGTTTCTTATATCTGATAGAAACAATAAGATATTTGAAGCAGTAAATAATAGAGTTTATATATAAAGATTTATTAAACACAGTGTACATTATAATACAATTACTGAAAGTTATTATCATCTGCATAGAATTTTAAAGGCTTACTTCTTGCTATGCAGTCAATAAGGTGGTATTGCTGACATTTTTGGTCACATAGCTTGCAGAGGCACTGGTTCGATGCGAGGTGGAACCCTTTTATGGTACATACTCTGTAGTGGAATCCATGTGTAGCTGTCCTAGTGAACACATGTCTTAGGGAGAAGTTTGGTTCCTTCCATTATTCGGTGTTCATCGCTGGGGTCAGGAAGAATCCACGGTCTATATCCTCTGCTTTTTCTTCTCTCTCTCTCTCTAACTACTCCGTCTCTATCTCTGTCCCTCCCTTCTC
>JASPKZ010004946.1:0-207500 GCA_030220185.1 Diploptera punctata
GTCTATCCTATGGTCTTATACTTTAGTGATATAGCGCAAGTCCTAGTCGAATGATCTTATACAATAGTGATGATATCCAAGTCTATTCTCGTGGTCTTACTTAAGTGATATAGCGCAAGTCTATTCTAATGGTCTTATACTTTAGTGATATAGCGCAAGTCGATTTTAATGGTCTTATACAATAGTGATACAGCGCAAGTCGATTCTGATGATCTTATACTTTGGTATTATAGCGCAAGTGTATTCTAATGGTATTATACTTTAGTGATATAGCGCATGTGTATTCTAATGGTCTTATACTTTATTGATATAGCTTAAGCATATTCTAATGGTCTTACACTTTAGTGATATAGCGCATGTCTATCTTAATGGTCTTATACTTTAGTGATATAGCGCAAGTCTATTCTAATGGTCTTATAGTTTAGTGATATAGCGCATGTGTATTCTATTGGTCTTATACTTTATTGATGTAGCGTAAGTATATTTTAATGGTCTTACACTTTAGTGATATAGCGCATGTCTATCCCAATGGTCTTATACTTTAGTGATACAGATCATGTCGATTTTAATGGTCTTATACAATAGGTGTACAGCGCAATTCGATTCTGATGGTCTTATACTTTGGTGATATAGCGGATGTGTATTCTAATGGTCTTATACTTTATTGATGTAGCGTAAGTATATTCTAATGATCTTATACTTTAGTGATATAGCGCATGTGTATTCTAATGGTCTTATACTTTATTGGTATAGCGTAAGTATATTCTAATGGTCTTATACTTTAGTGATATAGCGCATGTGTATTCTAATGGTCTTATACTTTATTGATATAGCGCAAGTCTATTCTAATGGTCTTATATTTTAGTGAGATAGCGCATGTGTATTCTAATGGTCTTATACTTAATTGGTATAGCGTAAGTATACTCTAATGGTCTTACACTTTAGTGATATAGCGCATGTCTATCCTAATGTCCTTATACTTTTGTGTTATAGCGCAAGTCGATTCTGATGGTCTTTAACTTTAGTGACATAGCGCAAGTCTATTCTAATGGTCTTATACTATAGTGATATAGCGCTAGTCGATTCTAGTGGTCTTATACTTTAGTGATATAGCGACAGTCTATTCTAATGATCTTATACTTTAGTGATATAGGGCAAGTTTATTCTAATGGTCGTACACTTTAGTGATATAGCGTAAGTCTGTTCTAATGGTCTTATACTTTAGTGATGCAGCGCAAGTCGATTTTAATGGTCTTATACGATAGTGGTACAGCGCAAGTCGATTCTGATGGTGTTATACCTTAGTGATAATGCGCAAGTCTATTCTAATTGTCTTATACTTTAGTGATATTGCGCATGTGCATTATAATGGTCTTACACTTTAGTGATATAGCGCATGTGTATTGGTCTTATACTTTATTGATATAGCGTAAGTATATTCTAATGGTCTTACACTTTAGTGATATAGCGCATGTCTATCGTAATGGTATTACATTTTAGTGATATAGCGCAAGTCTATTCTAATGATCTTATACTTTAGTGGTATAGCGCATGTGTATTCTAATGGTCTTATACTTTAGTGATATAGCGCAAGTCTATTCTAATGGTCTTATACTTTATTGATATAGCGCTTGTGTATTCTAATGGTCTTATACTTTAGAGATATAGCGCAAGTCTATTCTAATGGTCTTATACTTTATGGTATAGCGCATGTGTATTCTAATGGTCTTATACTTTAGTGATATAGCGCATGTGTATTCTATATGGTCTTATACTTTAGTGATATAGCGCATGTGTATTCTAATGGTCTTATACTTTAGTGATATAGCGCATATCTATTCTAATGGTCTTATACTTTAGAGATATAGCGCATGTGTATTCTATGGTCTTGTACTTTAGTGATATAGCGCAGTCTATTCTAATGGTCTTATACTTTAGTGATATAGGCGCAGGTGTATTTCAATGGTCATATACTTTGTGATATAGCGCAAATGTATTCTAATGGTCTTATACTTTAGTGATATAGCGCAAGTCTATTGCTAATGCTCTTATACTTTGTGATATAGCGCAAGTCGATTTTAATGGTCTTATACAATAGTGGTACAGCGCAAGTCGATTCTGATGGTGCTTATACTTTAGTGATATAGCGCAGGTGTATGCTAATGGTATTATACTTTAGTGATATAGCGCATGGTATTCTAATGGTTTATACTTTAGTGATATGGCACCGGTGATATTCTATCGGTCTTATACTTTCTGATATAGCGCATGTGTATTCTAATGGTCTTATACTTTAGTGATATAGCGCAAGTGTTATTCTAATGGTCTTATACTTTTTGTGATATAGCGCAAGTCTATTCTAAATGGTCTTATACTTTAGTGATATAGCCCATGGTATTCTAATGGTCTTATACTTTAGTGATATTAGGCACATCGATTCTATGGTCGATATACTTTAGTGATATAGCGCATGTGGATTCTAATGGTCTTATACTTTATTGATATAGCGCATGTGTATTCTAATGGTCTTATACTGTATTGATATAGCGCATGTCTATTCTAATGGTCTTATACTCTAGTGATATAGCGCATGTGTATTCTAATGGTCTTATACTTTAATGATATAGCGCATGTGTATTCTAATGGTCTCATACTTTATTGATATAGCGCATGGTTTTTCTAATGGTCTTATACTTTATTGATATAGCGCATGTGTATTCTAATGGTCTTATACTTTATTAATATAGCGCATGTACTTTCTAATGGTCTTATACTTTAGTGATGTAGCGCAAGTCGATTTTAATGGTATTATTACAATAGTGGTTACAGCGCAAGTCGATGCTGATGGGTTATACTTTAGTGATTATAGCGCATGTGTTATTCTAATGGTCTTATACTTTAGTGATATAGCGCAAGTCTATTCTATGCTCTTATACTTTAGTGATATAGCGCATGTGTATTCTAATGGTCTTATACTTTAGTGATATAGCGCATATGCATTATAATGGTCTTACACTTTAGTGATATAGCGCATGTGTATTCTAATGGTCTTATACTTTATTGATATAGCGTAAGTATATTCTAATGGTCTTAGACTTTAGTGATATAGCGCATGTCTATCGTAATGGTATTATATTTTAGTGATATAGCGCAAGTCTATTCTAATGGTCTTATACTTTAGTGGTATAGCGCATGTGTATTCTAATGGTCTTATACTTTAGTTGATATGCGCAGTCCTATTCTAATGGTCTTATACTTTATTGATATAGCGCTTGTGTATTCTAATGGTCTTATACTTTAGAGATATAGCGCAAGTCTATTCTAATGGTCTTATACTTTATGGTATAGCGCATGTGTATTCTAATGGTCTTATACTTTAGTGATATAGCGCAATGTTATCTAATGGTCTTATACTTTAGATGATATAGCGCATGTGTATTCTAATGGTCTTATACTTTAGTGATATAGCGCAATTCTATTCTAATGGTCTTATACTTTAGAGATATAGCGCATGTGTATTCTAATGGTCTTATACTTTAGTGATATAGCGCAAGTCTATTCTAATGGTCTTATTCTTTAGTGATATAGCGCAAGTCTATTCTAATGGTCTTATACTTTAGTGATATAGCGCATGTGTATTCTAATGGTCTTATACTTTAGTGATATAGCGCAAGTCTATTCTAATGGTCTTATACTTTATTGATATAGCGCATGTGTATTCTAATGGTCTTATACTTTAGTGATATAGCGCAAGTCGATTCTAATGGTCTTATACTTTAGTGATATAGCGCATTTGTATTCTACTGATCTTATACTTTATTGATATAGCGTAAGTATATTCTAATGGTCTTACACATTAGTGATATAGCGCATGTCTATCCTAATGATCTTATACTTTAGTGATATAGCGCAAGTCTATTCTAATGGTCTTATACAATAGTGATATAGCGCAAGTCTACTCTAATGGTCTTATACGTTAGTGATATAGCGCAAGTCTATTCTAATGGTCTTATACCTTATTGATATAGCGCAAGTCGATTCTAATGGTCTTATACTTTAGTGATATAGCGCATGTCAATCCAAATGGTCTTATACAGTAGTGATATAGCGCAAGTCTATTCTAATGGTCTTATACAATAGTGATATATCGCAAGTCTATTCTAATGGTCTTATACAATAGTGGTACAGCGCAAGTCTATTCTAATGTTCTTATACTTTATTGATATAGAGCATGTGTATTCTAATGGTCTTATACTTTAGTGATATAGCGCATCTGTATTCTAATGGATTTATAATTTATTGATATAGCGTAAGTATATTCTAATGGTCTTACACTTTAGTGATATCGCGCATGTCTATCCTAATGGTCTTATACTTTTGAGATATAGCGCAAGTCTATTCTAATGGTCTTATACAATAGTGATATAGCGCAAGTATATTCTAGTGATCTTATACTGTAGTGATATAGCGCATGTGTATTCGAATGGTCTTATACTTTATTGATATAGCGTAAGTATATTCTAATGGTCTTACACTTTAGTGATATAGCGCATGTCTATACTAATGGACATATACTTTAGTGATATAGCGCAAATCCATTCTAATGGTCTTATACTTTAGTGATATAGCGCATGTGTATTCTAATGGTCTTATACTTTAGTGATATAGCGCAAGTCTATTCTAATGGCCTTATACTTTAGTGATACAGCGCATGTGTATTCTAATGGTCTTATACTTTATTGATATAGCGTAAGTATATTCTAAAGGTCTTACACCTTAGTGATATAGCGCATGTCTATCCTAATGGTCTTATACTTTATTGATATAGCGCATGTGTATTCTAAGGGTCTTATACATTAGTGATATAGCGCAAGTCTATTCTAATGGTCTTATACTTTGGTGATATAGCGCATGTGTATTCTAATGGTCTTATACTTTATTGATAGAGCGTAAGTATATTCTAATGGTCTTACACTTTAGTGATATAGCGCATGTCTATCCTAATGGTTTTATACTTTGGTGATATAGCGCAAGTCTATTCTAATGGTCTTATACAATATTGATATAGCGCAAGTCTATTCTAATGGTCTTATACTTTAGTGATATAGCGCATGTGTATTCTCATGGTCTTATACTTTATTGATATAGCGTAAGTATATTCTAATGGTCTTACACTTTAGTGATATAGCGCATGTCTATCCTAATGGTCTTATACTGTAGTGATATAGCGCAAGTCTTTTCTAATGGTCTTATTCTTTAGTAATATAGCGCATGTGTATTCTAATGGTCTAATACTTTATTGATATAGCGTAAGTATATTATAATGGTCTTACACTTTAGTGATATAGCGCTTGTCTATCCTAATGGTCTTATACTATAGTGAAATAACGCAAGTCGATTCTGATGGTCTTATACTTGGTGATATAGCGCAAGTCTATTCTAATGGTCTTATATTTTAGTGATAGAGCGCATGTGTGTTCTAATGGTCTTATACTTTATTGATATAGCGTAAGTATATTTTAATGGTTTAACACTTTAGTGATTTAGCGCATGTCTATCCTAATGGTCTTATATTTTAGTGATATAGCGCAAGTCTATTCTAATGGTCTTATACAATAGTGATATAGTGCAAGTCGATTCTAATGGTCTTATACTTTAGTGATATAGCGCATGTGTATTCTAATGGTCTTATACTTTATTGATATAGCGTAAGTATATTCTAATGGTCTACACTTTAGTGATATAGCGCATGTCTATCCTAATGGTCTTATACTTTAGTGATATAGCGCAAGTCTATTCTAGTGGTCTTATACTTTAGTGATATAGCGCATGTGTATTCTAATGGTCTTATACTTTATTGATAGAGCGCAAGTCTATTCTAATGGTCTTATACTCTAGTGATATAGCGCATGTGTATTCTAATAGTCTTATACTTTAATGATATAGCGCATGTGTATTCTAATGATCTCATACGTTATTGATATAGCGCATGGTTATTCTAATGGTCTTATACTTTATTGATATAGCGCATGTGTATTCTAATGGTCTTATACTTTATTGATATAGCGCATGTACATTCTAATGGTCTTATACTTTAGTGATATAGCGCAAGCCGATTTCAATGGACTTATACAATAGTGGTACAGCGCAAGTCGATTCTGATGGTGTTATACCTTAGTGATAATGCGCAAGTCTATTCTAATGGTCTTATACTTTAGTGATATAGCGCAAGTCTATTCTAATGGTCTTATACTTTAGTGATATAGAGCAAGTCGATTCGGATGGTCCTTAAATTTAGTGACATAGCGCAAGACTATTGTAATGGTCCTATACTTTAGTGATATAGCGCAAGTCTCTTCTAATGGTCTTATACTTTAGTAATACAGCGCAAGTCGATTCTGATGGTCTTATACTTTAGTGATATAGCGCAAGTCGATTCTGATGGTCTTTAACTGTAGTGACATTGCGCAACTCTATTCTAATGGTCTTACACTTTAGTGATATAGCGCAAGTCGATTCTGATGGTCTTATACTTTGGTGATATAGCGCAAGTCGATTCAGAAGGTCTTTAATTTTAGTGACATAGCGCAAGTCTGTTGTAATGGTCTTATACTTTAATGATAAAGCGCAAGTCGATTCTGATGGTCTTATACTTTAGTGATATAGCGCAAGTCTATTCTAATGGTCTTTTACTTTAGTGATATAGCGTAAGTCTATTCTAATGGTCTTATACTTTAGTGATATAGCGCAAGTCGATTTTAATGGTCTTATACAATAGTGGTACAGCGCAAGTCGATTCTGATGGTGTTATACCTTAGTGATATTGCGCAAGTCTATTCTAATTTTCTTTTACTTTAGTGATACAGCGCAAGTCTATTCTAATGGTCTTATACTTTAGTGATGCAGCGCAAGTCGATTTTAATGGTCTTATACAATAGTGGTTCAGCGCAAGTCGATTCTGATGGTGTTATACCTTAGTGATAATGCAGAAGTCTATTCTAATGGTCTTATACTTTAGTGATAATGCGGAAGTCTATTCTAATGGTCTTATACTTTAGTGATATAGCGCAAGTCTATTCTAATGGTCTTATACTTTAGTGATGCAGCGCAAGTCGATTTTAATGGTCTTATACAATAGTGGTACAGCGCAAGTCGATTCTGATGGTGTTATACCTTAGTGATAATGCGGAAGTCTATTCTAATGGTCTTATACTTTAGTGATATAGCGTAAGTCTATTCTAATGGTCTTATACTTTAGTGATGCAGCGCAAGTCGATTTTAATGATCTTATACTTTAGTGATATAGAGCAAGTCGATTCGGATGGTCCTTAAATTTAGTGACATAGCGCAAGACTATTGTAATGGTCGTATACTTTAGTGATATAGCGCAAGTCTCTTCTAATGGTCTTATACTTTAGTAATATAGCGCAAGTCGATTCTGATGGTCCTATACTTTAGTGTTATAACGCAAGTCGATTCTGATGGGCTTATACTTTAGTGATATAGCGCAAGTCAATTCTGATGGTCTTTAACTTTAGTGACATAGCGCAAGTCTATTCTAATGGTCTTATACTTTAGTGATATAGCGCAAATCGATTCTGATGGTCTTATACTTTACTGATATAGCGCAAGTCGATTCTGATGGTCTTTAATTTTAGTGACGTAGCGCAAGTCTATTCTAATGGTCTTAGACTTTAGTGATATAGCGCAAGTCGATTCTGATGGTCTTATACTTTAGTGATATAGCGCAAGTCTATTCTAATGGTCTTATACTTTAGTGATATAGAGCAAGTCGATTCGGATGGTCCTTAAATTTAGTGACATAGCGCAAGACTATTGTAATGGTCCTATACTTTAGTGATATAGCGCAAGTCTATTCTAATGGTCTTATACTTTAGTAACATAGCGCAAGTGGATTCTGTTCGTCTTATACTTTAGTGATATAGCGCAAGTCGATTCGGATGGTCCTTAAATTTTGTGACATAGCGCAAGACTGTTGTAATGGTCTTATACTTTAGTGATATAGCGCAAGTCTATTCTAATGGTCTTATAATTTAGTGATATAGCGCAAGTCTATTCTAATGGTCTTATACTTTAGTGATATAGAGCAAGTCGATTCGGATGGTCCTTAAATTTAGTGACATAGCGGAAGACTATTGTAATGGTCCTATACTGTAGTGATATAGCGCAAGTCTATTCTGATGGTCTTATACTTTAGTAATATAGCGCAAGTCGATTCTAATGGTCTTATACTTTAGTGATATAGCGCAAGTCGATTCTGATGGTCTTTAACTTTATAGACATAGCGCAAGTCTATTGTAATGGTCCTATACTTTAGTGATACAGCGCAAGTCTATTCTTATGGTCTTATACTTTAGTAATATAGCGCTAGTCGATTCTGATGGTCTTTAACTTTAGTGACATAGCGCAAGTCTATTCTGATGGTCCTATACTTTAGTGATATAGCGCAAGTCTATTCTGATGGTCTTATACTTTAGTAATATAGCGCTAGTCGATTCTGATGGTCTTTAACTTTAGTGACATAGCGCAAGTCTATTCTGATGGTCCTATACTTTAGTGATATAGCGCAAGTCGATTCTGATGGTCTTATACTTTAGTGATATAGCGCAAGTCGATTCTGATGGTCTTATACTTTAGTGATATAGCGCACGTCTAGTCCAATGGTTTTATACTTTAGTGATATAGCGCAACTCTATTCTAATGGTCTTATACTGTAGTTATATAGCGCAAGACGATTCTAATGTTCTTTAACTTTAGTGAAATACCGCAAGTCTATTTTAATGGTCTTATACTTTAGTGATATAGCGCAAGTCGATTCTGATGGTCTTTAACTTTAGTGACATAGCGCAAGTCTATTCCAATGGTCTTATACTTTAGTGATATTGCGCATGTCTATTCTACTGGTCTTATACTTTAGTGATATAGCGCAAGACTATTCGAATGTTCTTATACTTTAGTGATATAGCGCAAGTCTATTCTAATGGTCTTATACTTTATTGATATAGCGCAACTCTGTTCTAATGGTCTTATACTTTGTGATATAGCGCAATTCTGTTTTGATGGTGGTATACTTTAGTGATATAGCGCAAGTTCGTTCTGGTGGTCTTATACTTTAGTGATATAGTTCAAGTCTGTTTTGATGGTCTTATACATTAGTGATATAACGGAAATCTGTTCTAATGGTCTTATAAGTATCGGTTTCGCTTTTCGTTCCGAGGTTCGCGTTTTTAAACCTGGCCACGATTGATGAATTTTATGGTGTAAGAATTTGAATATGTTTTCTTCGGATGGGAAGTAAAGTCACTCCGTAAATATACGTCATGTAAGAAAATGAAACATGAAACAGAAACCTCTTGGCAAAATATGTTAGCCCTTTCATAATTAAATTTTAATTAGGCCATATTACGCTAATGATCTGAGTTTTCAAGTAGCATCATTAAATAGAATACTATAACTAACTTTATTTATCAACAACATATAAAGTTATGGCCTTTCAAGGGAAATTCCCAGTAAGAAATAAAATTTGTATTCAGAATTCAATATTAGAGCAAGTTAATTCATTTAAATACTTAGGATATAATCTAAATTATAATGAGGAATGTGATATATACTTTAAAATACAAAACTGTAATAAAGCTTTAAGAATTATCAACCACGTTTTTAAACCATCAAAAGTGCAGAGACACACAAGAATGAAAATCTATAAAGGTCTCGCTAGACCCATAATCTGTTATGGCAGTGAGGCTTGGACCATCAGAACTCAGGATGACCGTCATATTGCAGCCACGGAGATGAAATTTCTGCGACGAACTGCAGGTTATAGCCTTCTAGACCACCAAAGATATTCAACAATATCCAGAGAGTTAAACATCGTACCTGTATCTGAATACCTCCAAGAATATAGCATATTAGCCCATATTCAGCGCATGGATCGTCACAGAATACTAAAACAAATTCTTCACTACATTCCTCGAGGCAAAAGATCTGTGGGTCGACCTTTTCGGAGATGGCGGGAGACCGTAACGGGCCACTGGGCCTAATAATTGAAAGGCAGATGATGATGAACTAACTTTATTGCGCAAAAAATCTTTGAGTGTTGATCAGTATTTTGTTATTTGTTTGTATTCTTATGTCTCAACGAATTTAATCCATTATGAAATATGAAAGTGTCGATTATTGATAACATTCGTCATGGTAATAAAATTCCAACCCACGATTCGTCTAAACAACTGAGGAAAATCATATGAACACCCAAGGTTGGTCAATACCAGGACATGTTTTAGTAACCTCCGAATACAAGCCTTAAACCCTATCGTCTAGGCCTAATCACGCCGGTAAAATAACATGTTACCCTCCCGCGCTGTAACAGAGCGGTCTAAGGCAACATGTTTTGGCGCAGAGCTACGGGATATGTGCTGGTTCGAGTTCCCATGGGGAAAGACATTTTCTCATGGAATTTCGGTCATTATGAGAGCGGTGCTCACGCAGTGGAATAAAGAATATGAGTAGCTACAATAAGTAGCGGCCCCAGTTTGAGAAAATCAGGTATAACGGCTGGGGGATCTAACATGTTGGCCAAACGTGAACCTTAAACTGGCTGGATGATCGTCCATTTCTGTGATTAACGCATGTAGATGTGAAGTCAGCAGAGGCTGGTAGGCCAAGGACCTTACAGATCTGTCGCACCGAATAATTATATAGTGTGTAAATAATCATATTTACGAACCAATTTGGATTTTAGATTCGGTTTTATCCTTATTCTTAAACTCCATATCCGGATATGGATCCCTATTCAAAATCATTCAGTCCCGGTAGCTTACTAGCTATCGTATTAGCCTGACAGTGAGTATCCGAGGATCGCAAGGTTCAACCCAGCCGATGTAACTTTTTTTCAGGGTGTACCTACTAGCCACAAATTCTTATAACACTATACAACTACAGACAATGTTCCAGTCTTGCAATATGACAATACTGCCTTCAGTACCAACCCATCATACTAACTACTCTGACACACTACTAGACATAATTATAACAAATAATCCTCAAAACATTATAACTAGTGGACAGATAGAAGCTCCAGGCATCTCTGCGCATGACAGTGAATATTCATTCCTTTGCCCTAAACGTAGACCTACACTTGTAACATACAGAGACTTGAAATATATAAATAATGATCAATTAATTGATGACGCTGCAAAACTACCTTGGAACAACATATGGACACTTAGGACTGTAGACGAGAAAGTTCAACATTTTAATGACATGATTAAACAATTGTATGACAAACATGCACCTATCAAGACTAGACGTATAAACAAACCACCTGCACCCTGGATGTCTGATAATATCCACTTGCTTATGACTGAGAGAGACACAGCATACAGGAAATACAAGAGGAATGAAGGAATGACAGACTTACAGACATACAAACATCTGAGGAACAAAGTCAATCAGACTGTCAGGAATGCAAAACTAAGATATGCCCAAACTATTATTACAAAATCTATGTCCAACTCATCTGACATGTGGAAAAATTTAAAATCATAGGCCTCTGTCAAAATAAACTACAGCTGACCTACCACTAGATGAGTTGAATGACCATTTCACCCGCCTCCCTACTGACAACAACTCACAACACAAACAGCAGACAATAGATGAACTAGCATCATATTCCCAACCCACGCGAGAAAAATTCTTTTTTTCCTATATCTCACCTGATGACGCCAAAAGAGCAGTATTACGCATTAAATCTAAAGCACAAGGAATAGACAATATAACAATAACTCTCCTGCACAAAATAATTAACATTATTCTTCCGACAATAACCCACATTTTTAATGCCACTATAATGACCGGGACCTATCCCAGACTCTGGAAAATTGCTCTAGTTCGTCCTACACCGAAATCAAACACTCCCACAACACTCGATGATTATAGACCAATTAGTATTCTTCCCTGTTTATCTAAAGCACTGGAACACATAATACACTCACAGTTAACAGACTACCTCACCACACACGACTTACTTGATGAACATCAGTCTGGTTTTAGAACAGGACATCATGCAAGTACTGCACTACTTGACATTGTAGAGTACATAAGAGACTCAATGGACAAAAGCAAACTCACCGCAATAGTCCTACTCGACTACAGCAAAGCCTTTGACACAGTAAATATAGACTTAATGCTAGCGAGACTTAAGACACTACATCTGTCGGAAAACTGCCTTGATTTGTTTAGATCTTACCTCACTAATCGTCAGCAATCAGTTTCTGTTAATAATCGCATTTCTTCCTGGCGATTGGTGAGGAAAGGGGTGCCTCAAGGCGGCGTCCTCACTCCTCTTCTCTTCTCAATTTATATTAACGATATGACCAAGAAACTACAACACTGCAAGCATCATCTTTACGCCGACGACTTACAGATATACACACACTTTAGGCCTGATGAAATCAAGGAATATATTGACAAAGTAAACACTGACCTCAGACATATATCTTTATGGTCCAGACAATATGGGCTAAAACTAAATGTAAACAAAACGCAAGCAATAATTATCGGACATACAAGACTATTACACTCCATAAACAATGGCAATATGCCGGCTGTCATATTAGATAAAGAACAAATTCCTGATACCGACGTCGTTAAAAACTTGGGACTTTACTTAGATTCAAATTTAAATTGGCATGTCCAAGTAAAACAAACATCTAAAAAGATCTTCTCCATAATGCATTCCCTAAAGCGTCTCAAAAATTTTCTTCCTACAGCTCTTAAAAGAATTTTAATTCAAACCTTAGTTATGCCGCATTTTGACTATTGTGACGTTCTACTAACTGACATAAGTGACGGATTGTGGGACAAACTGCAGCGTGCCCATAATATGTGTATCAGGTTCATATTTAATGTTCGAAAATACGATCATATTTCTCCATTTTTCCACGAATTGTCTTGGTTACATCTAAAAGAGGGAAGAAAATCGCATTGTCAAATTCTCTTATTTAAGATCCTACATACCTTGATTCCCAATTATTTATCATCTCGTTTCCAGTATCTATCCTCAAACCATAACTTAAACACAAGATCACAACATAGTCTCTTGCTTAATATACCGCAACATAGGACATCACATCACTCCATGTCATATACTATCTTCACTTCTCGCAACTGGAATTCCCTACCACAAGATATAAGGGGCTGCCGGACATTGGCAACTTTTAAAAGAAATCTAAATTTATATTTGCTCTAATCTCGACTTCATCATTACCCAGTCTAAGATATATATATTAATTGGTGTTTCTCGTATATTTTATCATATTCATACTATTATTATTATTATAATAATAATTATTATTATCATCATTATATTATTATCATTATTATATTCTCATTATTATATTATTATTATCGTATTATTATTATTATTATTATTATTATTATTATCGTAATTATTATTATTATCGTATAAAATGTTGTTTGTACATGAAATTTACATTACTACATTTAATGTATCTTTAACTGTTTATAATTAGTATAGTGTATATCTACATTTGTCAAATATTTATTTGTATTTGTGCTGGATGAGTGGAAAAGAAGGCCTTATGGCTTTAACTCTGCCAGAATAAATAAAACATTATTATTATTATTATTATTATTATTATTATTATTATTATTATTATTATTATTATTATTGTTATTATTATTATTATTATTATTATTATTATTACCGGTGCTCTGCGGTAGGCAAGCGATCTCAGGGTTATGAACTTTTTTATAAGCAAAAGAAACAACGTTCAATTTTACACTCTTTTTTTTACGAATCAAGAACAAAATGATTTATTCACTAAAAAGATACACTTTTGTTACTACCATTATCAAGTTTTATTAATGAGTGGAGTCGATGAAATACTTAGAGGTCCACGTGCTTGAATCAAATATTTATCTTTTCTAAAGGTGGGATGAATGTCTTTTGTAGTCTGAATTAGCCAGGTAGTAATTCTTTATATCCTTATTTCATAGAATTTGGTTAGTAGCGTTGATTAGTTTCTAAGAACTGGGTCAATTGATTTTTGATATTTTTAATAGATAACTAATGTTATCTTTTCTTAAGGGGAATGGATATTTCTTGTTATTTGTATAGACTAATAAATGGAAATAGTTTTATTCTTTTGACAATACCCTTTATTCTATTATTTGTTACTTATGTAGTCAGATAGAATTTTCACAATACCTCTTTATTCTGGAAAATGTAGATGGAATTTTACCTGGATATATTTATACTTTTCCACATACGTATTTTATAGCGATATCACTAATATATTTATACGAATGTTTCTTCTAATGAAATGGCTCAAATAGTATGTGGAATGTATATGCAAACAGTTTTCATCAACACTTTTGAAATCCAGAATGGGTTGAAGCAAGGAGATGCACTATCCCCTCTCCTATTTAATTTTGTCCGAGAGCAATGCCATTAAATCTTTATAAGAAGACGGAGGAAGGCTTACAGCTGAATGGTATTAATAAGCTGTTAGTTTATGCTGATGATGAAGTACTACTGGCCGATAGCGAGGATATACTAAAGGCCAACACGCACACACTATTGAGTAACACTAAGAAATTAGGACTGGAAGTAAATATCAGTAAAACTAAATATATGGTCACACGTATAAATTCAGTATATAATGGAAATGGACAGCTAATGACAAATGAGGGAAATTTTGAGGAAGTGGCTGGATTCAAATACCTAGGAACAATAATCGCAAATAGGAATGAGATGCACAAAGAAATTAAACATAGGCTCAATTCTGGAAATGCATACTATTATGCATTGCAGAGACTTTTGACGTCACAACTCCTTTCAAAAAACGTTGAACTGAAAATATATAAAACTATTATTCTACCAGTTATATTATATGGGTGCGAAACATAGAGTCTTACTTTAAGGGAGGAAAGGAGATTACGAGTATTTGAGAATAAAGTTCTTAGGAAAATTTTTGGACCAAAGAGAGATGAACAGACAGGTGAATGGAGAAGACTACATAACATTGAACTACGTGGTCTTTATACGAAGACAGATATAATAAGAACAGTCAAGTCTCGTAGACTGCGATGGGCAGGACATGTTGCGCATATGGGGAATAAAAGACGTGCATGGAAACTTCTTGTAGGAAAGCCAGAAGGAAAACTCCCAGTAGGTAGACCAATATTGAGGTGGGAGAACAACATTAACTATGATTTAAGGGAAGTAGATTATGCAGGGAATGATTGGAAAGCATTAGCTCAGGATAGGGATGTATGGAGAGCTTATGTCCGCGCGGCCATGAACCTACGGGTTCGATAGTGCCAGTGAGTAATTAAGTAAGTATCACTAATATATAATATTTTGGTTATTTATTGATTTATTTAATTTTAATAAAAAATGTAATATGATTTACATAATCTTTGTAATTTTCTGATTTTATAATCTATTATCTTCTGGTATACTTTTAATATATTTCGGAACATTTTAGTTTCAGATCCATGCATATTAGAATTTTATCTTAGAGTTTATGTATCCTATCATTATTATTCGCTACAATGGCCTACTTGTATATTTAAATAAAATAGTTTTATAATTTCTTTAATACAAGTCTCTCCTAAATAACAAAAGTCTCTCCTTTTGAATAATATATTTTCTGTGGTTAATTTACCTCTCAAAGGCGGTGTTAAATAAATTATTCGGCATGGTATCTTTCCTAAAGAAAATCACCTAAGGGCAAAATCATGATTACTTGCTTAATATTTTACAACACAACTCAAATATAAGATTACCACAATTAGTAACCGGATAATGGCCTGGCATCTTCAAACTGGATTTAAACGCTTTTAAAAAACCTATGGCCTTTCGGAAACGGGTTTCCATCATTAGCAGGAAGACCAATTAAGGTGTTTAAAACAATATTTTTATCAATAATTAACGACTACGGTGTACCATCCTAGGCACTAATTGCATTATTGTATATTGTGACTAATATCTCAACGGAATTTTATTACATATAAAATGTAGTAGCAAGAGGCTTCTGGTCCCAGTTCTCAAACACTATGCTAACGATGTTAATTTTGTAAACTCTACATACGATAACTTTCTCGAAAAATCATTAATTAATACTTTGTTGAGTCTTTTGAACGTTTTTTTAATATTTTATTATTTACTCACAAGGAAGCTGTCAACCATTGAATGCAAACCTATCTTGAAATTTCTCCCAGAGAAACGTTATGATATATCAAGGGTGTGTCCAAAAGTTTATCTGCCGTTTTTTACTGCAAGTCACTAAAATCAAGCGCCAAATGTTTCATTTAAACTCTGGGGAGTAATGCAACTCTTCAATCGGCGAATTGGATTACCCTCACAATCTACCTCCGCGCCGCGTCCCGCTTCACTGCACTCTGTTTTACTCGTGCACGGAGTCCATCAACTTCGCACAGTGGGTTCCCATTGCTGGATTTTGGTTTCGATTTCTGTGCCTTGCAGTTAAAAAGGCAGATCATTTTTTTACAAAGTCTCATCTGAGAGACATTTCAAGGTAGGTTTCGGTATTCAATGGTTGATAGTTTTATTGCCCGTTGATGTCTATCAAATTTAATAGTACGCATATTGTTAATGTCAACAGCGCTAGTTCGGTTAGTAGCATGTGTACCTCCTGACTATCGACATCAATTTCGATTCCAGGCGTAGATGGAAATTTTAATTATAATATTCTCAATCTCGGGGCTAGGGTGGTCTACAATTTTTATTCGATTGATTGTACGCCAGATGTCTCTATTATATTCAAAATCCCTCCGCAGTACATACTAATATTCAGAAAACATGTGGTACCTCCGTCGGATTTGAACCTAAAAACTTACTTTTCGATAGGAGTAGGCTATGTGCCTGCACCGGGTTTCACTTCCCCCTTTATCCGCTATATAACACACTACACGCACATAAAAAATGTACTCGTCCTAAATTCAACTCTGTACATAATACAAGTACATACATAACGTAGTCTGCCGAAGCGGTACATGAATTAATATTAGATTGCATTAAAACTAGCTATTCTCCTAATGTGGAACTGGAAATACGAAAAATGCAGTAAGTGCCATTAGAATAAACATATTTTATCTGTTAATATGATAGCACTCTGGACCTACAACAGTTATAATAATAATAATAATAATAATAATAATAATAATACTAATGGCAATAATAAAAATAAATAGGGTTTTCTTCTAATCGCTATTATTATCTTAGTTTTGTTATGTAGAAATTATACTTCTCTACCTGTTGGCTTATAATTGTGAAATAATTTGCGAAGTCTTTTCGTATCTATTATTTTAACGTGTGTGATTCGTTTGATAAAATATCCTTATATTTCACTTATGGGATATATTATTGTTATTATTATTATTATTATTATTATTATTATTATTATTATTATTATTATTATTATTTAATTCGCTTTAACTGTTATGGATATGTTGGGATTCTAAGACACTAAAAACGTGATTTGCATGTGCAACGTTTGACCGAAATGGACTTGACCCGTGATCTTTGGGATGACATTGCCAATGTGTTACACAGACTGATGCAGATTTTGCATGATATGAGTTTTGAATTTAATTCATCGAATATTACTTCGGGTCTCTTTGGTTCAGTTTGTCTCCTGCACTGAGATTTGAACCTGGAGCTATAGATTGCGTGATGAAGCTGAGGACAGTAGAGTTAAAACTGTCCGCCCTTGAGTGCACGCGTGATTGTGGCACAGCTGGTGTTTGTTTAACTTAATTATCACAAGACCACACACATCACCTGCAGGACAATAATATAATTAATATCTACTACATAATAATCATGTATTGATTGCAAACCACACGCTCTGGACCTCTGATCCTATCATTAAGAACACGGAACCTTTTACACCTTCACATATGCCGAGCAGCTATTTCAGGATATCGAAGTTGTTGCTTAAACCCTCTACCAATCACTGGGAACGTCTGTTCTTTTCATATTAGTAGTATAACGAGGTCTATGAGATTATCTATGGAAGTAAGCGAGCCCGGCGTCAACTCATGTCGTTCTGGTGAACGGAGTCCACTGCAATCGCACTCAGCCTCTCTCTATCACTGCCTTTAAGGACGCAGTACATGATCAAATTGCAACTGATAGCGTTCAACATGACAAACACTGAGTCCGGGCCCGCTTTTCTACGCAGGAATGACATTTATCGCTCTAAAATAATACAATAAGAGTATTAGGAGTAGTAGCAGTAACAACAGCAGTAGTAATATTAATATTAATATTAGTATTAGCAACATTAATAACAGAAATAGTAGTAACGCCAAAAATAATAGCAGTGTTGGCTATTCTTTACAACATACGACGTGACTGTTTTTAATTACTTCATAAACTCCTGTCAAATTCTATTCTTGGGGTTTAATTTTTTTAATTATTTCCTACCATTTACAATGATTTTTACATTTTTTCTAACGATTATTTCAATATATTTTTCTATGATATTTAACTACATGAAGACGTGGCAGCCATATTTACTTTAACGAATATTCTATACAACAACGAAGACTGTTCCAGTGCAGCCAACATAGAGTATGTACACATATACTTCAGAATTTCAGAACTTACTATTTATTTTTGGGCGTTACATTTTTTTACAAGTTAGAGTACTTATATTGCGTTAGGTTATCTTTTAAGTTCATTAAATATTGTGTATATGTTGGCTGCATCTCGTGATTCCATAGTGTAAACCGCTTCGCGTTTTTTGGTGCATGCGCATGGTGTATGATTGGAACTTAGAGAAATGTTTCGCGTCACATGTTGTAAAGATTCCCCGTAGTACTTAATTTAATGACTTTCTTTAACTACTCAGATCATTACCGTCTAAAATGAGACAATGGTTAGAGAAGAGGGACATAAACAGGAACCACGTTAAGACACAGAGAATTAAATGAGACAATGGTTAGAGAAGAGGGACATAAACAGGAACCACGTTAAGACACAGAGAATTAAATGAGACAATGGTTAGAGAAGAGGGACATAAACAGGAACCACGTTAAGACACAGAGAATTAAATGAGACAATGGTTAGAGAAGAGGGACATAAACAGGAAACCATGTTAAGACACAGAGAATTAAATGAGACAATGGTTAGAGAAGAGGGACATAAACAGGAACCACGTTAAGACACAGAGAATTAAATGAGACAATGGTTAGAGAAGAGGGACATAAACAGGAACCACGTTAAGACACAGAGAATTAAATGAGACAATGGTTAGAGAAGAGGGACATAAACAGGAACCACGTTAAGACACAGAGAATTAAATGAGACAATGGTTAGAGAAGAGGGACATAAACAGGAACCATGTTAAGACACAGAGAATTAAATGAGACAATGGTTAGAGAAGAGGGACATAAACAGGAACCACGTTAAGACACAGAGAATTAAATGAGACAATGGTTAGAGAAGAGGGACATAAACAGGAACCATGTTAAGACACAGAGAATTAAATGAGACAATGGTTAGAGAAGAGGGACATAAACAGGAACCATGTTAAGACACAGAGAATTAAATGAGACAATGGTTAGAGAAGAGGGACATAAACAGGAACCATGTTAAGACACAGAGAATTAAATGAGACAATGGTTAGAGAAGAGGGACATAAACAGGAACCACGTTAAGACACAGAGAATTAAATGAGACAATGGTTAGAGAAGAGGGACATAAACAGGAACCATGTTAAGACACAGAGAATTAAATGAGACAATGGTTAGAGAAGAGGGACATAAACAGGAACCATGTTAAGACACAGAGAATTAAATGAGACAATGGTTAGAGAAGAGGGACATAAACAGGAACCACGTTAAGACACAGAGAATTAAATGAGACAATGGTTAGAGAAGAGGGACATAAACAGGAACCATGTTAAGACACAGAGAATTAAATGAGACAATGGTTAGAGAAGAGGGACATAAACAGGAACCATGTTAAGACACAGAGAATTAAATGAGACAATGGTTAGAGAAGAGGGACATAAACAGGAACCATGTTAAGACACAGAGAATTAAATGAGACAATGGTTAGAGAAGAGGGACATAAACAGGAACCACGTTAAGACACAGAGAATTAAATGAGACAATGGTTAGAGAAGAGGGACATAAACAGGAACCATGTTAAGACACAGAGAATTAAATGAGACAATGGTTAGAGAAGAGGGACATAAACAGGAACCACGTTAAGACACAGAGAATTAAATGAGACAATGGTTAGAGAAGAGGGACATAAACAGGAACCATGTTAAGACACAGAGAATTAAGTTTTGCTTAACACGATTGAAATCAAACATATTTATTTTTCGCAATTATTAAGGAAAATAAATAAATTAATGTTTTCTTTTTTTGCAAATAAAACAAAACGTTTAAGGTTCTATATCTAAAAATATGGATTCTGTTCTATGTACTATTTTTTCAGCTACCTTCTCAATTCAAATCAGGACATAAAAGGAATGTCACATTTAGCTCAGTCTTCTTACTTCAAACTTGAGCATCTTCTATGTTGTAAATATATTACAGGAACATGTGGTTTCATTTCCATTAAGAAGAAAGGATATTGTGTACGTCCTGAAAAAAATCTTCGAACCCGCCAAGTTTGAATCCAGTGTCGAGCACAGCAACCATGTCCGCAGGAACGACTTTTTAAAGCGAAAGTTCGTTTCACTGCACATACTTTTCCATAAGTTTCTGTTAATAGAATTATCGATTTATTCGAGAGACCTAACTTACCTGTCCAACAAATTTAAGTGTTCGAAATATTTGTTTGCGATGCATCGCGTCGATTGGGTCACCACAGTGATTTATTCCATGACGATACATTTGGAATCTCGGATTATTTAATGTATTGTTTTATACTTACGAGATTAATCTACTTGTTCCTTACATCGATTTATTCTTTATATCAATTTCTCGATATTCGAGTTGTTCGAGATGTAAATTTTGTCAAGATGATGATGATGATGATTATTATTATTATTATTATTATTATTATTATTATTATTATTATTATTATTATTATTATTACTAGCAAATACCCGGCGTGCGCTGCTACGCCTAAATAAATGAAAATTAATGTGCCTTTATGTTTAATTGAATAAGTGAAAAGAAAAATAATTATAAATTTATATTTTTTAGATATCCCCTGCTGATTACCCGTCGTTGTCCAGGAATCTACTTATCCCGATCTTCTTGACATAAATGAGCTGAAATACGAAAATGAATGTGTTTTATGTTTAGTTAAATAAGTACATGGAAAAATTTATATCGTAATTATTTTTAGATACCCCATGCTGTTTGCCCGGCGTTGTCCGGGAATCTACTCATCCCGCTCTTCTTGGCATAAATGAGTAGAAATGTACTTCTTATGATTAGTTGAGTAAGTAAAATAAAAAAATAATTATAAATGTATATCGAAATTATTTTAAGATTCCCCGTGATGATTACCCGGTGTTTCCCGGGAATCTACTTATCTCGATCTTCTTGGCATAAATGAGCTAAAAGACAAAATTCGTTATTGTGAGTTATCCGTAAAATAATGCCCGCTATGTACAGCTATACTTGCACAGGAATCTACGTACTTGTCTGGATCTTCTTGACATCAATGAAAGACAAAAATGGTTATTGTGAGTTATCCGTAAGAGATAAACGTATCCCTATTAGGTTCGTCTTCCGGGCATATAGGCCGTGGACTGGACCACGGCCTGTATGCCCGGAAGACGAACCTAATAGGGATCAAGACGCCGGCCGTGAAAGCCTACAGTTATACAGATAAACGTATGTTGTCGCGAATTTTTTTGTAGAGCTTCTTGAGATATTCAATTCTATGTACATTAATTTTGTTTATTTGTTATGGTTTAGGCAGCGTAAGCCATAAAACGTCCAAAGAGCTACTTTTTTCACGTTTTCCACTACAAAAAAGCTATTTTTAAGGGTGAAGGAGTTGGGTATCACAACTCTCTTATAGCCTATGTTCATCCCGGGTGTCCTCTGAACATTTTGCAAAAAGCACCAACACAATCAGATCAACGATATGGCCGCGCATGAAGTATGAACATAAATTATTATACTGTCACCATTGATTGATTTTCCCTAAAAATATTAGGCTATTATACAGCCCTTGCCCCCCAAAATATTCGTTCCAGCCTCCATCAAAGGATTTCAATGAATTGAACCCTAACTGCAAAGGAAAGAAAGAAACCCCAAATGTAGAAATATAAGGTATATTTCATATGGATCCTAAACAAACAAACAAACATTCATTTTTATATATTAGATTATTATTATTGTTATTATTATTATTATTATTATTATTATTATTATTATTATTATTATTATTATTATTATTATTATTATTATTATTATTATTATTATTATTATTATTATTATTATTATTATTAGTGAAATGCGTTCCTTTGGGATTCATTCTATTTCATTATATGACAACTACTCGTACTTGATTCATGTAGCGGTTTGAAATATTGGTCTGCTCTTTAATTAAATACCGGTAGATAATATTTAATATAAAATAATGTAAATTTATTTAACACACATATCCAAATATAGTCTTCATAAGTGATAAAGTATACCTGACAATAGGGAAATATACTACAAAACATTACATAATTTAGAGACAATACATTTTTTATATTCACAATAAGCATAAAATAAAATGGAACTAAAATATATGTGAAAGGTTAATTTTCAATGAAGGGGAAAATCAAGAACCGGAATTTGGAGACTGACCATATAACTTACATTATTTCTTAAGATGAAGATTGAGGCGTTCAAGCTTAGTTATTTACTATTTGTGCTATCAGATATTTGGCAGTTTCTAGATGCTTCAAGAATGATTATACTTTTTTAGATATGCCTATTGTGTCTCTAGTGCCTATAAATAAACCTTGGAAAAAAAATATATTTAGGACCGTGTATTGTCTTCTTTTCCTAGTTCACCTCATCTGGTTACTTAATACTGGATCCAAAGCGTATTGTAGGGTCGATGATGAAAACGGAATTGTTAGGTGTAAAAATTGTCATATAATACGATATGTAATGCAATTATTAGCTCTCCAGAGAACTTCATCGTGGACTGCAAGCTTTTTAATCGAGTAGTTACAGCGATGAAACTTCTTACTCTATTGTTCCTAGTGATATGGCAAGAAGAATCTTCACGATGAATTGTATTTAAGGTTCGTACGCATGTTTCGATTTCTCCTGTCAAATCACGAGTATGGGAATTAGCAAAATGTAGCAGAATCTTATGTAGGAGAAAGGCTTCCCGTGTCATCCAGAATAGAACCCAATTCGATGTATTTCTGGGAAAAGTATATCATACAATCAGGAGTATCAAAAGGTAACGAGAATTTTTTAAGGGCACTTCCAATCGTTACATCAGCATTATAAAAAAACATATTGGCGTTATTTGGAGATGGGAGGTTTGAAACATATAGGTGAATGTAGGACAAATAAATGTCAGTAAAACATTAACATTTTGGTTGTTGTAATTTATATGTTATAATTTTAAGATTAGATTAAGACCTAGCATAACTTTGTTGGGATAAAAAAATCGAGGAATCGTGATAAGATAATCCGAGGTACTTTATCGTTTCATTTTCACCAGGTGAGATAAATCAGTACATTGCATAGCTCGAGATGTAAAAACTCCATGGTGAGTTTACGCTGATTTCCATCTCTATTTTTGTTGAATCTTTTAATGGCAAGTTTTGTGAGTATTCCCGCAGATTATTTATTTTTACTAACAAGAACCCATGATTGAGATGTTAGTCCAAATACCAAAGAATCCCTATGTTCTTCTGAAATTGTAGAGCTGTGCAGTTCACGTAGATTGTAATGAATTGATTAATTGAATAAGAGAGAGAGAGAGAGAGAGAGAGAGAGAGAGAGAGAGAGAGAGAGAGAGAGAGAGAGGGAGAAAGAGTCGAGCCTTACATAATTCCTAGTAAAGTAAAGTGATCCCACAACAGGCCTCAGGAGGCTCTTGGGGTAGTAGGAGGTTAAGGCTCCCACTTTTTCTAGACAATCGGCACTTTATGTCAGCCGGGTTGTCAGCCCTGCGTGACGGCCGCCTTTACCCCACAGAACAAGCGTCTGGTACTCATTTCCGTTAGAGGCTTATTGAAGAAAATAACTTCAAATTTTGTTTATTAACTTTCCAATTGTGTAAGATTTCCCTCTTGTAAATTCATTACCAAGCTAGAGGTATGTTGAGATGTTGAGAGAAGAAACAGTTATTTTAAGATGATGATGCCCCACATTGATGCTTTGTTCATTTGCAAGAAAAAAAACTAACGTTAAAACTTGATTTGTTTTTGTCGATGTTAGAATGGAATCAAGAAGAGACTTGTAAATCCACGTTGATCTATTCCCACTGCTTCAAAGTTTTCAAAATTTCTTCCACGCAGGGAATGGATCATAGATCAAAACATATTGTATAATCTGGAGGCTCAAGATAAGATCTATATGCTGGGCGTGATAGTAGTTAGATTCCTCTCAAATCCTTAATTTTTGTCAATGATGTTCTTGCAGTATGGGGTCTCGATTGCCCTGGTACAAGAAAACACTTGTTTCGATTAACTAATGATGCGTATCTTAGTCTTATAGTTTCACGAACTCGTTAAAATTGTTGAGAATAAAGGTCCTCATTGTCTGCATACCCATCTGGAACAAACTCCCAGTGAATCGCATCTTCAAAATTCTACCAGACCCACAACAATACTTTGGGGCCGAACCAATATTTATCAATGAATTTGTCAGATTGACGGGGGCCGAGGGAGTGTTTCGAGGCGTCAGGGTTGCGATAACATACCCATTTTTCATCAAATCGAAAATTCTCCTGATACATTTATCAACCATTGGGTTTATCGATAAGATGACGACAGATATCCACTCTCCTTTAAGCCTGTTGAGGTATCAATTCATGAGGTATAGATCTACAGGTTCTATATGATTTTTCAAGTGTCTTCATCTGGTTAAGTAGGATATCTTTTGATGATCCACGTTCTTCTGACATCCTAGGAATACTCTTATGCGGATTTTCTTCCAGACCTCTGAGTATATTCTCAGTATCCCATACTTTAGATCTTCCAGAACATGGTAAATCTTTAGTGTTTTCTTCTCCATGTTGGAACAATCGTTGTGCCACATGCTCACTAAAGACACCATCTCCTCCCACTTCACATATTCTTCGAGCCGCGGCAATACCTTGTGATTCAGAAGGACTCTCATCACACACACTTTAAGTTCCATTTTGTGATTGTGTATTAACTAATGAATAACATATGCTTGCAATATACGCAATACTACCCATGGAATTTTTTAATTGGCATTGGCGAACCGAAGAAAACCAATTCTATCACCTAACTTAAAAACAGTCATTAGTTATAAGGCACCTAATAGTAATCCAGAGTGAGCAACTAAAAGAGATCGAGCGAACGGCTCGAAAAGTATAACTATGAACTCGACCAATTTTTATATCATTACCAGAGACGAACGCCTGTCGGAATAGTTATGCATGGTGAAGATGACGATAATAATAATAATAATAATAATAATAATAATAATAATAATAATAATCATCATCATCATCATCATAATCATAATAATATAATTTATGTCGGATTGGGATAAAACCATCCAAAACTATTTTTCTAAACTGCTGTCAATTCCTAACACTAGCACACGTTATTCTTATGATGATACTCCTTCCAAAGCAGACAGTCAAGACTTGGTATAAACAGTACCTTGATCTATAAAAATGATGTAATATCAGCTATCAATGAAATAATCATAGGTACAGCCTCTGAACAGGATGGAGTTCTAGTCAGGGCATTAAAAATATGACGTCTGTTATAATAATATTGCTGCTGTTGCAGATACCATGTTGACTAATTCTGTCATATCTCCATGTCTTCAGAAAACATTAATCGTCTTGATTTTCAATGGACGTGATCCAGAAGACTTGTTAATTGGAGACCAATCACAAATTTTTCAGTCATTAGTAGAATCACTGAACATATTCTTGACAAGTATTTATGATCTTCTATAAATTTACTCGAACATAAACTGTTCTTGATTCCCCTATAAAATCGGCAAAAACAAATAATCAAGTTGTAACGTTATTTATTTTTTTTTTTTTGCAAATGAACAAAGTATGTGACAATGTGGGGCATCGTCATATTAAAATAACAATTTCTTCTCTCAACATACCTCTAGCTTGTTAATGAATTTACAAGAAGAAAATTTTACACAATTGGAAAGCTAATAAACAAAAATTGAAGTTATTTCCTTCAATAGAGGAATTACGTAAGGCTCGACTCTCTCTCTCTCTCTCTCTCTCTCTCTCTCTCTCTCTCTCTCTCTCTCTCTCTCTCTCTCTCCTATTCAATTAATCAATTTATCACAATTCTATGTGAACTGCACAGCTCTACAATTTCAGAAGAACATGGTTATACTTTGGTATTTGGACTAGCTAACATCTCATCATGGGACTTCCAGACGGCATAGTTCTTGTTAGTAAAAATAAATAATCTGCGGGAAAACTCACAAAACTTGCCATTAACAGATTCAACAAAAATAGAGATGGAAACCAGTGTAAATAAATCTAAGTATACATATACCCTCACCATGGAGTTCTTACGTCTCAAGCTATGCAATGTACTGACTTATCTCACCTGGTGAAAATGAAACGATAAAGTACCACGGAGAATCTTATCACGATTCCTCGACTTTTTATCCCAACAAAGTTATGCTAGGTCTTAAAATTATAACATATAAATTAAAACAACCTTACCAATATGTTAATGTTTTACTGACATTTATTTGTCCTACATTCACCTATATGTTTCAAACCTCTCATCTCCAAATAACCCCAATATGTTTTTTTCTAATGCTGATGTAACGATTGGAAGTGCCCTTAAAGAAATTCTTCAATTACCTTATGATTCCTGATTGTATGTTATACTTTTCCCAGAAATACATTGAATTAGGTTTTTTTTCTGGATGACATGGGAAGCCGTTCTCCTACATAAGAAACTGTTACATTCTGGTAATTCCCATACTCGTGATTTAACAGGAGAAACCGAAACATGCGTACGAACCTTAAATACAATTCATCGTGAAAATTCTTTAGTCACAGCAAAGAAAGGCAGAGAACAATTGAGCCAACATGAAATTGAAAAATGGTGTAATTTCCCGCATAAAATAAAGGGTTATGTTCAGTATAAAGAATATACTCCAGTAAATCATTGGGTCAGAAATAGGACGAATCTAACGTCTTCTGAATGGAGAGATACCATCAACATGTAGGCATATGTGCGCCCGGTTCATGTAATCCGAGTCCAATATCCGTTGTAGTCGTTGCCTCAACGAGCCTAAAACTCTTGTCCTTGTCTTGGAATCTTGGCCCTTCGGAGAAACCTTTCGTGTCACTAGGAGCAATAGAGTAAGAAGATTCATCGCTGCAATTCTTCGATTAAAAAGCTTACTGTCCACGATTAAGTTCCCTGGAGAACTAAGAATTATAGTACATATCGTATTATATGATTATTTTTTACACCTAACAATTCCATTCTCATCATCGACCCTACAATACGTTTTGGATCCAGTCTTAAACACCCAGATGAGGCGAACCAGGAAAAGAAGACTATATAGATCCTACTGCCCCTTATTACAAGTACAAGTAACACCTCGATATCATTTCCGTCCAAAGTTTACTTGAAGACTCTAGAAGCACAGTATTTAAAAAAAAATAAAATAAAAGAGTCCTTCCTGTAGCAACTAGGAACTATCAAATATCTCATAGACAAATGGTAACAACCACGCCATCTTAAGAAATCATCTTTGTGGACAGTCACCAAGTCCTGGTTCTTGATTTCCTCCTTCATTCAAAATTATCCTTTCACATGTATTCTAGTTCCATTTTGTTGTATGGCTGTTCGAATATAAAAAATGTATTATTTCTATGTTATCTAATGTTTTATTGTTTACTTCTCTATTGTCAAGTATACTTTGTCTTTTGGCAGATCGTAATTGGGTAAGGTCTCTTATCGCTTACAGTCAGTTTTCCATATTATATATGTACAAGCGTCGAGATTATATATATATATATATATATATATATATATATATATATATACTAGCACATATACACATGCACAGCCTTCAAACATTCTTATAAATATACTACCGTTAGCTGATTACTTGGCGTTTTATCCCTATATTTTCTTGTCACATTTCAGTTTGGCGACTCCAAAAACTATACATTCGACACCAAGCTCGTCATTTTGGAAAATTTATTTTTGACCTATTCTGAACGCCATGTACATGGGGGCTGAATAGAGGCATTGTAAGTTATATTCGTCTCAGCGTCACTTAATACTATGGATTGAACAATAATATATATCCTTTCTGATTATTTTACATGTCATCCCCTTCCGCCACGTTTAGGGCAATAGGAGCAAACTTTGTGCTTCAATTCCTCAGAACTGTTATCAATGAGCTTAACGACCCGGAAAAAAAATCTCGGTCGTTTTCGACATTATATATTCCATTCCTTCTTCAAAGGTGCAGGGATTCAAATCTGGGCTTACATGACTTCTAAAATGCAAGCAATGAGCTTAGTAACCACGAGATATAGGATTAAATAAATTTTCGACCAATTTGGACATACTATTTTTCACCCGTTCTCATCCCCTTAAAATTGCTATGGTTTAAACTTGGGCTTACATGCTATCTGCTCTGTCACCAATTAGTTTAGCGACCCCAAAAATCATGCATTCGGCTCTAATCTTCATCATTCTTCTCATTTTATTTTTCACCCTTTCTCACTCCCTCTCCTCTCTTAGGGATGCTAGAGGTTAAACTTGGGCATAAATGTCATCGGAAATGTTACAATCAGACACAGAAGAACTATGGATTTGGCATTAGTACTAGTCTTCACGATTATTTTTACATTTCGCCTCATCTCATCCTCTCCTAACGGTGATAGCGATTTCTATGTTTTCTAGATTGTATGTTACATGTTTTCCGAATTTTATTGAAATTTCTCTAGGCGTTCCAGGGTTATAATCTCACCCCCTCTTAAACTCTGCGAGTGTTAGAGGTATTTTTCTCCTTATTACCACTTTTCCAGAATATAATATGGGTGTACATAAGGAAACTGAAATTGTCCCAGGCGTTCGAGAGTTATTATGGCCACATACACACACACACATATACATGATATGAAAAGGAAAATAAATGCCTGAGCTGGGATTTGAACCCGAGACCTCTAACTCTATACCTTAATGACATAAGCGTTAGTCCACCTAGGCTCCTAGCACAAACATTTATTTTTTCATTCTATATATATTATTCTCATTCACGAGAGGCAATGGTATAACGGACTCAATGCCATCTACTGGCTTCTATAATAAGTAAGCATTTTAAATAGAACATTTACTTCATAGCAGTGGCGCTACTTTATTTCGATGTTATAATTAAATGTTGGCATTTAGCAATAAAGGCCAAATATGACATGAAAATAAAAACAAACATCTGAGCCGGGATTTGAACCCGAGACCTCTAACTCTATACCTTAGTGACATAACAACTAGCCCATCGAGGCTCGAGCAGAAACATTTATTTTTCATTCCTTATATGATTCTCATTCACGAGAGGCTATGGGTACAACGGACTCAATGCCATCTAGTGACTTCTATTACAAGTAAGAATTTTCAGTTAATTTAAATGGCATTGAGTCCGTTGTACCATAGCCTCTCGTGAATAAGAATCATATAAGGAATGAAAAATAAATGTTTGTGCTAGGAGCCTCGGTAGACTAATTGTTATATCACTAACGTATAGAGTTAGAGGTCCCAGGTTCAAATCCCGGCTCAGGCATTTATTTTTCTTTTCATGCCATATTTGGCCTTCATTGCTAAATGTCAAGATTTAATTACAATATCGAAATAAAGAAGCGTCACTGCTGTAAAGTATCTCTTTAAAATGCTTACGTATTATAGAAGCCACTAGATGGTATTGAGTACATTGTACCATTGGCTTTCTTGAATGAGAATCATATATTCCTATTGAGGGTCTTTCCACTTTTCAGCGGTTGCCCTTTTACCAGCCGGCTGCTGGCCCTTCACATCCACATGTGTCAATCACAGAGGTAGATGATCAACAGCCAGTGTAGGGGTAACATGTGGTTAGCATGTCGAGTCCCCCAGCCGTTATAGCTGGTTCCTCAACCTGGAGCCGCTACTTATTGTAGCTACCCAATTGCCTCACGATGCTGGGTGGGCACCGGTCCCATACTGGCCGAAATACCATGAGAAAATATCTTCCCCCATGGAGACTCGAACCAGCGCAAGTCCCGTAGCTCTGCGCCAAGGCTTCCTGCCTTAACCGCTCGGCTACGGCGCGGGACGATTCATATATAAGGAATGAAAAATAAATGTTTGTGCTAGGAACCTGGGTTGACTATTAGCTATGTCAATAACGTGCAGATTTAGATATCCCGGGTTCATATTCCGGCCCAGGCTTTTATGTCATATTTGATCTTCATTGCTAATTGTTCAAAATTTAACTATAACATATATATATATATATATATATATATATATATATATAGAGAGAGAGAGAGAGAGAGAGAGAGAGAGAGAGAGAGAGAAAATATTTCAATGATATTATGAATTGTATCCTAGTAATAATATTCTAACAAGCATTTAACCACTGAAAAAACTAGGAAAGAACCTCAGTAAGGTTAGTAGGCACTTGGGCCCTGCAGAATACAAGTCTCAAATGCTAACTCGCTGGGCATTGTTATTATAATATTATTACTATTATTATCATTATTATTATTATTATTATTATTATATTATTTTAATATGAACATATTTCATTACAAGCTTCTTACGATATAAGTTTAAATAAATACAGAAACCATGCGCTGTACTACAGAAGTACATTTGTTGTGAGAAGCCATAAGCTGATATTCGATTTATTATAGTTTTCAGGAGATAGTCTCTTAACACTAAAGTTACACATGCCAGTCTTTAACAAAGAGAATATTTATCCCAAAGATTCAATATCTGTAAAAAAAAAAAGTGGTAAAATTGACATACTAGTTTATGGCATCTCACTGTAAATAATTAGGCCAGTGATAAAAAAGAGAGAAATAAATTTAAATATTGGCCTCAAGTAGCCACTATACCTTATAAACAACAATTTTTTGGAAAAAATGTCAACTTTATTTTCTAAATGGTTCTAAACGCTTAAGTATTAGGAAGTATGCGTTCCTGGTGGGAAGTTTGGAAACTTGCGTAACGAGTGTCCTGGTCGTGATTTGAGATATGACAGTAATTTGGGCGCTGAAGGTCGGAGTCCGAGGTTCACAACTCGTGAGGTAGGTCATGGTGCAGACAAACAGACAGGTGCGGTGTTTGTCGAGGACGACCACATGGCAGGTGCCGCAGTGGTGCTGGTTGCTAGGCGTGCAAGTTCCCCGTCCTTGACCTACATGCGAACATTATGGTAAATCTCAACATTTCCCAATTCACAGGTGACAAATGTCCTGCGTCACACGTACATGACGCCGATCTTTATCTGCTTATTGGATATTTCTTCCTATACAGGGATGTATAAATCGTTCATCTCGAGAAATCAATGATTACTCAATATATCGGCCCGTTGAGAGATCTTGAAAGCTGCGCACTTCAATCCGTACAGAGATATGTAAATACATCGGTGTTCGCTCTATTAATTTATTTCATATTTATGGACGCATTAACAACTAGATAATTTCGGATCTAGAATCTTTGGTTGTCTAAGTAACCTGTGAATTTCTGTTGTTTGTCTTTTTGTTGAATATCACAATATTAATTTTAATCATATTTCAAAAAGATGATTATTTAGTAAGTTTTAATTCGCTACCAACAATCGCCTTCACGACTAAGGAAACCCATGAAAAATCTCAGCCAAGTTGGTCGACAATGAATTTGAACCAAGTACCTCCCGAATACGATACTCCTGAGTCAACTCGCTCGATCTGTGTTCGCTCTTAAAGATCCAAGTATTATGGATACTACAGGGATTTGTAAATCTTTACAAAATTATTCCTAGAAAATATATGGATATATGAGAGCATGCCCATACAAAAAATTTGTAAATATATTATATATTTTCTTAAGAAATAAAGAAATATTAGACAGTTTGATCATTCAAAAACTTGAAAAAATGTAAACAGTGTGCTTCAAATGATATGATTCAACATATAGAGATGAGGAAAAAAATTGAAGCAAAAAAGTTCCAGTAAATTTGGGTCCGGAAAATAACCGATTAAAATGATACTATAGTTGGGGCTCGCTGTATACTAAGAATGCTGCCTTATTTAATTATAACAAAAGAAGCGACAGCTTAATTTATCAATCATGATACAAACGCAGCATCCAAGTGCAAGCAGAAACAACCACAAACTCTCAAATAAAAATTGTTTCGGAAATTGACAACGATAAATAAATACATCACGATCTGTTAGTTAGCTTGGTATCTCAACTTTAATTTGTTTAACGCACGTGCACTAACTCCTCTTCCCCTCTTGCAAGTTCATTGGAATTAGTTTAGCATTCAGTGAGCCCCAACCATGAAATCCTTACAATTTGGACTTTTGAGACTCTCTCTTCCTCTCTCTCTCTCTCTCTCTCTCTCTCTCTCTCTCTCTCTCTCTCTCTCTCTCTTCTCTCGCTTTCTCTAACTCTCTTTCTATATATATAAGTTATATATATATATATTTTTTTTTTTGGATATAGCCTATATTTAGGCCAGCTTCCAAGCATTATATTCATAATGATACGATGCAAATATTCCTACATCTGTATTCATTTCTATATTAAAAAAATAAATATATTCTACACAAACTAGCAAATATATATATATATATATATATATATACGCTTGTGTGTGTGTGTGTGTGTGTGTGTGTGTGTGTGTGTGTGTGTGTGTGTGTGTGTGTGTGTGTGTGTGTGTCAGTGAATTTCCAAATCCATTTTTATTGGAAATTCTTGCTTCTCTTGTACTTTCCAATTTAGACAATCACTTATGAGACTCTCTCTCTCTCTCTCTCAAAATATATATATATATATATATATACGGATTATTTAGGCCAGCTTGAAAACATTATGTTCATAATGGGATGATGCAGAGATTTCTACATCTGTATTCATTTCTCTTTAAAAAATGAATAAATTCTATATACACTAGCAAATATATATATATATATATATATATTTGATATAAAAATGTATCTTACATACTACTAAAGACTTTTAAAGAATGCAGATAATTAATTTAATCTATGCAGAGATTTTAAATATTATCTAACAAAATCTTTATAACAAATTAATGAACAGACTTCTAGATTATGTAACTTGTGCTGAGATATTAGAATGCATTAAGTTTTAAGAAATCGAGGGAAAGATTCTGATTCAATTAACAAGAGCTGTAAAGTGCATTATTCAGATTATTCGCTCTTAATTTGGAAATGGGCTATTATTTTATTTTTAGTGCGTTCCTTAAAACACAAAAAAAAAAGATAATACCTAACTACGCTAAAATAAATAAAAACAGAAATAATACAGCAACACGGAACACATCATGAATCTTAAAAAAGTTGATTTCTTAAAACATATATAAACCACTTTAATTCATTATACAATGTAAATTGACAGTTGTAATTTGACGAGTAGCCTATATTGCAAATTTTCTGAAAAATATTGGTTAATTTAATTTCCACAAATATTGAACACTCAAATATTTATGAATTAAATAAAAAAACTGTGGATAAAATGTGAGGGTGAGGGAGGACACCACCTACTTCTAGGAGTAAGAAATAGAGCCATTGGGCTGAGAACAGATAAGAATGGTAGGGGAGGGACCCATATCGTGCTATAGAGCAACTATAAGCACAGACATAAAGAGACAGAGACTGGTAACAAACTGTCTACCGCTAAATCAGAAAGTCGCTACAACTACTATGTTATAAGTCTTAATTTTCAGTTCATTTACGTTCAATTCTCGTTATTGTGCAAACCTAAAACCAATCAATTCGTTTGAAATAGCAAACGTATTTGTTAAAAATAATAGAAATTAACCCATTATTTTTATAAAAAAAATGTATTGTTTCCTATATATTTTTCATATCTCACCATACAAATGAAGGGTACAGGGGAAACCACGTAAGTCAGGTTTCACTGAACCTTAGAAAACAGACTTTTAATTATAGCCTAAAACGTATATCTTTCTTTACCTGTAGGCCTATGCCAAAATTCGAAGGCAAATAAAGCTATTACTAGAGCCCGGATTTTATGTAATTACATATTCGGTTGTTGTGTATGTAGTTATAAAAAAGCTAAAATGTCGACGAATTAAACTCAAAAGACCCTTATTCCAAAGTTTTAAATTACATAGTTTTACATATTTCGAACTATAATACTTATTCGATACCTTAGTACATAATTTTATATATTTTAATATTTTTTGCGGATGCAACCTGGAATGTCCGAAGCATCCATGAAAAAGGAGAGGAACTAGACAGTATATTTAAAAATAGAAACATTGATATTGCAGTAACTACAGAAACTAAGAAGAAACTTAAAGGAACGAAAGAAACACAAAATCATGTGCAAATATATCGCGGTGTCGACAGGAAAACCCATGGACAAGCTGGAGTAATGATTTGGATTAATAAAACCATAAGAAATAAAATTCAACACTACACTTACTGGAACGAAAGAATATTAGAGCTTCGACTGAAAATAAATAGAAGTAATTTGACAGGTCTTGGTGTATATGCGCCAGAGGTTGGCCGTGAAGAAGACAATGAAGAATTCTATAAAATATTACAAGAAATTTATAGCAAAATTAATAGAAATGATTACATTCTCATAATAGGAGATTTAAATGCCAGAGTGGGCAATGCTCAAGTCAACAATAATATTGGAACATTTGGCGAACCAACCAGCAATAGGAATGGGACAAGATTAACAGATTTTGCTATCTACAATGAACTGAGAATAACGAATACCTTTTACAATCATAGAAACATACATAAGTATACCTGGTATCGTCAGGACTCAAAATCAATCATTGATTATTTCGTTGCAAATAATAAGATTTTTAAATTGTTTCTCGATGTCAGAGCCTACGGAGGATATGATATTGGTTCAGATCACTACCTAGTAGAAGCAAAAATAAGATTTCCACCAAGATGGTTAAAAAGATTAAACAACAACATAGCATAGAACAAAAGTACAAGGTAAAATTATTTTATGATGACAGCATTAAATGGTTATATTCGAGAAGAATTCAGCAAATATATGGCTACAACTCCAGAAAGTAATGATGTCGAAGAAGAATGGAAAGACATTAAAATGACAATTCAAAATGCAGCTAATGAAACTTCAGCAAAAGTAAATATACAACAAAGAAGAAATAGAACTCTAAAAATCTGGGATGATTAAATAAAACAATTGATCAAAGAAAAAATGCAGCTTATAAAAAATATTTGAACACAAAGAAAGTAGAAAATGAAATAGAATTCAAACGCTGTAGAGCTATTGTTAAGAGGGAAATATGAAAGAGACATAGGAAAACATGGTTAAAATTTGTTACATATTTAGAATCAGATTTGCATAAGCTCCAACCTAATGCCTTCAAAATATTAAAACATTTGAATAAAGATATTAAAGAATATACCAAAATTAATTGCGGAGTAACAAAAGAAGATTTTTTCAATTATTATAAAAGTCTTTGGACTGACAATAGCTATGAAGATACAATTTTCCGAAATAATAATGAGACAGTTTACATAATATCATTGGAAGAATTGAACAATAGTTTTAAGGAATTAAAAAATGGGAAGTCAACTGGCACAGATGGCTTGAATTCTGAATTGTACAAATATGCAGGCAAACAGTTCCATGAAAGACTGTTGTCCTTCTTTAGAAATGTATTCAAAAATGCAGATATACCACAAGAATGGAAGACAAGCATCGTTAAACCCCTGTTCAAGAAAGGAGACAAGAGAAAAATGGACAACTATAGGGGAATCAGTTTGTTAAACACATGCTACAAAATTTATGCAGACATTTTAAATGGAAAATTGAAAAGTTTCAGTGGAAAATTCCTTATGGAATGTCAAAATGGATTTAGGAAAGTACGATCTTGTATTGATTCAGCATTTTCTATTAAACTATTGCTTGAAAAAAGAAGAGAATTCAACTTAGAAACACATTTTGCTTTCATAGATTTTGAAAAAGCATTCGACACAGTCAAGAGATCAAAACTCTTAAATATATTGGAAGACAGAAATATACTAAATTTACTTCGGCAGAACATACAAAATATTTACAAAGACAACACCATAAAGATTAAATTAAATAACAGATTTTCTGAAGAAGGAATTATAAATCGTGGTGTGAGACAAGGCTGCCCCCCTATCCCAACACCCTTTGCAATTTATATCAATGAATTAATATGTTGCTGGAACAAAATATAAATTTGGAATACGAATATCAGAAAATAAAAAATTAAACACCATACTGTTTGCAGATGACCAAATAATAATAGCAAATTCCGAAGATAGTCTACAGAAAGGTCTGTAAGAACTTAACAAAATTACAGAAGAATATGGTTTGAAGATATCTACAGAAAAAACAAAAATTATGGCATTTCAAGGTGTAGATCCTGTCAGAAGTAAAATTGTACTGGACAATAAAATTTTGGAGCAGGTGAATAATTTTACATATCTAGGATGCAATATGTCATATGAAGAAGAAAAGGATGTAAATGCAAAAATATCTAAATTTTTAAGAATTTTAGGGTTAATAAATTCTATCTTCAAGTTAGTCCAAAAGCATTCAAGATTAAAAGTGTATAAACACTGGCTCTTACAACTCTTTTGTATGGTAGCGAAGTATGGACGTTGAAACAGAAGGATATACAGAGACATAGATCTGCTGAAATGAGATATCTTCGGAGGACTGCAGGATACACACTACTAGATCACAAAAAAAAGAAGATATCTTAGAAGAATTACACATGGAATCTTTAGAAAACAAAATTCCTGATTATAAGTCAAGATGGATACAACATGTTCATCGAATGGAAGATCCCAGAATACCCAAACCCCAAAAAATTTAAGATATCACCCTGCAGGAAGAACGAAGCAAAAGCCCCGGACGTCCACTCAAAAGACCTTTGGATGGTTGTTTCTCTTGATGCCGAAACAGCTTCAACAAAAGGCATAAAACCGTCGTTGATGTACTATGATGATGATATATATATATATATATATATGTGTGTTCAGTATAGATATGGTTAATATAATAAGTATCCTCAAAAAAAATAAAATGCTCCCATCATTGAATTATATAGGTAATGTGGGACTGAAAGCAACCATATTGTCGGATACTTCAGCCTATGAAGTAATTTATGTCGCAATTCAGGTGTGTACAAATCATTTCGGGATAGCTAATCTCTGAACAAGAAGAGCACATATAAGGAAGTATATGAAGACATAACGAAGATCTTTATCTGCTTATTGGAAAATGTAACCAGTTAAAGATATGCAAATCACAGTCTACAGGTGAACACAACGCTCAATTTGAGATTGTGTTTCAATGTGTTTGGCTGGACATTGACTCTAATACTGTACTTTAAAAATATTTCAATTAATTATTGCATACAATTATAACACTGCCTTTTGAATTAATAAAATGGATGGATGAAGAATTCTGTATAATAGCAGACTAGACATTAAAACTGGCAGAAAATTTTAATTGCTACAATATCAGCTTCATACAATAATATTGTTTATACCGTATAAATTTACTTTGATTCATGCACTTGTTTACGATGGTCTAGTGCAGCCCTATCCAACGCGGCGCCCGGAGGCGCCATGACGCACCAAATATAAATATTTTTTTTTGGCGCCCGCCGGAGATCTTGCCTATTTTGTTTAAAATAGTTTGTGATAAACTGACAAATTAATTGAATAATTTTGAATTTAAATTTATACAGAAATCAACTCTGAAATTAATATTTTAGACAGCAATAAACATTTTGTTAATTCACGAATCGTTGGTGACGATTTCACTTCTCCAAAACCCGACTTGGCAACAATGCTTCAAACATTCCGTTCAGTATTATTTTTTTAAAGCCTCCATTGTTAGTGTTCGCTCAATCAGTATACATCAGCATATATATATATATATATATATATATATATATAGTGATAAATAATATATTCAAGTGTTATGTTGCCAGTGTGATTAAATTATTGTTCCTAAAATTATTCCCTTATTAAACAGTACTATTTTTCAATTATTTATTCGTAATGTCCACCGCTGTGGTCTCGAGGTAGCGTGCTGCCTTGTCACGCAGCGGGCCCAGGTTCGATTCCCGGTCGGGGCAGTTTTTCTGGGTGAGGTTTTTATCGGGGTTTTTCCTCACTTGTAAGACACATGTCAGGAAAACTTTTAGGCCCAAACGGTCCCCGAAATCATATGGTCATCATCATCATCCTTATCATTATCATCATCAGCATCATCCTTCACCGGTGTGGAAAACAACGGGAAGCTACCACACCTACAATTCCCTAGTAAAGCTGCAAGCATAACATGAAAATGCTATGATTGCAGTGAAGGTCCTACCTTCGGGCAGAATTACTATGGATGGATTCGTAATATGGCTAAAACGGAAAGGACTTATGATTTTAACAGTGAATGGGAGCAACAATTTTGTTTCATTTAATGTAGAGGAAAACCAGTGTGTTTATATTTGTCCCTAAAAAAAAGTAACAGAGGAGCATTTTTCAACCAATCACAAACATTTCAACAGGTGAGTTTCCCGTTAATTCTAAAATAAGGAAACGTAAAGTGAAAGACCTAAAATCTAAATTAACATTGCAACAGAATACGTTGACAAAGCCTGTTCAGCAAAGTATTAACGTGACAATTGCTTCTTACAAAATCTGTCATGTGTTAGCTAAAAGGAAGAAACCTTTCAGTGATGGGGAAGTAGTCAAAGAAGCAATGATCAGTGCCGCTGAATCTCTATTCGATGATCATAAAGATAAATCTGCACTTATGTCTTCCATTAAAGGACTTCAGTTTTCTTGTCAAATTGTTGCTAGGCGGGTTGAAGATATTTCTAATAACTTGGCATCTTAGTTACATCAGGATTTGCAATCATGTGAATTTGTTTCACTCCAGTTTGATGAAAGTGGTGATATATCAGATGTTGCACAATTGTTTCTATTTATTAGAATTTTTTTTTTGCGATTTTAGGTAAAGGAAGAGATTTGTTAAATTGCTGCCACTTCAAGAACGTACTAGGGGAAAGGACATATTTAAAGCATTCCTTAAATGTGTAAAGGATTCTTACTTACCACTTTTAAAACTTGTTGCTTCAGTGACAGGTAGGAATAATGGTTTTCTTCCTCTTTGTGCTAAGGTTGAGTAATTTTCTAAATGTATTTCTTATCACTGCATTATCCATCGGGAAGCTTCATGCGCAAAAGTTTTGAAGTTTGACCATGTCATGAAAGTAGTAAACCCTGTAATAAATTTCATAAGATTGGCTTCTACTCATTATAGATTGTTTTGAATATTTCATATGCTGAGAACGGTGACGCACGTCTTCATGAAGACATAAGGTGGCTTAGTAGGGGAAAACACTATAACGATTCTGCTGTCTTCTCAGTGAGATTAGGGACTTTATAAGATAATTTTCCGGACAATATTATCAGGAACTTGATGACACATCATGGCTACTAGATTTAGCTTTCTTGGCAGATATCACCTCAAAATTAAACGAGTTAAATATCGAATTACAAGGGAAAGTTCATAATATTTCAGGCATGATTGGTGCAGTAAATGCTTTTCAAAGGAAACTGAAGCTTTGGATTTCACATTTAAACAACTGACTTGCACACTTTCCAACTTTAAAATCTAATGTGGAAACGTTAAAGTGCAATGAATACGATTCTCCATCTTTTTCTCAGCATTTTGAAAACCTTGTGACGGAATTCAGTCAGTTTTGTACACTTAAATCAGTGATACTATTTAACAATAATCCAACCACTTTTGTTACGTTAGTGAGCTTAGTGGGAGAGTTTGTGAAACATTCAGAGAGTATAATCTTCCAGAATTAGAAATGGAAATTTTAAACTTCAAGATACATGTCTTTAAAATCATCCTATGCAACTTGAGCCAATTTCTGGACTCTAGTTGACAGGAATAAGTATACCAAGGTAGTTAGTGTTGCTCTTCAAATTTATTCTTATTTTGGTTCGACATGCCTTTTGAAGTCGCATTTTCATGTATGAGCATCATCAAAAATAAATACCGATCCTGCCTGAACGCATTAAGATCAGCCTGTTCCAGCTAACACCAGAGTTTTCTCAACTAGCAGCGAACATGGCATGTCAAATTTCACTCTAAATATGAAATTTAAATATTATTTGTTTTATGAAGGAGAAATTGTCACTTTAATTTTGTTCATATTATTGTTATTAGTAATAGTGGTAGTAGTAGTTGTCATAGAGTAGTAGTAGTAGTAGTAGTAATAATAATAATATTAATAATAATAATAATAATGATGATGATTATGATGATGATAATGGTGATGATGATGATGAGATGATGATGATGATGATGATCATACTAATAATAATAATAATAATAATAATAATAATAATAATAATAATAATAATAATAATAGACCTAGGCTAGTATCGCTGTGGCAGAATTAGTGATAAAAGTATGGTGGTAGCGGAATTGTTACTTGGCCCCCGCGCTTCCATAGACATCAGTCAGATGCGCCCCAGTACACAAGAAAGTGTATCTGGATCCGAGGTGCGTCAATTCAAACCCAGCTGTAGTCAACAGATTCCTCCTCCCTTTCTCTGGGAGTAAAATTCTTTAGCGTGGCTTATTTCAAAAGAGAAATAAAGCCGTATGGTGTTTTTTTTCGGCATGCAAAAGAAATCCTTGCCTGAAATCAGAATGATATTAGAATATTTATTTAATCTGGTAAAGTGGCCTTCTCTTCCTCTCAACCAAGGTATACATAATATACATAATATATTAGGCCTACATTAAAATGCAACAATCACAATAATGTTGTAAACAATAAATATCAAATTAATAATTTTAAGTTGCCGAAACAAATTAAGAATACAATAAAACATTGATAAACCTAGTGTTACATACAAGAAATAAATACAGTTTTACAAATTAAAATAAAAAAGAAAAAAGATTGAGAGTAAAGGAAAAGTAATGTATAATTGTATTTATGCAGGCATAGGCCTATAGCCTATTGTAAATGTGTCGTGTGTGTTTTTTTTATGTGTGATTTGTAGCTTGCAACACTGAAAAATCTAAATGAATGGTAAAATAAGAAGGAAAAGATTCCATAGATTACATTTTGGAAAAGATTTTTAAAAAAGTTGCTAAGCTTAAGCTAATCTCCTATCAAAAAACTCTTGTGTTGAAATAACGTAACTACAATCCTCTGAGAGTTACTTTTCATTAAAGTACAATGATGAATACAGGGTGTAACTGAATTCCCATTACAGTCTTTGAGGACGTTTAACATAAGAACCCATGTGCGGAAAAGTAACGTTTTTCCGCTACACGCACGCAAAATACCACATTTGCGGCGCCAAAAACCCGATTTAACCCCGCTAGGCTACTACGTGTGGAGTCACATGAAATCCCTGATATACGAGACCCCTGTGGCATCCGAGAAAGATCTAATAGCGCTGCTTATGGCTGCGGCGGAAGTTGTAGGACCATGGATTGATGATCCTGAGTACCAGAACATGTGTTGGCGTAGGTGGTCGTCACATTGTGCCCTTCTTGTGGACCAGACGACAAGCAGCATGAGTCAGAGAGAGCAACGTGTATTGTGATATTTTGCATGTAGCGGGAAAACTGTACGTTTCCGGAAGTGTGTTCCTATACTAAAAGTAACGGTCTTGGTCCTCAGAGTCTGTATGGGGATTTACTTACACTCTGTATATTCATTATAACTTGATACTTTAAAGTGACTAAAATGTGGAATCTTTTCGTTTCTTACTCTCACCAATTCATTTAACGAAAATAAAATTAACTACTAAGTTTTTTTAAGGAATGCTATTGTTATTTCGATCTCCAAACCAAACCAACGAACACCCCACTAACGGCATTCTTCTTAAAAAAAACTAATAATTCTGCAAACCAACTTTTAATTTCTTTTACTCCCAACTTTGAATAGCAACATTGATATATTGAGATATAAATAAATACCGCTTTACTTACATAATTATTTAAGTTTGTAAGTGGATGCCTACCCTAATTTATAGTTGTTTAATCATGAGCACAGTGAAGTAATAAAGCAATGAATGTTTAAAATAAAATGACAGTTAAGAGTTCAAATGGTAGATTTAGTTTCTTTTATTTTATTTGTCTTGCGGCAGATTTGTGATGATGGGCTGAATATCATACAAATTACATAGTATATAATAGTATGACGGTAGTCTGCATTACATAATCACATGGATGAGGTTTGAGGGGAAAAGGCTCACGGGAACACGGAAAGCAGTAATAAAAATTCAAGTTATTCCAGATTATTCACATTTTTAACAAGTCAAGTTTTTTATCTGTTTTTATTGATGATTTCGAACCGTCCAACCATGAATAAGTAGTTCCTAAACTTTCAGTGTCGTTTGTCCTAGTAAACATTGATTTACGACTAGCTAATACCTGGCGTGCGCTAACTAACTAACTCACTGTCGCTATGGAACCCGTAGGTTCATGGCCGCACGGACATAAGCTCTCCATATACCCCTAAATTGAGCCAATGTTTTCCAATCATCCCCTGTATAATCTACTTCCCTCAAATCATAGTTAATGTTATTCTCCCACCTCATTCTTGGTCTACCAACTGGGCGTTTTCCCTCTGGTTTTCCTACAAGAAGCTTCCATGCACGTCTTTCATTCCCCATTCGTGCCACATGTCCTGCCCATCGCAGTCTACGAGACTTAACTGTTCTCATTATATCTGGCTTCCTATAAAGACCATGTAATTCACTGTTATGCAGTCTTCTCCATTCACCTGTCTGTTCATCTCTCTTTGGTCCAAACATTTTCCTAAGAACTTTATTCTCAAATACTCGTAATCTCCTTTCCTCCCTTAAAGTAAGAGTCCATGTTTCGCATCCATATAATATAACTGGTAGAATAATAGTTTTATATATTTTCAGTTTAACGTTTTTTGAAAGGAGTTGGGAAGTCAAGAGTCTCTGCAATGCATAATAGCACGTATTTCCAGAATTGAGCCTATGTTTAATTTCCTTGTGCATCTCATTCCTGTTTGTGATTATTGTTCCTAGGTATTTGAATTCAGCCACTTCCTCAAAATTTCCCTCATTTGTCATTAGCTGTCCATTTCCATTATATAATGTATTTCTATGTGTGACCATATATTTAGTTTTATTGATATTTACTTCCAGTCCCAATTTCTTAGTGTTACTCAGTAGTGTGTGCGTGTTGGCCTTTAGTATCTCCTCGCTATCGGCCAGTAGTACTACATCATCAGCATAAACTAACAGCTTATTAATACCATTGAGTTGTAGGCCTTCTTCATCCTCTAAAGATTTGATGGCATGCTCTAGTACAAAATTAAATAGTAGAGGAGATAGTGCATCTCCTTGCTTCAACCTATTCTGGATTTCAAAAGTATCCGAAAACTGTTTGCCTACACGCACCCTACTCTTTGTGCCATTTAGACACATTCGTATAAGTCTAACTAACTTTTTAGGAATTCCGAACTCTAGCAGGATACTATATAACTTCTCCCTCTTAATTGAATCGTATGCCTTTTGGAAGTCTACGTATAGTTGATGTACAGTACCATTATATTCCCATTTCTTTTCTAAAATCTGTCTTAAGCTTAAAATCTGATCTGTTGTAGACCTGTTTCTTCTAAATCCACATTGATGATCTCCTAGAATTTCATCAATATAAGGAGTAAGTCTGCTTACTAATATATTTGTTAGAATTTTGTACGAAGTTGAAAGTAATGAGATGCCTCTATAGTTGTTGCAATCAGTTTTATCTCCTTTCTTATAAATTGGTATGATCAATAATCGATTATTTCCATTTATCTGGAAGATCTTCTTTATCCCAAATCATATCAAGCAACTGGTGTATCTTGTCCATCAATTTTTATCCACCTGATTTCATCAGTTCTGCTGGGATCTCATCTGAACCTGATGTTTTATACAGCTTCAATTTTTCTATCGCCATTTCAACCTCTAACGCACTTGGTTCTGCGACTAGTACCTCTGCTGTCTGCAAATTAACCTCTGCGATGTATGTACATTTAATAATTGATCCATGTAAATTTTCCATCTATTTAATACACTCGTGGAATCTGCAATCATATCCCCATTTTCATTCCTAATTACGTTTGTTCTAGCCTGAAACCCTTTCTTCTCTATCCTGAATCCCTGATATAATTCTCTAATGTTACTATTTTTGGCATTCATTTCAAGATTATTAATCTTGTCTCTCAGATATTCCCTCTTTTTACTCTTTAGTAACCTCGTGGTTTCTCGTCTGACACCACCCAATTGCTCCAAATTTACCTCAAATAAATGGAATGAGTTTTTATGTTTAGTTGAATAAGTAAAAAGAAAGATGATTATCAATTTATATCGTAATTATTTTTAGATACCCCGTGATGAATACCTGGTGTTGCCCCGGGAATCTACTTAATCCAATCTTCTTGGCATCAATGAACTGGAAGGCAAAAAATGGTTGTTGTGAGTTATCCAAAAAGATAGACATATACTGTCGCGGACTTTGTTGTACATTTTTTTTTAGATATTCAATTCTGTGTATATTAATTTGGTTCATTTGTTACGATTTAAGCAGTGCAAGCCGTTTAAGCTTTCATATAGCTACTATTTTACTAATTAAATAAAAATAAATTGTAGTTTTATTTGATTTTCATATTTATTATATAATTCAGTGACAGCTGTTTCGGTACACTGTACCTTCTTCAGACATGTTAACAAAATTATGAATTGTGTTCCAACTGATCTAAGCAACAATACAACAATATTTATTTAATTTTTTTAATTTAACAAATGGATTCATTCAAATCAAGTTGAGAATTTAACAGTTTGTTACTACTTTTCAATTTATTTATTTCTACAGCCTCCCAAAGATCTAACTTCTTACCCTTATCACAAACATGTAAAATTCCAAAATTTGGATCTAAACAATGATTAAATTGGAATAGGTGGTTAACATATTTTGAATAATCTAAATTTCTGTTATATGTTCTCATGTGCTCCTTTATCCGAGAGATAAAAGTTCTACCAGTTTGTCCTGTATAGACATTGCCACATGTGCCACACTTCAATTTATATATATACCTGATAATTTTTATTTTTTTATTTTGGTTTTATTGTTTTTTATTATTTTTGTAAAGTTTTATTAGTTTTAAATGCCACATTAATGATCAACTTTTTAAAGTGTTAGATATTTTATTTGAAAGTGGGCCTATGTATGACATTACGACATATTTCTTTGTTTTCTTTGGGTAAAGGAAAAACTTTGTTAATTGCTTTATTGTAATGAACTTTCTTAATTAAATATTCTATAATTTTAGGGTCGTATTTATTATTAATAGCTAATTGTTTAATAATATTCAATTCATTATTATATTCCAAGGGTGAAAGAGGGATATTTAAAAGTCTATGAATGTAACTATTAAAGGCTGCCATCTTATGAGTATATGGGCGAAGAGAAGAACTATGGATAGTGGTATCAGTATGAGATGCTTTTTACTGCACCGATGCACCGCCTTTTTTTTAGCTCCGGACCTATAGTACGTTTAGTAATATGTTATATACATGAATTGTCTCAGAACATTCTCTAAATGATAGAAAGAATCTCATTGAAATTGGTCAAACATATTTTGAGTCCATAAAGGACAGGCAGATAGATAAACAGACTCATTTTTATATATAAAGATAACTTGGCTCAAGCGGTAGCGTTTGAGATTCGTATACGGGAGATCCCGTAGTTCAAACCGCGGCGTCAACTAACCTAATTGATATCTTTCTTAATTTTCCTCAATCGTCAAGTAAAAGCTTGGATATAATTTTATTACCATACTAGCTAATACCCGGCGTGCGCTGCTATGCCAAAATAAATGAAAATCTATGTTCTTTTATGTTTAGTTTATTAAGCAAAAGGAAAAATAATTATAAATTAATATTTTTATATACCACGTGCTGATTACCCGGCGTTGTCCGGGAATCTACTTATCCCGATCTTCTTGATATAAATGAGCTGAAATACGAAAATTAATATGTTTTATGTTTAGTTACATAAGTAAAAGGAGAAATTTATATCGTAATTATTTTTAGATACCCCGTGCTGTTTACCCGGCGATGATCGGGAATCTACTCGTCCCGATCTTCTTGGCGTAAATGAGCTGAAAGACAAAAATTAATATACTTCTTATGATTAGTTGAATAAGTAAATTGAAACATAATTATAAACGCATATCGTAATTATTTTAAGATTCCCCGTGCTGATTCCCCGGTGTTGCCCGGGTAATCTCGATCTTCTTGGCATAAATTCGTTATTGTGAGTTATCCGTAAAAGTATACTCACCATGTGCTGCTATGCTTGCACAGGAATCTACGTACTCGTCTCGATCTTCTTGGCATCAATGAAAGACAAAAATGGTTATTGTGAGTTATACGTAAGAGATAAAGATATGCTGTCGCGGACTTTTTTGCAGAGCTTTTTGAGATATTCAATTCTGTGTACATTAATGTTGTGTATTTGTTATGGTTTAGGCAGCGTAAGCAATATAAGCGTCCAAAGATCTACTTTTTTCACATTTTTTACTACAAAGGGCGATTTTTAAGGGTGTAGGAGTTGAGTATCACAACTCTTTTATACCCTTTGTTCATCCCGGGGACCTCCTGAACATTTTGCAAAAAGCCCCCATCACAATCGGCTCAACGGTATGACCGCGCATAAAGTACAAACAAACATTCATTTTTATATATTAGATAACTAATCGACAATGTGGGAGATTTCCTGAAGCTTACGTTCCTGAAATTATTCATATGTATAACAGTTTTCTGCCTGACAAAATGAGAATGAAAATTACAAGAAATAAATTAGAATTATTTCTATAAAATATACACGTTTAATTAATTATAAGGCGATAGTTAATCTTTTAAATATTTAAAAATACATTTCAACTAATAATGTGATCCTAATATAAAAATAATTCTTAATATTCTCTTCGGATTAATAAGACATTTTAATACTAGTTGCATGAGCCTTATTAAAATATAATAGACCTATAAAACATGCTGACCTAAAACATACAAAAATACTAAATATTATTACATCATTGGAGTATCTTAAACACCGTATGGCGAAATAAAAATAGTTCAGGTTTTTACACACATAATCCAGAGTAGTGGTATGCCCTTGTGACTCTCAGTGAGACTTAGACTAAACTAGAGGAATTCAACCATACTAGTTTAATTACTCTTGTTTTTATATAGATATCTTCGAGTGGCCCGTGGTCAGCGTTCCGCCTCATAGTGACATCTAGGAAACTGAGGTATTACTAGGATATGAACATTCGGTAAATTTAGTACAGGCTTGTGGTTCTTTTACGAGACTGAATTCTTGAGACTCGGGACCCACGGCTTAAAGTTCCTCGCGGAAAGTCTTGTCCCTTGGATCTTTCCATCCTTAAAAATCCAACGACCACGACAATGGCCGGGTTTGAACCCGCGACCCTCGTACTAGAGGCAAGAAACATAGATACTAGACCACCGTAACCTGTTAAATTCGAAATACTAGGGTAAAAACAATTATTGAGAATCCGTAGACAAAAAAAATTTGAAATGGTGTGCTTACTTAAAACGGATCCTAGAGGACAACACATCGTGGAAGATACTGAATTGGACGGCAAAACTGAAAAAAAAGGAAATCACGAGAATGTTGGATGGATGGGATACTCAGGAACATGCCACAATGGGATTATGTGAAAAATATAATCTACGGACACTTTTAGCGAAGTAATCTAGATGTTTTGGTTTCGAGGAGTAGCATTGTACTCAATGAATTAATTATTATAATAGTCGCTTAATACCAAATCAAAATTGCTAATAGATTTGAAGTATTGAAATCTTCAGATGAAAATGTGGCAAACGAAGAAGAAACTGATATAAATAAAGAATGGGAGGCTATAAGAGATACTATTAAATTGTCAGCAACAGAAAGCATTGGTTATTTAAAAAAGAGGCAAAACAAGAAATGGTGTGATGAGGAATGTGCCGACATTGTAAAGAAAAGAAAGCTAGCAAAAATGAAATGGTTACACCAGTCAAATTAGGTAAATTTAGAGCAATTGGGTAGTATTAGAACGGAAAACCACGAGGTTACTAAAGATTAAAAAGAGGGAATATTTGAGAGAGAAGATTAATGATCTTGAAATGAATGCCAAAAATGGAAGCATTAGAGAATTACATCAGGGAATTAGGATAGAGAAGAAAGGGTTTCAGCCTAAAACAAACATAATTAGGAATGAAAATGGGTATATGATTGCATATTCCAGGAGTATATTAAATATATGGAAAAGTTACTTTAATCAGCTATTAAATGCATATACAAAACAGGATATTGAAGAGGTTAATTTGCAGACAGCAGAGGTGCTAGTCACATAACAAAGTGCATTACAGGTTGAAATGACGATAAAAAATTGAAGCTGTATAAAGCATCAGGTTCAGATGAGATCCCAGCAGAACTGATAAAATCACGGGGAGAAAAATTAATGGATAAGATACGCCAGTTGCTTAATATGATTTGGGATGAAGAGGCTCTTCCAGATGAATGGAAAGAATCGATTATCGTACAAATTTATAAGAAAGGAGATAAAACTGATTGCAACAACTATAGTATGGGCATTTCATTACTTTCAACTTCGTACAAAATTCTAACAAATATATTGGTAAGCAGACTTACTCCTTATATTGATGACATTCTAGGAGATCACCAATGTGAATTTTGAAGAAACAGGTCTACAACAGATCAGATTTTTAGCTTAAGACAGATTTTATAAAATAAATGGGAATATAATGGTACTGTACATCAACTATACGTAGACTTCTAAAACACGTGTGATTCAATTAAGAGGCAGAAATTATATAGTATTCTGCTGGAGTTCGGAATTCCTAAAAAATTAGTTATACGAATGTGTCTAAATGACACATGTGTAGGCAAACAGTTTTGGGATAGTTTTGAAATGCACAATGGGTTGAAGCAAGGAGATTCACTATCTCCTCTACTATTTAATTTTGTACTAGAGCATGCCATCAAATCTTTAGAGGCCTACAACTCAATGGTATTAATAAGCTGTTAGTTTATGCTGATGATGTAGTACTACTGTGCGATAGCGAGGAGATACTAAAGGTCAACACGCACACACAATTGAGTAACACTAAGAAATTAGGACTGGAAGTAAATATCAATAAAACTAAATATATGGTCACACATAGAAATCCATTATATAATGGAAATGGACAGCTAAAGACAAATGAGGGACATTTTGAGGGGTTGGCTAAATACCTAGGAACAATAATCACAAATAGGAATGAGATGCACAAAGAAATTAAACATACGCTCAATTCTGGAAATGCGTGTTACAGAAACTCTCACGTCCCAACTCCTTTCAAAAAACGTTAAATTGAAAATATGTAAAACTATTATTCTACCAGTTATATTATATGGATGTGAAACATGGACTCTTATTTTAAGGGAGGAAATGAGATTACGAGTATTTGAGAATAAAGTTCTTACGAAAAATTTTGGACCAAGAGAGATAAACAGACAGGTGAATGGAGAAGACTTACATAACAGTGAACTATATGGTCTTTATAGGAATAAAGTTATAATGAGAACAGTTAAGTCTCGTAGACTGCGATGGGCTGGACATATGGCACGAATGGGGAATGAAAGAGCTACATGGAAGCTTCTTTTAGAAAAATCAGAGGAAAATGCCCAATGGGTAGACCAAGAATGAGGTGGGAGAATAACATTACCATGATTTGAGGGAAGTAGATTATACAGGGGATGATTGGAAAACATTAGCTCAGGATAGGGATGTATGGGGAGTTATGTCAGTGCGGCCATTAACCTATGGGTTCGATAGTGCCAGTGAGTTAGTTAGTTAATAGTAGCTTAAAACAGTAGGATATATTTTATAATGCAATTAATTAATTGCGTGAGGAAGTTTTAGTTTTATGTATAATTAAGAATAATTTAGAAATATTTATTCAGTAGCTTGGGGATGGATAGCCTTGCTTGAAATTCCATTTTAAAACTTTTTTTATCAGAATTACACAAGAGTGTTCACGATCCATTTGTATTTTATAACAAATAAACATTGTGCCTGCGAGCAACCCACAAGTGACATCCACGATATTAATATAAGGATCGTGTCTGTTTTCATTATCAGATACAATGGGTCCGTACACTATTTGTACTAGTATATAAAATAGATTACGTTATTATCAATAAAATTTGAATATTTTCAGAAGACACTTATAAAATGTTAGCATTTTTTTCTATATCACAATTATTACTTACAATTGCTTCAAAATGTAACTTGATATAAATAATATATCTGAAATAGGAAGCCTAATATATACCCATACATTAAGGAACATAGAGGGATACGAGGCAATGAATTGACTAATGTTGTATCACGGGTAACTGTAACTTCTTGTGACCGACTTGTGTTGTAAACAAACATTACCAGCTCATCATAGCCCGTACAATTGTTTTGTCAAAGGAGACTAAAGAAAAAATTATTTATCATAAGTAATGCCACGAGTGATTTCCAAATTATCGATAAATTCACGACTCACGAAGTGAGGAGTGAATTTATCTAGAGAATTTGGAAATCAAGAGTGGCATTTGTTAGGACTATTTAACGAATAAAATTAAGCTGTTTACTCACAAATCATTATTTAACTATAGTTATTTTAAAATATTTATATATTTAATGTAAACGGCGATGTTTGAAAACAAATGAGAAACGATAGGTACGCTTCTATTGCTTCATTTGTCTATCACTGCAACCAGATCATACTATTTATTGCCAAAGGAACGCAATATTGTAAGGAGGAGCTTTCTTTAATATGGTAATTATAACACTGATAAATATTTGGTGAAACACGACTCTGATTGGTTTTAAAACAGAAATCATTGAAACGTGATTGGTCATTGACTCACATTTGGGGCATGAGTTAAATAGTCTCTATAAACAATGTGATAGTTACTAGAGCCGGTCAAATAAACATTCACATTCATTCCCACTTTTTTCTTCTTGTTTTACCTTTTTCTTTTTTGTTGTAGCTGTCTGTTAACTTTCTTTTTTTGTTTTCACATATACACAAGGACAGGACACACACACCCAGACCCAAGGTGGAGATTTAAAATCCCCTACCCCGCCAGGAATCGAACCCGGGTCACTGGAATGGAAGGTAGGGATTCTACCGACTACGCCACGGCGACGGATACTCGAATGTCACTCCTCGAGTTTCCCAGTCTCGTTGCTTCTACGAGGACACTTAGGGTCGCATGTTTGGACGCATTAGACAGTAAAATGCCTTCTCTGCTGAGCAAGTTGTATGCTAATACGATTTTGCTTACTCAGAAATCTGTTCATGCGATAATAATTGGTTAAATTTGTAAGCTACCTGCGGAGGTACCTTACATGAGCAACTCAAAATCCCGAAGGGAACCGAACGGGAACCGATGGTAATCGATGTACTTTGCTGCTTTATCCAACATTTATCCAAGATGTCGGACCTTGAAGACTTCGAACATGTTTTCGGTATACACGGAGAAGAGGAATTTGATAGAGTCTACCAAAGAATTCAACTGGAAGAACAGGAGAATCGGCGTAATATTGCGTGTCGCAGACGTGTTTGTATACGGTATTATTTGCGGGATGCAAGCATAAATGCATTCCTCTATAGCAGACGAAAATAACGGAAGTGGTTTTATCGCTGAGAATTCTGGGTAATTCGTTGCTAATATTACGAAAACGTCGACGCTCGTGCATGACCGATAAGTCGGCCGTTAATTCGTTCTCAGCAATTGCTCACGGTGAATCAGCTCACTAGTGATTGGAAGTAATTTGAGTAGAGAGTAATGTTCTAACATACGACCCTTAGAGTATTCAGAGGAGTGGGAGGGGAATGCCAAACGCATGCGCGGGGAGTAGAATGCAAGCATGAGCGACCGGGAGTCCCGTTGGATCAGATTTCCAGTAAGCAGTGAACAGTATTCATAAGCAAAATAATGTATACAATGATTGCGAAAACTGAAGATAATTTATTAAATAAATTATCTGATGGAACCTACATTCTATAAGCATTAAGCTTTGAATATAAGCCTGTATATTACATGTGAAAAAAGAAATTAAATATGTTCTCAGTATAGTAAATAAAATTTACTGTGACAGCACTAAACTTGCGTTTAGAATTCACATCAATTTATTTCCATGCGAAATTGTTAAGAAAATTAAAAATTATGAGTGCTTATGGTTTATCAAACTCTACTCTCTCCTAGGGTAGCACTGATGATGTTGCAAATACCCTAGCTCAAGAGGAAAATTGAATTCAACAGAGAATTAACAAAATTACATTCTTAAAAGTTTGTGTTATCTGTCTGAATTCATCTTCGCCTTGCTGATGAGGACCAGAAGTCCGAAAACAATAGAATGAACGGTTGAGATTAACAAACTAGGAAACTAATAACTATACCATTTTGTTGTATTCAGACTGATACTCGTTGGAGACCCGTCCGTCGACCGCCCACACGCACGCAACAAGTTGCTCAACACTTCGAAGCTATGCGTGAGTTTGGTGTTCGACAAAGGTTTTTTCCTTTCGAAATCAGACAGATAACACAAACTGGTAAGAATATAATTTTGTTAACTCTCTGTTGTTCAAGCTCTGTTTCGGTTTCAATTCGCCTCTTCAGCTAGGAAGTTTGTGACTGACAGCATGGTCACAGGACAGAGTAGAGTTTGATAATCCATAAACAATTATCATAAGCTCTACGTAAATACGCTTTTGCGGAACTCTTATCTTTGACTTCCGTCGGACTTTTGTATTTGCAATGTTCATATACCAACGAATAAAAATATCAGACAATAGTTGGTTTGTACGAATTAGCTTGTTATTAATTATTGATATAAAAATGATCAATTTTACATTAATTGAGGGTGTCACCCTAACAAAGGCGTATGATTGAGTATGTCGATTTGAAATAAATGAGGTTTAAGTTTGGTAGACGACTTTGGTCCAAACATTCAACTGAAGGAAAATGGAGTATCTACCTTGATATACATTACTCTGTGCTACATCATTAATACAGAAAGAAATTTTAAGAACGTAATATATTAAAATAATAGTAATTCCCTTTCATTTCTACATACGCCCTTTTTAGGGTCAACATACAAGTTCCGTGTAAATTGTATTGTTTTACAAAATTTTACATAGGAATTAATGATTGAAATGAAGAACATTGTCCAAAGTTTTGAATGCATCCCATTTAGAACACACCTTTTTTTAATTAGAAAACTCAAAAAGTTAGCTTTCTCAATATTTTGAACTAAATATGAAATGCTACAAAAGTCACTTGTAATCTAAAGTTTGAGAATTTTAACAAAATAATAAATGGAACTAAAAAAATTCGTGGTTAATATATAGTAGGCTTACATGTCCATCACTACGTCTTCAGTTTCTTCAGCTGGAAGGTCCTAGTGTTGTCTCTTCTATTAAATCTGCATGTCAGTTCGAGTCTTCGTTCAATAAGGGAAACGAAACGAATCCCTAATATAATTTTCCTTAGTCAAATTAAGCGTAATGCGCTTCATCTTTGGGAGCGTGACAAGATTAGTTCACTTGCTACACACTCTCTTTTCCAGAACATGAATTAGTTGAATGTATTACCATATTAGAAGCAAACAATCTCCCTGAAGACTCACAACGGATTTGGTGGTATTTGTGAATCTGAAAAAGATACTTACTTGTTGGTTTTTTCATGAGGTAAGGACCATTCTTTTAAAATGGAACTGCCCCATAGAACTGAATATGGTTGCATTTTTTTGACAAGATGAAATAACTTCACATATTCTTTATCAGGTACCACTGCCGAAATGTTTTGCAACATAATACTGTATAATCCAAAATTTCGGTTAAATTGTGAGTAGCTGTGGCCTCTAGCTGGAAAAATGTGAAAAAATTTAACATTGTGCATTTTTGAAAACAAAGACATAAATATAACATATTTAACATTTTTATTCTGGCCCCCAGCACTGTCTATTATGTATGAGATGTTTACAGGCTAATTTTTCCTTTGTTGCCTTTCATAGTAGCCTATCAGAATTATTATGGAATTGCACAACTCACCTACACATGCACGAAACACAAACTATTGTTTGATCATCTGCAAGACTAGCGCGATGTGGTACACTTGTACTTGTGCCATCTAGGCAGCTCCGATGTACATACAATTTTAGTATATGATAGAACAAGATCGGTACTTTAAGTATGTGCAATAGTTCTGCCATAAGTCATTGTTAGGGTGATTTCCTCAATTGAATAAGGCACGGAGTTTATGTAGGAGCAAAGCCGGCTATGGCGACTTTACCGCGCACATACAAAACGCCATATGCCCGTTAGGCTATAAATGAATAACCCTATATATATATATATATATAGGCCTCTATATGTTTTTTTCCGATTTCATATGGAATGACATATTTTTTATAGATTTATATTTCTCTCATAATAATAATAATAATATTATTATTATTATTAATTACAATACTATTATTATTATTATTATTATTATTATTATTATTATTATTATTATTATTATTATACATGGTTTTCGTAAAATAAATAATTCCTTTGACTATTGAGAAATGTTCAACTTCGTATATTGAGTAAACTTTTCTTATGTGGCACGAACACTGCATGACTTCATCCTTCGTACTCACTGCGAAAATCTCGGTCTTCTCATTTCCGAGCTGTACGCGAGACTCTTCTAGCCGCACTCCCTTTCGGCCGCTGTCCTTTACGGGAGCGAGTGGGAGTAAGTATGAGTTTGATCGCTTTACGCAAAAATTGGACTAGCTTGTAATTTACCACACATTATAATGCAGTACATAACGTCGAAATACCAGATATCCGATACCGCTGACAAAAAAAACACAAGACGAAAAGGACTGCTTTTCGTTAGAGTTCATGCAACAACTCTGAAAAAAAATCCTCAAATAAATATTGCAGCACTGATCTCAGAACTCGCATCATCTATAAAATTTAATTCACATTATAAGGTATAAAGGAAGAGACATTAGAAAGTAGCCTTTCAAAAAAAAAAAAAAAAAAAGCAAAAGATTATTCAGTTTTCTTTTGTCTACGTAAATTTGTAGAAATACAATAATTTCGTTTGAGAGTTCACATGGAGAGATGAAAATAGCATGTTGTGAGGAAGTGAGCCTGAATCGCATAGTCTAGAGTTACTAATCTTGTTGGAATTAAAGATACATTGGCAGCAGTCGTTTATATGAACATATTGCGACTTCATCTATTGAGTAGTATTTCTAAACTGTTACTGGAAAATTCCTATATATTCCAACAAGACAACGACCACAATTATACGGCGTGGGTTTGAAGAATGTGGCCACTTTAAATTGTCAAACACAAGTGAAAACACCTCACTAATAGCTTTACATAAACCCCATAAAAATTAATACAAAACATTATACAGAATTATCAAAAAAGAGTGATATACATAAAGAAAAGAGCTTTTCAGCAGTTACAGCCAGAATGGGAGAAAATAATTTCAGAAATGCAATTTGTGATTACTCCATCAAGGGCAACATTTTGAACAGAACCTATGATCTGTTTTTAAGGAACCATGAATAAAGAGATTTTATTTTTCTGTATGTTTAAATCATGCTCCCTTTACTCAAGTGTACTATTACAAAGACTATTTAACTCATGCCCAAAATGGGAGTCAATGACCCCAATCACGTTACAATGATTTTTTATTTACAACCAATCACAGTCGTGTTTCACCTCGCTCTTTATCGCTTTCTCTTTATCAGCTCCTGCTTTTGTGATAAAGAAAGCTCCTCCTTTTTTAATGTTCTGAACAGGTCAAAGCATTATTTTTCTCCAACAAATACATTGAATATAGCAAATAATGAAAAGATTCCTTGATTTTACTGAGTTGTTTACTAAAAAAATAAATGAATACCCCGTAATGTTGATTATGATTTATAGTTAGATGTGTTTCATTATTTCTCCACTTGGCTGCACTCTTACAATATTGCGATCTTATTTGGCAATAAATAATATGATCAAGGTGCAGTGAATGAACATAACCTCACATTTCTGATTTGTTCTCAAACATCGCCGTTTACATTAAATATATAAATATTTTAAAATAGCTATAGTTAAACAATGATTTGTGAGTAAACAGCTTAATTTTATTTGTTAAATAGTCCTAACAAATGCCACTCTTGATTTCCAAATTCTCTAGATAAATTCACTCCTCACTTCGTTAGTCGTGAATTGATCGATAATTTGGAAATCACTCGTGGCATTACTCCGTTTCTAACCGTGGAATTTTATATGAATTTGGGTCATTTCAGGACGACATGAATTGCAAAATTCGTGTACTCAAGTACTGGTTGCGGCTAATCCAATGTGACACAAACAATGCTCAGAGCAATTTGTTACGACCACCAAATTAGGAACGCAAATGGGAAATTCTGGGCAGACGAGGTTAAGAGAGAACTCCAAAAGATTGGGATGGGTTGGGAATGGGAAAAAGGGACTGGAAAATCGCAAGAATGTGTGGAGAAAAATTAGGAGGAGGTACTTAGATATAAACCGACAAAATATTTTGGCCGAATGTGCGGGAAAACGATCACTATTTTTACAAGGAGACCTAAAAGAAGTTTGGGGAAAAGAATCTTATATACTCAATCTAGGATTTAAAGAGAGGTCAGGGCTTGCTTGGATCAGGTTAGGGGCATGGAAATTTTTAAAAATTAGCGACGATCACGATATGCGAATATGTGCAATGTGCGGGAGCTTTGAAGACGAGATACATATATTAGGAAAATGTAACGATTTAGAATATTGGAGGCATCAGTTATTACCGGAAAGATTTCTAAATTCAAATCGTGGAAGATTGTCATGCTACGAGATACTGGTAAACCCAGAAAATTAGATAAACCTGGGTAGATTCCTGGGTAAAACGCGGAAAATAAGAACAACACTTATTCAGGAATAAATAAATATGCTAGCAAATTGCAATGCCATTAATTCTTAATAATTCTACATAACTAAGTTAATGTTTAATGTAATTGTATTAACATCTAATTGTAATATTATTGTGTTTTATTTTTTTTGTTTTTAAACATCAACTTATTGTAACGGACTGTCAACAGCACGTACGGCTTACTGCCCGTGGGATCCATATTTGTAAATAACGTTGTATGTATCTTACTTTTAGTTTAATAAAGTCCTTATGTATGTATGTATGTATGTATGTATGTATGTATGTATGTATGTATGTATGTATGTATGTATGTATGTATGTATGTATGTATGTATGTATGTATGTATGTATGTATGTATGTATGTATGTATGTATGTATGTATGTATGTATGTATGTTAATGTATGTAATTTATGTATGTATGTATGTATGTATGTATGTATGTATGTATTGTATGTATGTATGTTGTATGTCATGTATGTATGTATGTATGTCTGTATGTTATGTATGTATTTATGTATGTATGTAATTATGTATTATGTATGTATGTTATTTATGTATGTATGTATGTATGCTTTATTTCTGTCTGTATGTATTTCTATTGTCTGTCTATCTGTCTTCTGTATGTACTGTCTTTCTGTCTGTATGTCTGTCTTCGATCTCTCTATTCTGTCTGTCTGTCTGTCTTCTATCTTTCGTTCATGTATTCATGCTTTCTTTTTTCTTTCTTTCTTTCTGTCTTTATTTCGTCTTTCTGTCTTTCATTTCTTTATTTCTTCTTTCTTACTTCCATCTTTCTTTCTTTCTGTCTTTCTTTCTTTCTTTCTTTCTGTCTTCTTTCTTTCTTTCTTTCTTTCTTTCTTTCTTTCTTTCTGTCTTTCTTTCTTCCTTTCTTTCTTTCGTTCTTTCTTTCTTTCGTCTTTCTTTCTTTCTTATTTATTCTTTCTTTATTTCTGTCATTTTTTATTCTTATTTCTTTTCTTTCTTTCGTTCTTTATTTCCTTTCTTTATTTTTTCTTTCTTTCTTTCTTACGCACCTCTGTCTTTCTTTCTTTCTTTCTTTCTTCTTTCAGGCTTTCCGTCTTTCCTATTTTCTTTCTTTCTTTCTTTCCTTTCTTCCTTTCTTTCTTTCTTCCTTTCTTCCTTTCTTTATTTTCTTTCTTTCGTCTTTCTTCTTTCTTTCTTTCTTTCTTTCTATCCTGTCTTGCCTTTCTTTCGTTCTTTCTTTCTTTCTTTCTTCTTTCTTTCCTTTCTTTTCTTCTTCTTTGCTTCTTTCTTTCTTCTTTCTTTCTTTCCTTTCTTTATTTCTTTTCTTTCTTTCTTTCTTTCTTTCTTTCTTTCTTTCTTTCTGTCCTTTCTTTCTTTCCTTTCTTTCTTTCTTTCTTTCTTTCTTTCTTTCTTTCTTTCTTTCTTTCTATCCCGTTCTTTCTTTCTTTTTTCTTTCTTTCTTTCTTTCTTCTTCTTTCTTTCTTTCAGTTTTCGTTTCTTTTTCTTTCTTTCTTTCATTCTTTCCTTTTTCCTTTCTTTCTTTATTTCTTTCTGTCTTTCCCCCTTTCTTTCTTTCTTTGCTTTCTTTCTTTCTTTCTTTCTTTCTTACTTTTCTTTCTTTTCTTTCTTATCCTGCCTTTCTTTCTTTCTTTCTTTCTTTCTTTCTTTCTTACTCATTTCTTTCTTTCTTTCTTTCTTTCTTTCTTTCTTTCTGTTTTCTTTTTTCTTCTTTCTTTCTTTCTTTCTTTCTTTCTTTCTTTCCTTCCTTTCTTTCTTTCTTTCTTCTTTCTATCTTTCTTCTTTCTTTCTTCTTTCCAGTCTTTCTTTCTTTCTTTCTTTCTTTCTTTCTTTCTTTCTTTCTTTCTTCTTTCGTTCTTTCTTTCCTTTCTTCTTTCTGACCTGTCTTTCTTTCTTTCTCGTTCCTTTCTTTCTTTTATTTTCTTTCTCTTGCTTTCTGTCGATTTCTTTCTTTCACTTCTTTCTTTCTTTCTTTCTTTCTGTTCTTTCTTTCTTTCTTTTCTTTCTTTCTTTCTTTCTTTCCTTTCTTTCTATTCTTTCTTTCTTTCTTTCCGCTGTCTTTCTTTCTTGTCTTTCTTCTTTCTTTCTTTCTTTCTTTCTTTCTTCCTTTCTTTCTTTCCTTTGCTTTCTTTCTGTTATTCTTTCTTTCCTTTCTTCTTTCTTTCTTTCTTTCTTTCTTTCTGTCTGTCTTTCTGTCTGTCCGTCTCATTTCTGTCTGTCCTTTCTTTCTCTGTCTGTCTTCTGTCCTGTCTTCCTTTCTGTCTGTCTTTACTTTCTTTCTTTCTTTCTTTCTTTCTTTCTTTCTTTCTTCTTTCTTTCTTCCTTTCTTTCTTTCTTTCCTTTCTTTTTGCTCTTTCGGTATCTGCCTGGTCTTTCTGGCTGTTTGTCTGTCTGTCTGTCTGTCTGTCTGTCTGTCTGTCTGTCTGTCTGTCTGTCGGTCCTGTTCTTCCCCCCCCCCCCCTGTCCCCTCCTGTCTGTCTGTCGTCTGTCTGTACTGTCTGTCTTCTGTCTGTCTTTCTGTCTGTCATGTCCTGTCTGTCTGTCTGTCCTGTAGTATGTACTGTATGTCTAGTATGTATGCTTTTATGCATGTATGCATGTTGTACGATCAATCCAACTAATGGTAATACCTGTCACAGGATTGATGATCGGGGCAAAGGTTATACCAGGATTCTTAGCCAAATTTTGGAATTTCTTAGATTTGGACAGGGTGTTTCTTTCTAAAATTGCCATCGCTGCCATTAGAGGATCAATTTCAATTTTAAGAAACCATTTTTTATAAAATTTATACTTTATAGTATGCCATACTTCAATTAGGGGCCTAATATTTGAAATTTTTTAAATTTATTTACAAAATTTATTGCATCAATCAATTCCAAAAATTAATTGTCTCTATCACTTTGTTCTTGAGGCAATCCTCTAATGAGGAAAGTTGTATATAATAATAAAAAATATAACAAGGTGGTTTTAATCTATTATTATTTATGTTAACATATTTACTGTAAAATAAGGTATGAATAATGAATTTGATTTCCTTTACTATTCTTCCACTGGCAAATCAAACTATAGTGGGTCTTAATTTATTTATTTATTTATTTATTTATTTATTTATTTATTTATTTATTTATATTTATTTATTTATTTATTTATTTATTTTATTATGCCTTTCCTTCATGTTTGTACTAAGTTTCGCGTCATAAGACTTGATGCTACATCCATACAGTACTATTTTAACCTGAAGTAATGGTTACGCTAATGCATAAGTAGCCTTGTTATTTTCTTCCGTCTAAAACAAGCGATTTTCACTTACGAATACTTACTGAAGTTACCTAGTGTGCTATACAGTGTTCCTTCTATTACACTAATAGAGAATGTCATTTATTACTTTTGTGCATCATACTAAAAGAAATTCGTGAATATCTTGTACTAAATTTCCAAACATTTTACACAAGAAAGAAAGAACATAAAAAAAATATAAATATAAAGGTCAGCATGTCTGAGGTTTTAATCTTGAATCTCATTTTCCGAACGAACGATATTTCATACCTGGCACGTTACTACTGAGCTAAATGGTCCCAAGAAGTCAACCCCCAAAGAAGGCTGCACCATGTAACAGCTTTTCAACAAAATCTTCGAAATATAGTCAGTGGCGTACTGGCTCTTACACATTTAAGATTTTAACAAGTGTGAATTTGAACTTCTAGACCACAAGTTGCATATCTCAAATTGTTTATCTAAGATTCCTCTACAGTACTGAAAGTTTGTCGTTGTTATTCATTAACACTCTGTACAGACCGCGAACACCATTTGGCCATCACAATGATCCATATATTCGCCTTGTTTAGTGAATGGTATGTATTGTCTTAAATGTTGTGTCGAAAGTTGACCGAGCATTGAGCTGATGATCATTTGGAGAAACCGTCCGTCAAGAAAGTAATATGCGAACCAGGTGATGACGTGGGGTACGTAAAAGGGAGAGGTTAAACCAAGGAAAAGAAAGAAATCAATTTCTATACATTGGTCGTATATATTAAATTGTATACTGTTTCGATGCTTAATTCAAATTATAGGACAACTATTAATCCTATCGTGTGAATATCATAATTAAGTCATTATATTGTATTAATTTAATTCCTTTTTATTTTAATTTCAGTAATTAAAAATATATATTTATAAATATACCACGACTATCTACTATACGCAACCTAAGTGTAACAGTTCACTCATATAATGTTTCACAAAAAACTCATATCTAGGAGTATAGAAGGGATTTAGTAGCTAACATTTTGCGTAGGAACCCATAGGCCTATCAAAAATGGACCGTTTGGTAAACAAGATTCATGATCAAATTTTCCATTTCACCATAGGCAATTTATATCGATAAAGGTCGAAATCTGTAATTATGTGATATAATACTGAAATAATATAGTCCCTTATGCATTAGTGACTACCTAGATCGCTTCTAATTCCGAAGTTCGTAAGTTGAAATTCGGCAGGGGTCGATGGATTTTTCGAGGACATAAAATTCTAATTATAGCTTCCTTAAGAATGGAAATGAAGTTGTGGATCCTGTGTCGTAGATTTACGGCACGTAAAATAACCTAAATATTTAATTATATACGAGGTTTTCTGGGCAAAATGTTCAACCCTTTCATATTCAGGCTTTAGTTGTTAATAATAGGAAAAGCGCGCACAAAAGTGCTTTAGTTTATGTATCTGCTGTATACCAGCAAGGATTGTGTCCTCTTTAAACAGACACTGAAATGATATCTTTCACACGGTTTATCACAGACCTTGCACACGCAGTCACTTGACGGATCATGATAGTTTGAATTTTTGTAGAGTTTGTGGTGATATCCATGCACTGCCAGTCTTATTATTGCACTGCGTATCTTGTTGTTTGGTCCAGTCCAGTCTCGATTGATCATTGCATCTGTTGCGTAAAAATCGTCTGGTATTTCTTTTGTCTTGTGATGTCTTATTTTCTTCAATGCAGTTTCCTGTTTAGTAGCTGGTAGCAGGAATTTTATGCGTAGATCTTCCACGAGGAAATTTTCCCGTGCTAATTCATATGCAAGTCTAGATGGAACAAATTTCGAGATCCCCATTGCTGCTTTTAGGAAACTTGCTTTCACTTTTTCTAAGGTGTTTAAGTCTCCGTAACTGAGGTCAGTCCAAATGATTTCTATTCCATATGTTAAGATGGGAAGTATTTTGGCCTCAAAAAGTTTCATGGCTGTTGCAAGTGACAGTTGTGTTATACATCGTATATGGCAACTATAGCAGCTGCCGCTCTCTCTTTCGTATGCATTCTGAAGGATTTGGCTGTTGTTTGTAGTGTTACTCCTAGATATTTAAAGGCGTTTGTGATTTGCAACGGGTTGCCCCGCAGTTGTATGTGGTCGCCATCTACCAGTCGACCACCCTTTCTGAATACCATTTGTACCGTTTTTGATAGGTTTATATCGAAACCATTTTTGTCGGCCCATGATGCGAGATTGTGTATTGTTTCTGCAAGTTCTTCCTTATCTGTCGCTCCAAGTACCATATCGTCTGCGTACATATACATTTTTGTAGATGGGCGGCATATCTGGGTTATGTCTGCTGTCATCACATTAAAGAGGAGAGGGCTTAAAGGGTCCCATTGAAGGACTCCTCTGGTTTGAATGACTTCCTCTGATTTCTGAACTGCATCGTCTATCTTCATGAAAATTTGAGCTAGTATGTTATGGATAAGTGTTAAGGTATGTTCGTCCAGTTCATTGACGCTTCTCAACTTGGAGATCAGTAGTTTCATGTCCACGTTGTCAAAAGCTTTACAGTAGTCTACCAATACAGCATAGAACTTCTGCTTCGGTCTACTCAGTGCTTCGTGTATGTCTTTAAGTAGGTTGTCTACTGCCTGTAGAGTAGAGCGGCTTTTTCTAAATCCGAACTGTTGGTCTGGTATTTTCTGTCTATTTTATTAATCCCTCCATGGTATCTTTACCTTGTCGTGGTGGAGTGGCTTGCGTGCTTAAATGATCCTGAGAGCTATGCCGGCGGTAGCATTGCTGCCGATAGGGTTACCCATGCTGGACTGGTCGAAGGTGATAAGCCAGACGAAAAAAGTACCTTGGTCGAAAGAGTGACGATCTTTCACCGTAAAAATACAACCGTCAAGAAATGTTGACATGGGTTCAACTGGGGTAAAATTTTCCGGAGGTCAAATAGTCCCCCATTTGGATCTCCGGGCGGGGACTACTTCAGGGAACCCATGCCAAAGGCTCAAACACAGGGACATGTTCCTAGGAACATGGAATGTTAGGACTTTATACAATAGCGGGGCACTAGAGATATTAAAGCGGGAATTAGATAAATCGCCCGTGGATATAGTCGCTTTACAGGAAGTTAGGTGGCCAGGAGAAGGTAGTCAGGAATCAGGAAGCTTTGCATTATACTACGGGGGTGCAGAAAGACCTGCATTTGGAACGGGTTTTTTAGTCAGAAGGAGGATTTTATCCGCTATCCGAGATATTAAGTTTGTTAGTGATAGGATATCATACATAATTCTAAAGGGTAAACAACATGATTTTATAATTGTAAATGTACATGCCCCCACAGAAGATAAAGATGACAAGATCAAGGATGAGTTCTATGAAGAATTAGAATGCTTATTTGATAGCCTTTCACGATATCATATGAAAATTGTCTTAGGAGATTTTAATGCAAAAGTGGGGCGGGAAGATATATTCAAACCAACAATAGGCAAATTCAGTCTTCATGAAGATAGTAACGACAACGGGGTTAGATTAGTCACATTTGCCACATCAAAGAATCTCATTGTTAAGAGCACAACATTTCAGCATAAGGATATTCATAAATACACCTGGACGTCCCCAGATGGAGAAACTCGGAACCAGATAGATCATGTATTAGTGGATAAACGCTGGCACAGTAGCATCATCGATGTTAGATCAGTTAGAGGGACAGACTGCAATTCGGATCATCATCTGGTCAGAGTGAAAATCAGACAACGGCTATCGCTTATGAGAGGAACAAACGCTAAAGATGATTCTGTAAAATTTGAATTAAAAAACTTGAAAAATGATGAAATGCGGCAAGAATACCAAATCAAAATTGCTAATAGATTTGAAGTACTGGAATCTTCAGATGACAATGTGGCAAACGAAGAAGAAACTGATATAAATAAAGAATGGGAGGCTATAAGAGATACTATTAAATTGTCAGCATCAGAAAGCATTGGTTGTTTAAAAAAGAGGCAAAACAAGAAATGGTTTGATGAGGAATGTGCCGACATTGTAAAGAAAAGAAAGCTAGCAAAAATGAAATGGTTACACGAGCCAAATGAGGTAAATTTAGAGCAATTGGGTAGTATTAGACGGGAAACCACCAAGTTACTAAAGAGTAAAAAGAGGGAATATTTGAGAGAGAAGATTAATGATCTTGAAATGAATTTGCAAAAAATAGGAACATTAGAGAATTATATCAGGGAATTAGTATAGAGAAGAAAGGGTTTCAGGCTACAAACAAACATAATAATTCGGAATGAAAATGGGGATATGATTGCAGATTCCAGGAGTATATTAAATAGATGGAAAAGTTACTTTAATCAGCTATTAAATGTACATACAGAACAGGACATTGAGGAGGATAATTTACAGACAGCAGAAATGCTAGTCGCAGAACCAAGTGCATTAGAGGTTGAAATGGCGATTGAAAAATTGAAGATGTATAAAGCATCAGGTTCAGATGAGATCCCAGCAGAACTGATAAAATCAGGGGGAGAAAAATTGATGGACAAGATACGCTGGTTGCTTAGTATGATTTGGGAAAAAGAAGCTCTTCCAGATGAATGGAAGGAATCAATTATCGTACCAATTTATAAGAAAGGAGATAAAACTGATTGCAACAACTATAGGGGCATCTCATTACTTTCAACTTCGTACAAAATTCTAACAAATATATTAGTAAGCAGACTTACTCCCTATATTGATGACATTCTAGGAGATCATCAATGTGCATTTAGAAGAAACAGGTCTACAACGAGATCAGATTTTTAGTATAAGACAGATTTTAGAAAAGAAATGGGAATATAATGGTACTGTACATCAACTATATGTAGACTTCAAAAAAGCATATGATTCAATTAAGAGGGAGAAGTTATATAGTATCCTGCTGGAGTTCGGAATTCCTAAAAAGTTAGTTAGACTTATACGAATGTGTCTAAATGGCACAAAGAGTAGGGTGCGTGTAGGCAAACAGTTTTCGGACACTTTTGAAATCCAGAATGGGTTGAAGCAAGGAGATGCACTATCTCCTCTACTATTTAATTTTGTACTAGAGCATGCCATTAAATCTTTAGAGAATGAGGAAGGCTTACAACTCAATGGTATTAATAAGCTGTTAGTTTATGCTGATGATGTAGTACTATTGGCCGATAGCGAGGAGATACTAAAGGCCAACACGCACACACTATTGAGTAACACTAAGAAATTAGGACTGGAAGTAAATATCAATAAAACTAAATATATGGTCACACGTAGAAATACATTATATAATGGAAATGGACAGCTAATGACAAATGAGGGAAATTTTGAGGAAGTGGCTGAATTCAAATACCTAGGAACAATAATCACAAATAGGAATGAGATGCACAAAGAAATTAAACATAGGCTCAATTCTGGAAATGCGTGCTATTATGCATTGCAGAGACTCTTGATGTCCCAACTCCTTTCAAAAAACGTTAAGCTGAAAATATATAAAACTATTATTCTACCAGTTATATTATATGGGTGCGAAACATGGACTCTTACTTTAAGGGAGGAAAGGAGATTACGAGTATTTGAGAATAAAGTTCTTAGGAAAATTTTTGGACCAAAGAGAGATGAACAGACAGGTGAATGGAGAAGACTACATAACAATGAACTACATGGTCTTTATAGGAAGCCAGATATAATAAGAACAGTTAAGTCTCGTAGACTGCGATGGGCAGGACATGTTGCACGTATGGGGAATGAAAGACTAGCATGGAAGCTTCTTGTAGGAAAACCAGAGGGAAAACGCCCAGTTGGTAGACCAAGAATGAGGTGGGAGATTAACATTAACTATGATTTGAGGGAAGTAGATTATACAGGGAATGATTGGAAAGCATTAGCTCAGGATAGGGATGTATGGAGAGCTTATGTCCGTGCGGCCATGAAGCTATGGGTTCGATAGTGCCAGTAAGTAAGTAAGTATTTTATTTGTAATGTCGTTTAGTTGTTAAAGAGTGTAGTTAAATACAACAAATATTACTCCTGTTTCTGCTCCTGAAATAATACTTCGCTGCACTTCAAAAACATACAAGTGGAAATTTATTTAATGTCTGGATATCGACATAAAATTACTCTGTATTAAGTTAACATTATAGTCACACAACCTTACATGTTGTTCATGGAAGGTTTTATATTGTTCGTACTCATAGACCAAAATTTAAAATATCCGCCATGCAAGATTGGGAAAACTTCAGCAACTCCAATTTATGGTCCGATTTTGCTTATACTTTTTATCGTTATTTAAGTCATATATATATAGTTACGTTGCCAGAAAACAAACAAGGTGGCAGCTATACAATTTTTTTTTTAATTTTTGTTTCATGCAAACCCTCGCGTTTAATGGTCGGATTATGCTTGTTTTTGGAAAATATTTTTCTATTTTTATTTAAATGTCATACACCGAGATTCGTTGTGAAAACTCAGAAATTGCAGCCAACAAAACGATTTTTAATACTTAGCTTCAAGTTTACACCCATTTCTAACGGTTGCATTTTGCTGGTAAAAAACACATGACGTTACACTTTTTTCAATGACTGTTATGTGCCGAATTTGGTTACAAAAAAATATGGCCGCTATAGCGATAATAGACATATATAATCTATATATATATTTACACGGTCATTTTTGGTATCTAGTAGTTGAGCTCGATAAGGATTTGTAATTTTTTAATTTTTTATGGGGACAACCTCAATAGTTCATCAACTTGGAATTAGCTAAAATCGCTCTAGCGTCCGCCATATTTGTTTTCTCGCAGTAACTGTAAGTATATACATACGATTTTATTAAAAAAAGAGATTTATATATAAATAAATCATCAATTATACTTGCTGGATAATTTTAATTTAGGTCTACGCGGTTCCTGCGTGTATCTGTGCTGTTAGACTAGATGTCACCTCAGATCCGAAGTTTGCGGGTTCAGTCCCGACCAAGGTGGATGCATTTTTATGGGCGTAAAATCCTTCGGAAAGCATGAAAAGTCTTTTTTCCCGCGTTGTAGAATTTTGGCACGTGAAAGATCGAGTCTGAAAAGAAGAGGCCTCTGTGCTAAATTTGTCCTTTCAATTTAGGGTTTGAATTTCGACGCTATTGATATGAACTGATAAAGAGCGTCGTTAAATAAAATAATATCTATCTACCGTGTGTTTTCTGCAAAACTAGTAAAATCCCAATCACGTAGACAGCACCAAGATTTTAAACTGAAACCTCCCGCGTTAGTCTGAACCCGAAATTAAACATAGTGCTCAAATATGTTTAAGATTATTTTAAAATAATCGTTAGCCCTATAAATAGTAGAACAGTTGAGAATTAGATGAAAGATTGCAAATATTTAAGGAGTAAGAAAATTATTTATACTAAAATTAGTTGCCTTGACTATTTAACTCATGCCCCAAATGGGAGTCAATGACCAATCACGTGTCAATGTTTTCTGTTTTATAACCAATCACAGTCGCGTTTCACCAAATATTTATCAATATTAAATGTATCATATTAAAGAAAGCTCGTCCTTTTTAATATTCTGAACAGGTCTGACTATTATTTTACAGTGACCGACCGCAAGAAATACGGTTACCAGATTGTATATATAGTGCATCGATGTCAAACATAGCGCTTGCAGGAGTTAATATAAAAACATTTGTAGCAATTGATTATACCACCAAAAAAAGAAACCACTGTTTTCACTTTCTTAAATGTATTTTTTTCCAGGTAATAATCCAGAAAAATATAGTTGTTATATTTACATCATACGACATCGGAAATGAATTAATATACAGTTTGATGTGTTTCATTTTTTCTCCACTAGAGAGCATTCTTACAATATTGCGTTCCTTTGGCAATAAATAGTATGATCTGGTTGCAGATGAAGCGTACCAATCGTTCCTCATTTGTTTTCAAACATCGCCATTTACATTAAATATATAAATATTTTAAAATAACTATAGTTAAATAATGATTTGTGAGTAAACAGCTTAATTTTATTCGTTAAATAGTACTAACAAATGCCACTCTTAATTTCCAAATTCTCTAGATAAATTCACTCCTCACTTCGTGAGTCGTGAATTTATCGATAATTTGGAAATCACTCGTGGCATTACTTATGATAACTCTCTCAGTTAAGAATGTTTTATTTAACTTTTTTCTCTCTCCTCATAGAAACATTCTAGGAAATTTATCTACACAATTCCTTCTACTTTTAAGCTTCAATTGGCAACCCTGAGTTTGGTCAATCTCACAATTATTGTAAGTACGTAATGAAGTCACATTGTGTGCGTTAAGCCCGGAGTCTACATGTCTAGACTATTTTATTTTACCAAGGAAAAAGAAGAATAACGAAATGGACGTTTGTATAGGCCTATACTTGGTGTGCGTAGGCGTGTGAATATAAGCATGGCCTCCTGTTTCAAGCCACACACTTCACAACTCACATCGATGACAATTTCATACGAACTGATTATTTATGACCTATTTATCTTTCTATGGATTATATTCTACATTTTTTCAATTATTCTCCTTATTCGCATTTTATCGATTTTTTTTATTTTCAAGTACGCCAGAGAAGAGCACTATCCAATAATAAAAAATAAGTTAAAAATACAACAACAAAAATTGATTAATTAATGGGTAGCTGAGCTGATTGGTGGCATTCCTAATGAAATTTAAATCCAAGTTTGACCCCTAGCATCCGGGATCAGGGGCGGGCGATGAGAAAGGGTGAAAAATAAAATCTCAAAAAATCAATGATTTTCGGGATCGCTAAGCTGATTAGTGGCTCTTTCGATAGCATTTAAGTCCATGTTTGATCTCCATCACCACTAGGAGCGGTGAGAGGTCAAAAGAGGTGAAAAGTAAAATGTTCAAAATCACCGAGTACAATATCGAATCCATAGTTTACGTAGCTGATTAGTGACGGTTCCCATGGAATTTAAACAAAAGTTAGACCCCTAGCGTTCCTTAGAGGTAGTGAAAAATAAAATATACAAAATGACCGAGTTTGTGCCGAAGTCATATTTTTCGGAGTCCATAAGGATTACTGCTGACAATAGGTCGGGGTAAACAACTTCCCGGGTAATGCTGGGCAATCAGGTAATTTAGAATAAAAGCCCTTTCAAATTATAAAATCCCTTTACTGCATTTAGATATAATTTATCTCCTAATCATCATCATTGACGTGACGGTCCTTTTAGTTTGACCTTAGTCTCCCTCATAACAACCATCCATTCTCTTCGGTCAGAGGCCTTATTCCCCCAATCTGTTATGCCAATCTTCCGTAGGTCCGCCTGTACGTCGTCCATCCATTGTAACCTAGGCCTCCCAACTTTTCTCCTTTCATCCAGCTTAGCGTTTGATATCATCCTGGGCAGACTTGTCTCGATCATTCTGCAAATATGGCCCAACCATTCGAAACGTCTAACTTTAATATCTATAACTATCGTTATCTTTATACAGGTCATATATTTCCTGGTTAGTTGTTATTCTCTAGGCACCATTATCCTTAATTGGACTATATATTTTCCTTAAGATCTTTCTCTTCCAGGTGGCAAGTCTTGTAGCAGTTCTTTCTGATGTGATCCGGGATTCACTGCCACACTCTACAACAGCTTTAATAATTGTTTTATATATTTTTATTTTTATTTTCATAGATATATATCTAGATTGTATAATTTTCTTCTGAGATCTTAAACACCGGTTAACTGCTGCTAGTTTTTCTATCTCCTAATATATTTGTATATTGAATGGTAATAATCTATTTGATGATTTCAAAATTACAGTATTGGAATATTCCGGGCTATAAGGCCAAGTGTTTCTCCCTCGACTATGGAGGGCTTCTTCAGTGGTGAAACGTCTGGGAGAAACACCAGTTATGCACCACGGTCTTATAGCCCTGAATATTGTACTACCGGCCGTGACGGTGTGTAATCCACAATTTCAAAATTATTTAGGATTTTGACCATCTGTAAATACTGCATGAATATGAAATTTATCTCGTGTGATAAGAGTGTTTATCGCTTTTAGTTTAATATAGCTCGGTATTATGTCTTATATACATCTTCTTCTTCTTCTTCACTTCCTGGTTTAGGCAAGAGTTGCCAGTTCCGTCTTCACTAATAGATCTAAGACCATCTCTTCCGAGGACGTCCGACATCTCTTCTTCCTCTTGGAAAATAATGGAAGATTTTATTTGGTAATCTGTCTTATATACATCAATTTAAAAATATATGAGTTAATTTTCAAAATGTCTTTTGTCCACTTTGTATCAAAACCGACCTTTTGGGAGCCTGTAATTCTTCTTAGATTACTCTATGTATAAATATTGGCATTTGCCTTAAGAACATCTCTAAATCACTACAGACGTGAATTATAAAAGTGCCTATTTTAATCAAACTGACTCTTGTTTACAGAAAAAATATCGCCTCAGATCACCTCCCAAAAATTGTTGTTTTTATTTACTTTATTAAACACAATGTGTACATTAAATTTATTTTTGCTCTACACCAGTCTTTTGTTAAAGTATTTAGTGGTTGAGTCCATTTCGCTAGATGATATTTGGGGCTAGGTTTGTTGCATTATTTAAAGACTCAGTCCACCTTGGGTTCAAGGTATATTTTGTTGAGGTATAATTTCCCATAAAAATCATGGGCACCCAAACGTGTGTACAGGTGTCGAAGTTCGATTCCTTCCAGGTTTGTGTTTTCATTGCAACTGTTTCCATAATTTTTCTCGGTATCTCGGCGGCTTTGTTCGGTCGTTCCTCGATGACGATTCTGTAAGCTTGCGTTTCCGGTAGTCCGAAGCAGTGTCTGATATCCTCGATAAAGAAGGATTCCTGGGCTACTGTATAGGCATAACAATTTCTTGTATATTTTGAGATTTTGACAGTGCTCTTTTGAGAAACCTTGATTTAACTTTCTCCAGTTTCTTAACGTTTTTCACCGACAAATGATTCCAAAATTATGAAAATGGACAAGAGACATTTTGAAAAAAAAAAAACTCCTCAATTTTCATAAACTTTATTCCAAATAGAAGTTATATAATAAATAGTTGTCTTTACGTAGTGTTGTTGATTCGATTTTTAAACAATTGCAATAAAGCAGCTACATTTTAATTCACTCTTCATTATACAGTATAACTTGTTCAAAGCGGAATCGCATGGGACCAATTTTTTTCCACATTAGACAACATTCCGCATTATAAGAAATAATAACCAATCTTAAATTATAGAGCACCGTATAATGTCATTTTACGGGATTAATTGTAGTTCCGCTGCCGTTGGAAAGTGAAGTATGTACGTGCGAAAAAAAACAAAAGCAGTCCCGTTTCGTCAGCGTTATAAATGTCTCTTAGGCGCGTATCCTGAAATTAAAGTATGCAGTTTCGGTTTCCACTCACTAACTGTACTTTCGTCCACATCCTTTGATTCCCCGCAAATTTTATTCCACACTTCATTCTGTCGTTCTTTAAAACTGTCCACAACCAACCTGAAGATGCCTTGCAATCGTTATTCCCTAGGGATGTAGCAACAGCTAGAGCTTGAATTTGGAGCATCGGTCCGGAAATTTGGAGATTTTTTTGATCGTGGACTTGTAAAACACTACATTTCGTTGACTTTTTTTTTCATTTTAACCATTTCCTTGCGCCCATGCATTCATTTTTTTCTTTGTGCTTTAAAATATCATAAACCTGGGTTTTTCCACATTTAAATTTAGTCATTATTTCGTGTACTGAGAGTTTGTTTTTTTATCTTCAATCACTTTCACTTTTTCGTTTAATGACAATGATATATACGATTCAGCTGTCTTTACTCCGTAAATTCAGAACACTACCTGTGAATGAAACATACACAATCGGTCCCAGAACTTAAATTAATTTAAGATTTTACAGTGCACTGGTTATTTGTAAGACAGATGTCACATACCAAATATTTGTTAATGGAACCTGATTTTCGCAAAACGGTTGAGCAGTGAGGCCGAAAGAAAATTCCAGATACAGGTAGAAATTCTACTTCTCCCTGCGGCAGGAATCATCACATATTGTTAATTCGCCTAATGGGAATTCAATTAAGTGAAAACTAATTTATTTCTCTCTCTTTCTGTCTTATAAACATTTTTTTCATTAATTGTGTAGAAATATCCCTCCGTTTCCGCGTTGTACAGATTCCGTTTTATAGAAAATAAATGCAGTTAAATTACTATTAATTCGCCAGGACCAATAAATTTGTTCACATTGGACAGATTTCCGCATTATTCACGTTTCTGATTAAACAATTTATACTGTAGTTTCCTTTAATTGTATTGAATTTAAGCGTTTCTGAGTTTTATGTTGGAGTCGCATAAAAGTAGAAATTATAATGAACTTTTATATTTTATTTTCTGACGGATTAATGTTTAGAATATTCCAATTGCACGGAATTTATAAATGTTATTATAGTACGTTATATACACTTAATTTGTTTTATTCAATCTCACCAGTCATTTCGACAATGTTGTATTCTCTCCTGACACTGGCATATTATAACCCACTTCTGAGGTTGGGGCGCCTGGAGGATACGCTGCTCCAATGATATGATGAGTGATGATGTAGGTAATGATGCTCCAGGAGAGGTTTTAATCCTAAACTTAATCTATTGTGGTGAATATGACGCATAATTGTAATGATGGCCAGAACGTGTTCGGGGACCGTTTTAATGTATGTAGCTATTTATTTAAGACATATAGCTTCATTAGGACTCAAACCATAAACATTTTAAAAATAATTTGAAAAAATCGTATCTTCTTTAAAAAAATAAATATTGGGCGAAAGAGTATTTTTCTGCCGCAGAACTTTTAAGTTTCTTCTGGTGCCCATTAAAATCCACTAAATGCAGTACAGGAATTATATTGGAGATAAAATAATTTACTCGTACGTCCCGTCTGACGCCGGAGGTCTGTTTGTTTCGGAGGTCAAGCAATAATATAATTATCAATAGAGACGGGCGGTATTGTCAGGCCTGCCAACATAAATCACTTCTTGTGATTGACACCGTCTTTCAGCGTGTTCACAACCAGGGCCAAAGGTCACCGCAATTTGCACCAGGGCTGACCAAAACCAGCGTCCATCTTACATAATTAAGACAAAAAATGCATTATACTATTACGTTTATTTATTTTGTCCTCTACGGCACACAATAGGACACATGGGCGTTAAATTAAAATTTAATAAATTTAATACAAATTTAAATATTGATAAAAAACAACTAAAATAATAATAATAATAATAATAATAACAATAATAATAATAACAATAATAATAAGAATACTATCTTCTTGTAATCTTGTAAGCCCTTGTTTCCCTCAACGAGATTTAGGCACTCTCCCCATACAGGAAATAAATTGAACCATGTAATCAAATGGTAAAGAGTAAGTTAAAGGAAGGATTTGTGCTTGGATGGGAAGGAAGCCTGAATTAGCTCAATGGTTAAGAGCATAAGCACGAAAAGCTGGAGGTTCGGGGTTCTATTCCCAGTTCAGGCATACATTTTTCTCTTTACCATTTGATTACAATAATTTAGTAGTGTACTTTAATATACTTATTTCAACCATGGTAACAGCTTTAGCTTCTTAATTTTAATTTAATAAATTGAACCATACTAATTTAGTTACACTTGTTTTCGTATAGATGTCATTGGAGTGGCCCGTGGTCAGCGTTTCGCCTCATAGTGACAATCATGAAACCAAAGTAGTACTAGGACGGGAAAATTCGGTAAATTTTGCTTACAGGCTTTTTTATTCAGGCTTAAGGATCTTTTATGAGCCTGAAAATCTTCAGACTCGGGACCCATGGCTTAAAGTCTCTCCCGGAGGACTTGCTCCTTGGATTTTTCCATCCAAAAAATCCATTGATCCATTGATCCCGGCCGGGTTTGAACCCGCGAGGCAAGGAGCATAACCACTAGTCCACCGTGGCCGATTATTAATAATTCTAATAGTAATAATAATAATAATAATTATTATTATTATTATTATTATTATTATTATTATTATTATTATTATTATTATTATTATTATTATAACAAAACTACTAAATAAACCTATACTTAGAAATGCAGTATGTAATATATATATATATATATATATATATATATATAGTTGTGGTCTCGAGGTACCGTGCTGCCTTGTCACGCAGCGGGCCCGGGTTCAATTCCCGATCGGGACAGGCTCCTTGGTGAGGTTTCTTTCGGGTTTTTTCCTCACCTGTAAGACAAATGTCAGGAAGCTTAGAGCCCAACGGTCCCCAAAGTTCATCCGGCCATCACCATCATCATTATCATTATCATCATTATCCTCATCCTTCACCGGTGTGGAAAGCAACGGGAAGCTACCACACCTATGATTCCCTAGTAAACCTGCAAAACATAGCATGGAAATGCTATTGCAGTAAAAGACTGTCATCGGGCAGAATTACTATGGATGGATATATATACATATATATATTGTCAATAAATCTATTTCTATTGCAGTTATGTTGCGAGAAAACAAATTTGGCGACCTATAGAGCGATTTTTAAATTGCGGCTTTGAGGTAAAACTTCATTTGTAATGTTTTAATTTCACTGATTTTTTTTGTAATTCTGTTTTTGTTTTATTGGAATGGCATATACCGACTTTCGTTGTGATCAAAATGAAAATTGCTACCGCTAGAGTGGTTTTTCAATTTTCGCTTCAGATGAACCCCTCCCCCCCTCAAATAGTCCGATTTTGCTGGTTAACGAACTGGACTTGATTTTTTACAATTATTTCTGAATGCCGAATTTGGTTTCGAAAAACGAAAATTGCGACCGTTAGAGCGTTAACAGGCATACAGACTCACACATAGTTGTCTAAATAATCAGAGTCGATGAAGATTTAAAAGAAATATTTTCATGAAATAAACCTCAATTATTGCTACATTCCTTTCGAATCCGTTAAAACTGAAATAAAGTACAATTTAAATGTTTATATTAATACATTACGAGCCTTGTCACTACTGAACGGGCGAATTATGATCGAAGGAAGAGATTCTGAAAATACAAACAAAAAGGTAAAATTCATTAAATGACTCACGTTTATACCAGTTACTTGTATATTCTTTACCAAACACTGTGGTAAATAACAACTAACTCACTGGCGCTATCGAACCTTAAGTTTATAGCTGCGCGGACATAAGGTCTCCATATATACCTATCCTGAGCTAGGTTTTCCAATCATGCTCTGTATAATCAACTTCCCTCAAATGTTATTCTTATACCTCATTCTTGGTTTACCAACTGGGAGTTTTCCTTCTGGTTTTCCTATAAGAAGCTTCCATGCCCCTCTTTCAGTTCTCATTCGTGCCACATCTCCAGCCCATCACAGTCTACGAAACTTAACTGTTCTTATTATATCTAGTTTCCTATGGAGATCATGTAGTCCACTGTTATATATAGTTTTCTCCATTCGCCTGTCTGTACAGCACTGCGGTAAATACAAAAGTAAATATATTTTGGAGGTAAGCATAACCATTTACTGGGTTTAATCAACTTATTACTGGATTATTCACAACATTTCAATGTTTTCGCCAATAACTTGTGTCTTGTCTGAGAGTAAACAAATTAGATGAATTTAATTTGATATGAGTAAATGATAAATTGTTCAGTGCATGGTGACTCGAACCAGAGCACGATCTGTGGCCCTGAACCAATGCAGGATGCCTTAGACCGCTCGACCAAGGCGCGAACGAAAATTTCTACTTAATTGGGTGTATGACAGGGGTCTCAAATACTTCAATGACATGGTAAAAAATACAAATTATAAAAATATCGGTGAGTAAACAAATTAGATAAATTTAGTTTGATATCCAGTGTTCTGTAAATGATATTATCAGTTCAGGGCAATATGTGTCTACATAGGTAGGTAATCATTGTAATACAAGAGACATAAGAAGAGTTTTTAATCTGGTGGCACGAAACGGTGCATTAATTGGCGGCGATCTATTGGGGGGTCTGCGCCCTGCTGTTTGACATACAATCCATGCACTTAGCGCCCCACAGCGGCACTCCAGTCCCTATTTACAAAACACAAAGAAAGATGTAATAAAATGTCTCACGATATCAGAATAAACAAGGACGTAGCCATCTTGTACCCTGCTACTCCAGTTCTTATTTCCTGGCTAGTTACATCACTTACACCCCTCAGTCTAACTTTTCTCCACAGATTGTAAAGATAACATAGAGCAATTCCATATGTAACTGACTGACATTTACAATACATTTTTGCAGCAAAATGCTTGCATAAATATTACTTGGTTGAAATTAGACGTGTTATGTACGTGATATGATAGAGGAAAAGTGTGTGATTTAGATTGTACATAAATTACAACTTCTAAAGAAAAACAATGCTATTTATTATCTATCAAAGTATGTGTGACTGACTGACATAAATGTCAACTCATCATGCAGCTTAACATGTTCATCTAAATCTTTCTCTGAAATTGTATTCCTAATTCAATTTTCCAAAATACCGTTTGGAGGGCACATTTCAAGGTACATTTTAAGTAAAAACGAAACCTAAATCCCATTAATACTGAAGTTATGACCTAATATGTGATGCGTGATTGACTGACCTTATTCAGTGACTACTGACATATCTGAATTTTATTTAGAATTTCAAAATGCAAATAGTACAAAAATTTAACTAAATACTATGAAACTAGATAAACAGTTACGGTAACAGAGTTTAATAAAGAACTGCAAACACTTTATCAATTCCACGAAAATTATTAAATTTAATTTTGCTGTAAAATAAATATTAATTTAAATCAATAATATAATTTAATTAACTCGCTTACCATGTACCATTTTAAATTATATAAAATAAGAAAAATATTAAATATTTAATAACAAAGTGCCTTCTCTATTATTAAATATACCTACTATAATTCTATGTGTATATATATATATATATATATATATATATATATATATATATATATATATAGAAAGCAATGGGAAGCTACCACACCTATAATTCTCTAGTAAAGCTGCAAAGCATAGCATCAAGTGCTATGATTGCAGTGAAAGACCTGCCCTCGGGCAGAATTACTACGGATTGATATATATAGTAACCGATTACGATTTACGTGATGCAGGATTTAATATTTTTGATTTCTAGATACACATTCTCAATAAGTTACTTATTTATCAGTGTGCATGTACTTTCAAAACAAATTATTATAAATCGCAAGCTGTCAAATTGCTTACTTAGTGAATTCTATTTTTAAACAGCGATAAAAACAAAACCCTAATTAGCCCGACACTGGTGATTCACTTCATAACATCGATGTATAAGATTTGATTATGCAGCTATTCACTCTCTAGTATTCGCCGCTATGTTGACTTGACTTGACACATTAATAAAAATGTTTCGTGTCACACATGAAGTCTCACGCTGTAACTGAATAGTTTGAGTTAAGATGTCTCAATAGAGAGCACTGGTTCGAGTCCCCATGAAAGAATAAATTTTCTCATGGAATTTCGGCCACAATGGGACTGCTGCCCGCCCAGAATCACGAGGAATTTGGGCAGCTACAATATTTAGCGGTTTCGGTCGAGAAAAAAGTCATAACTGCTGGAGTATCCGACACGCTGACCACATGTCACCCTATATATTGGTTAGATGATTGCCCACCTCTGCGATTGATATAATTGGCCGTAGCCGTAGCCGAGCGGTTAAGGTACGAAGCCTTGGCGCAGAGCTACGGGACTTGCGCTGGTTCGAGTCTCCATGGGGGAAGATATTTTCTCATGGTATTTCGGCCAGTATGGGACCGGTGCCCACCCAGCATCGTGAGACAATTGGGTACCTACAATAAGTAGCGGCTCCAGGTTGAGGAACCAGCTATAACGGCTGGGGGACTCGACATGCTAACCACATGTCACCCCTACACTGGCCGTTGATCATCTACCTCTGTGATTGACACATGTGGATGTGAAGGGCCAGCAGCCGGCTGGTAAAAGGGAAACCGCTGAAAAGTGGAAAGACCCTCAATCGGAATCAGATGTGAGATCAGCAGTCAAGGGCTTTCTAGGCCTGTCGCGCCATTCAATTTTCTTTTTTTAACACACGAGCTTATGAATTTGTTGCGCTGACTGTTTGACAGTTGTGTATATTCTATAACATACGGGTCCAACGCTTTCACGTTGTGTACGCAATGAATCCGTGATAGCTGCAAGATATTCAAATTGTTTTTGTAAAAATGTCTTTCCTTCTTCTATATCATTTTGTGACTCCTGAACAGTTATTTGGTTGGTTTTACAGTTCATATTACATAATTCTGCACAATTTTGTATCTTCTTCCCCGATTTTTTCATATATTGGCTGCCAATCGCACCCATAGCCCACTTTGCATGGTGTGATTCAAAGAAGTTCCATTTTATGTGACAATCCAAATATGCAAGTAAGCAGTGTCACATTGTTAAATGTATAGGCCTATTTCTATTACCTGCTGCTCCAACTGAAAAATTTTATCAGCTCAAGTTTTAGAAGAAATCCCTATAGCCTAGTTCAGAAAACACTTTTCTATAGCAACTTGCTATGTGTCACATATCCTGACACTAGAGCAAAGTATTTCTTCTCAACTTCTCTGTCACCTTCCATCTAAACTAGGCAAAAGTAATAATTTTGAGATATGTTAATTTTTCCAATGAACTGCCTGGATCTCATTTTGTTCTTTGTAGGTATAATTTTCTGAGAAATTAACAAGTATGGCTGCTTCGTTTACTGCACCTTCTCCTGAACATATTTAAATGCTTCCGCTGACTGCCTTTTAGTTCATATTGACACAGAAAAAGAGTCAGTAATTATTTTATGGAGCAGCTAAGCCGAACAATCAACCAGATTTCCTAAACCATGTTTATATTAAATCCTCAGCAGAGTGCAGCAAGCAACTGAGTGCGCCATGCATATTAACATTATAAATGAGAGGGAAGAAAGTCAGTCAGTCAGTCACTGGACTTTAGCGGGAAAAATAATGACTGTATAAGAAAATGTTATTAATACTTTTTTGCTAGTTGTGTACCGATAACGTATATTCCAAGAGGAAATTTTAATCCATCAATTATTATGTTGTGTACAGTAATTTTTATACGTTTCCCATGACTGACTGACCATAGCTTACAGTTAACACTTATAGGACACATTTAAGGTATATAGAAAATTAGACTGCAATTAATATTATTATATTTACGTTAAGGGAGGACCAAAGTATGGTTTAGCAAAAGAGTTTGTGAAATAAAACGAATTAATACGACCAAATCATTAAACAACAAATTGATAAAATTCTACGTGTTTTTACAGGTTTGGAATATGACATGTTCTACCACTAATATTAGATTAAAATAATACGCATTTGAAGCATTCTTATAGAATCAGAAAATATGATCCTTAAAGATATATATTACGTCAACTAAATTATTCCTGCGTCAATTTCAAAATTTTCACCTCGGTATGACATTTTCATGGTATCGCTCCATAATTTTAGCTATAAACTATAATATTACTGTACGTTCATTCACACGATCACAACTGGAGTAAAAAGTAGAAATGCACTCGAAATGCATTGAGAATTTCTAAATAACTAAGTAACCGACACTATCGAACCGTAGGTTTATGGCCGCGCGGACATAAGCTCTCCACACATCCCTATCCAATCATCCCCAGTATAATCTACTTCCTCAAATCAGTGTTTATGTTATTCTTCCACCTCATTCTAGGTCTATCAACTGGGCCTTTTTCTCTGGTTCCCTCTTTCAATCCTCATTCGTGTCACATGTCTTGCCGATCGCAGTCTACGAGACTCAACTGTTTTTATTATAATTGGTTTCCTATAAAGATCATATAGCTCACTTTTATGCAGTCTTCTCCATTCGCCTGTGTGTTCAACTCTCTTGCATTGAAAATTCCAGTAAACTAAATTAACGGATATTAATTTGTATCTGCTTATGAGTAACGGTCAATCACTTTAAAAACACAACCGTTAAGAAACGCGGGTGTGAGTACCACTGGAGATAAAAATAGTCTCCCAATCTTAAATTCTTTCTGGCGATATAATTAATTGGTTCTTCCATGAAAGATGGTTTTAAAATACTCGGTCCCGACCCACCTGGCTAGGATATTTAATTAATTTCCTCATCTTCAAGGCAAATGCGGATTCGAATATCATTACCACGGCCCATTTCACTACTGACTATAATTTAACAATTCAGTCACAATTTAGTAAAATTTTGTATCATTTTAATATAAAAATGCAAATAATATTATATATATATAGGGCCTAAAGTAAAACATTCCAATTATGTTAAGGTATTTTGAAAATATGAGAATTCTAGTCAACAGTGGTAACCAACATTATATCCAGGAAATTAGTAAAAATCGCTATATTTAGGCTTAATACTAGCATTAAGAATTCAATCAGGCAGCTATATAGGATATTTCTGTAAAATCGGGAAACCGAGTGAGTTGGAGGTCCCGAAATGAAGTTAAATTAGCTTTTATTCTTCATGGATGGGCATTAAAGAAATCTGCTAAAACATACATGTTCGTATATAGTTAGACTTCAAAGTAAAAAATGACACTTGTTTGATATTATGGTGGACTAAGGCATGAGTTAATAATATCAATTGATAAACTGATGTCTTAGCCCTATGCCGAGTATTTAAACATTACGAAATATTACGTCAAACGGAGTTCCATTGGACATTTCTCTAAAATCGCGAAACCGAGTGAGTTGGAGGTTCCGAGTACAAAACTGTGCCGGTCAACCTGGTAACTGCTGCGGGTTGGAATTTCATTAACTGTACTTATATAAGCACAATCACAATTTCATAGCATCGTTAAAAATTACAAAAATACATGTTAACACACAAAATATATAGATGTACACAATCTCCTGGTTACAACCAAAGAAGCTAGATCCAGTATGATCTTATAAGTTAAAGCTTCTGTAAATAAGCATGAAATAAAAACAATCGACTAATTAATAAAATATTTTAATAGTAATTATATATAGGGTCCATAGGACTGCGGTAGGTATTCATGGTACGGAAATAATGATTAAATAAATAATACAGGCTTGAACAAAGTAGGCCTATGCTTATCAATAGGTCTTCTTCTTCTTCACTTCAAAGATTAGGCGATTCGCCTGTTTCGAATTCACAATAATTCCTTCCATCTCTTCCTAGGTCTTCCTACATCCCTTAATCCTTTTGGTTTATAATGATATGCTATCTTGGGCAATCTTGTTTCTTTCATTCTCTGAACATGTTGTTCCCAGTCGATGTGGTGTTGCTGAATTCTATCATTTATTGAATATATTTCTAATTCACTTCTTAATTCTTCATTTCTTATGTGGTCCAATTTTGTGCATCCTTTGGTCCTTCTTAGAAAGGTCATTTCTGCACTTTGTATTCTACTCGAATTCCTCTTGTTTGTTACCCAGGGCTCACTACCTTATAAAAGTACCGGTACCGCCATTGTTTTGTAGAACTTCAATCTTATATCCTTCTTGTTTTATGTTTTGGTGTTCTATGAATGATGCCACATATCATATGAAATTTTGATAATTTATTGTCTATATCGTTTCTTGTTGCATATCCAGAAGACAATTCACAGCCAAGATAATTAAAATTTAACACTTGTGATAGAGATTTATTTTCTATTATTATTTTCGACCTTATGGGTGACTTTTGTATTTTCTATAGATGTTTTAAAATCGTACTCTTTACTTACGTTATTTAAACAGTGCAGAGAGAATATTAAAAGGGTGGGAGATATACTACGGCCTTCTCGAACACCTGTATTTGTTAAAATTTCTTCTGTTTTCTTCTGTCCTGTGTTGATTATAATTTTAGTTCTGTGGTATATGATTTTTATTATATTTATTAGGTGTTGTGGGAATCCTTGCCTTTCATTATGAGTCATAATTTGCTTCTATTTAATTTAACAAATTCTTTTCAAAATGGACGAAGGCAATAGGTCTCATGTACCTAATTTAATTTGCCTATTGCCAACATTTTTATATTTCAGGAGAATATAATATAAAGTAAGCAGATGGAATAGCTTTTGTGCTATCTTAATTCTTTGGGGAGGGGGGGCACAATCAATACTAAGGCGTGGGGCGTTCCCCTTCCTCATACCTCACTGGCTCCCCTAGTGGTCATTCGTCCTACACACGGAATATCCTCACTTGTTCAGAATATTTAATCTTCATTCCTGTTACGAAGCTAGGGATGAGCTCTTACACCAAGGAATTATGCCAAGAATATAATTTCAATACCCAAAGGTTCTTAATGTAAACTTAATTGAATTAACATAAAGAGATCTATCTCAATGCATTTGATCTTGCGAAGGATGAAGTAGAGCCACAAGTTCTTTCCTGTTCTCATATTTTGTGTTTGAACATTTGTTAAGTTGGAACTATAATTTTATTAATTTAATAGTAAGGTCTGATGCATTTACCACAATTTGTTTCATTTTATTTATTCATTTTGTTATATAAATACAATTAATTGAATTTAGTTTTAGGTAATAACAATTGAGAGAATCAAACAAGCATGGAAAAAATGACGTGTATATTACCTCTATTAACTAAAGGCTCACAGACATGGAACATCCATGTTAGAAAATCGCCCCGCTCAACTCCCCTATCATATACGTCGGACGTTGTTGATAATAAAACGCCAATATATTAACATGAGACTATGTGTCAAAAAGAGAGGTCCTGATATTTACCCACCCTATAACGTTAGTAGGGAGGCAAATTTGTTACGTTATCCTTTGCAAAATCATATTAAAGTGACAGATATTTCAGCACAAATAAGAATACCAATTTTTTTTCTCTAACATTTCGAAATATATTTTGGGTCTTCCAATTCCATAAGCAAATGAAACAGGATTTTCCAACGACTGTCATTGTTCTAAATTCTTAATAACGGGAAAGTTTACATTCATTTCCACTAATCAGAATATTTCAGTAGAAATCGATATTTTTTTCTCGCGCACGACTTCCTACGTTTGAAAAAATTGATTTAAAAAAAATTAATATCTTCTCCGAACATCCCCCTAACTCTAATTTATTTACTAAATGATGACTTATTGCCTTTATCGAACACTTTTATTCATATATCAAATCAAACAATTCTCTGCGAGTGACGATAGATCTCAGCTGCTGGCCGCCTCCTGTAATAAGAAAGCTAATTACAAAAAAAAAAAACGCAATAATTTGCACACATGTCATTGTGCGGGAATTAAAATCCATAAATCACTCTACATTCTTCCTAAAATATATACTACTGCTCAGAACTTTTTTTAGCACAATTTAAAATAAGATGATTTGGTAAAATTTTAGTGTTTCGAAGGTATTATTCCACGTGTATTTAACAAACAATTGGTTGTATAGAATCACGTTAAATATGTCAAAGAAAAGTACAAACCTTGAGGTAAAATATCCATATAGAATAAGAAGAACAGCTCACTGAACTTTAACACAAAACGTATGTACTTTCCAAAGTTCGGAACCCAACCTTGGATGCGGACCAGATGAGTTCTTAACTATCAGCAATGTTCGATGTTTATATTGTCTTCATAAATTTGTATAATTTTACCATAATTTGCAGATATGTGAAGATCAGTCATCTGACATATTAGAGTGAAGAAAGATAAAATGGCGAGGGTGAGTAAAATACTTTACTTCGTACTGTGCACCGGGACAGACTAAGCTGGGTGTGAAAGAGCCGAAAAAATATTGCCCAAAATCAAAAACGTCTTATTTCAGACTTGAGATTCTTGTAAGTGCCGTTAATCTACTATAAGGAGCCCATGAATTTACTTTTGTTCCAAACGACCATTGCTGTGGTTTCGATATAGCGTGCTGCCTTTTAATGCAGCAGACCCGAGTTCGATTCTCGGTGGGGACAAATTTCCTGGGTGAAGTTTTTACTGGGTTTTTCTTTACTTTTCAGGAAACTTTAAGGCCCTAAACAGTCACCAAATATGATCAATATCATATTCACCTCATTGGATAAGGCCTCTCCTGGCGCATCATTACCTTCACCATCATCATCACCTATCATATCATAGGTGCAGCGCAATCCCGCATTCCAATCTCAGAAGTGGGTTACAATACGCCGATACCAGGAGAGAATTCCAGAAATATAATGGCAAACTGGTGGAACTGAATATAAACAAACCTTCCCTCCAAAGTAAACTACAATCAAGACATTTATACACCCAGAAAAAGAACATTGTCATCGTTCGGATTTAAACCCCGGAACTTGGAATCCGCGGGTGAGCCGATAACCATTAGACCACTGGGTTTAGGTACATTTCACGTAATAAATCTACGATAAGGTAGCCACATTACTGCTTTCCTATGGAAACCATTCTCAGAATGACGTCAGGATAAATATCCTTAACTTCGGTCCCAGTACTAACATCTAGGACTGAAAAGGGTAAATAGGTTATATTTGATCAGAAAATATAAAGTTTTTTAGTGTAATAAATTTGCGACAAGGAACCCATAATTTGTTTAACTTTCAAAACAAACCTTGTTTGAGGTATTTACACGTTGGAATGTTTATGTTTTTAAAAAAGTAACCGTGGCACGACAAGCCTAGAAGGCCCTTGGCCTAATAGGCGGCTGCTGGCCTCATATCTACATGTCTTAATCACAGAGGAAGGCGATCATCCTGCCAGTGTAGGGGTGACATGTGGTCAGCATGTCGAGTCCCCCAGCCGTTATAGCTGGTTTTCTCAACCTGGAATCGCTACTTTTGTAGCTAACCGAATTCCTCACGACGTGACGCTGGCTGCGAACCGGTCCCATACTGGCCGAAATTTCATGTCAAAATTTCTTCCCCCATGGAGACTCGAAGAAGGTCAAGTTCCATAGCTACGGCGCGGGACTGAAAATTAGCTTCAAGGCCGAAATATATTTGAAACGTAAACATTTTCAATCCTTAGTTGAATTCAGGCTTTCACGGCCGGTAATCATAATGTTAAGAGATTCCGGGCTATGTGGTCATTACTGGTGTTGCTACCAGACGACTCCTAGAAGAACTCGCCACTGAAGATGCCCTCCGCAATCGAGGGAGAAATGTCTGGTAGGAATACCAGTAATGGACGACATAGCCCAGAATCATTCAACATTATTTTCAATCCTTGCTATGTGCAGTGCACCGGTTTATTTCATATAAAGAAATCAATTTTATTCTATACATATTAACATGTACGAGTAAATCTGTATATAATCGATTCAACAACAGATCCCTAATTTCCTCACAATAAAATTTCTCGTATGGAATGTCGATGTTTTAGGACTGTTTTACTATAAAATACAAATAAAAGTAATATAGCTAAAATATATGCCACCAAAAACTAATGATTACATGAACTTACAATTATGAATGTGTAGGCAGCCATTTGCATTACATATAACAATGAAACAGATGAAAGTCGTTTCAATAAGTAGATACTCCCAATTGGTAAAATTAAATGCAAATTGTATCACAAATTTTAGCCTAAAACTGACTTTTAAACCAAGAATCATTAATTTACGTTTAACTTTATCATGAAATGTCCCGCGGTGTAAGGCATTATCCCTTGGTGCAGAGCTACAGGGCTTGTGCTTGTTCGAAAGAAATGTTCTTATGGAATTTCGACCAGCTCAGCCAGAATTGTGAGGAATTTGGAAAACTACATTCAGTAGTGATCCCTAAATGGTAGAGAATGACTGGGGATGAGCTCTCAGACTCTACAATTAGTTAGCGCAAGATATAGCCTCTCTCTACCAAACCCTTCCATCTACCTTCACGTGGTGGGACTGTTTTTTACTGAAGATGGAGGATGAATGGCGAATTTCTGGCGACACAAAACCAGATGCTCGGGGTAGACAGAGCTCTGTAGCCATGTAAGGCAGTCTGTCTAGGAGAAAGACAACTCCGAAATGAAACTCTTTTCCTCCTGGTTGGGGATTTTGCGGTTGGGCTGGTCACCCACCCAAGTAAAAAAATAATATTATTCAGAAGTCTCAAGTGCGGATAAGAAATATTTGGGACGGCCAAAGAAACGATGGACTTGAGACCGGAACAGGTCGCATTGACCTAATCCTGGAAAGAAAGAAGAAGACATTACGTAGCGGCTGGAGATGGAGAAAACCAGCTATAATGGCTGACTACATATCACCCCTATACTGACTGGATGATCATCTACCTCTGCAATTGGCACCTTAGGATTCTGAGACCAACAGCCGACTGGTAGACAAATATGCCGCGTGACCTGTCGAGCTATGACATCATATAACGAAATAAGTACTGATGATATGAACTTATTGTGATAGCACTACGTCCAAAGTGAACCTTGTCTTCTCTCTCCATTCCGAGGCTGTTGTAAGCCTATGAGCTCCTCAACATTGTATTTTATTTACGGATGTGCCAACCTCCAATCTGAAGGACCAGGGTATATTTTTTTCGTCTAGATCATCGTCTTTGACCTGTCTGGCATGGGAGTCCCAACCGATAGCCAAGCTATTGTTAGCATAGCTCTCAGAATCATTTGACCATACAAGCCTCACTATTAAGTCAAGATAAAAACTTATCACTCCATATAATTTATATTGATTAATCTTACTGGTTTACTTGTTAAAAGGGAAAGTTAAAAAAGTGATCCCACTATAGGCCTTCGGGAAGTAGGAAATTAAGGATCCTTTCTTTGTAGACAATTGGGGCGGGATTTCAACCGGATTCGACCGCTTTTATCCTCAGAACAAGCGTCTGGTACTCATTTCCTTTTGAAGCTGAATCGACACAAGGAACATTGTGCTACTAGAAGATTTGGGTCAGTTTAAAACTCCTGACCAATTCGAGACTCTAACTCCGGACTTTCCGTCTTGTAACACATTTCCTTAACCAGCTACGCTACGACATCCCCCCAGTTTACTTGTAAAATGATTTATTAAGTTTAACATGATTTATAAATTTGGACAAAACGAAGTAATAGGAAATAAATCAAAATATCTGATTACACAGTGCAACAAATTTGAACGTTGAACCTTGCCGCGAGATGAAAGTATGTGTTCTTTACTAAATCATATACTCTGATTGCGAAAATAAAATCAGAAATGTTCCATCATGTACCAACTTTTCTGCAAAAGATACGCCACACTTTCGAGATACTTGGAAATAACTCATTAACACTATAGGAGGAATCTCTGTTTATTAATACACACATCATGTAACAACATTAATTGTTTGTATTATAATGTACTTACAAGTTAGAAAATTTTCCTGGAGAATTTCCGTTTGTGGGTGGATGGTGATACTTCTTATAGGAGTGTCCAGCAGTAATCCGCTAAAAGGTTTGGTGACCATCTTCCCTTATAACGGCTTTCCATGGCAGTGATATCTTGGTAAAATCGCTCATCATGTTCGTCACTCTCATCTCCAAGATAAGGTGGAAATAAATCCAAATGGGAACGAAGGAAATGCAATTTCAGAGATATGTTGCACCCCATAGCCTTGTAAAAGTCCAGCATGTGTTCTGTCAGTTCCCTGTAATTCTCAGACATTACATTTCCCAAGAAATTGTCGCATACGTCTTTCAATGCAAGCCAAGCTGCCTCCTCAGTATCCGTCAACAACTGTTCAAAGGTAATATCCTTCATCAAATCACGGATCTGAGGCCCAATGAAAATTCCTTCTTTAGTTTTTGTTGTGCTAATCATAGGAAATTTAGGTAGTAAAAATTGAAAACCCTGACCAACTTTGTCCAATGCTTTCACAAAATTCTTCATTAAGCCCAATTTCAGATGGAGTGGTGGTAATAGCACTTTCTCAACAAGGGGTTCATGCGACACACTTTTTTTTTTCACCAGGATTGAACATTTCTCTCATAGACCACTCTTTGACTACATAATGGCATTTCCTTGCCCTACTATCTCAATGACACAAGAAACAGCAATTTTTATGTAATGGTTTTCACCATTGCATCAGGACACTGAACCACATAACAATTAGATATTTTTGTTCTGCGGAAAATTTCATTGTATTATAGAAGACGGTCATGGAAAAATAAAAGCATGCGACGAAAATGTATATTTGAGGACAAAAATTAGTGCAGATGGAAGTCATGTTGCTGAAATAAATGAGTGGAAAAGCTGCAATATCAAAATTAAACGGAGTTTTATGGGATCAGAATATAAGATCTAAAACAAAAATAAACATTTTAATAGAATTAGAACGACGTACAGTGCAGAAACATGGGAATTAAAATTTAGATCAATAATTAAATTAATTTGTACATAAATGGTTTTTGGAGGCGTTGATCTGGAATTTCTAGAAGAGAAACAATGTAATTAAACAAAGGATTAATGTTCTAACTTCAATTGTGGATTTCATAGAAACAATTAAAATGTTAAGGTAATGTAAAAATAATGATACAAGATAGATTCCCAAGAAGAATACTAGAATGGATGCCACTTGGTAGAAGAAGAAGAGGACGGCTAAAAAATATCGTGGGTTAATGGTGGATTGAACGACGGGTATTATAATGACAGATGTGGAGCAGAATGACAGTAGATTAATTGGGGGCAGGAAGATGTGAAATAAATATAATGGTTTGTTCGGGAAATTTGAATCATTTTTTTGTGATTATTACAGTACTGTACATGGTATTGTAATGTTCCATTTTCCGGCCTTCTAGTAAAATCGTGATGTATTGAAATGAGGCATAATATGGAATAAACTATCTTTCGATCACGACCGGTTTTGATCTCATAAAGGTCGGATCCAGAGGAGGGCAATGTAGCCATTAGGTTATCAGAACCAACAATGGGCTCACAAACAACTTGTTTTATATACTCTACATAAAGCCTAGTTTTGGACGAACACTGCACAATACCTGTATCTCCATACAAATGGCAGCACTAACAGATAATACAAGTGATTGACTCATCATCAGAATGTGCGTGGGTTTGTGGCGACACCTGCCGCATTGCGCAATAACCGGTTACATACAACACATAACAACACTCAGTTAGGACCTTCCGTGCGCTCCAGGTATCTAAATGTAAACATTTAAACAAACAAATAAATTTTAACACACCGCTGCTCTTGTTGGCAAACATATTTTAAAGAAATAATGCGCTAAGCAGCTCAGGCGGAAAATCAGTCTGAGCATGAGGTGAACAATTCGGGTTCAATTTCGGGCAGAGAAAGAATAAGTATTTCCCTTCACTCATTCGTGTTAGGCTGACGTAGTAATCCACTCACCCACAATAATAATAATAATAATAATAATAATAATAATAATAATAATAATAATAATAATAATAATAATAATAATTTATTATGAATTTCTCTACAATACAGTAGTTTTCCTTCAACTCATTGTAAATGTTACTCCTCCATACACAGGCTATTCCTATTCTCTGCATCACTCTCTCTCCATCATCTCTACATCATACTCATATGCATTCCTTGAACCCGCTAAATTCCTTTGGTCTCCCCTTCTTTCTGTTGCCCTCCGCTTGAAAATGAATGATAATAATAACCTTTATCCAGTTTAATTTCTCACCTCATTGCAACTTTTTACACGCCACCCAGGCCTTACAGTGGCACGACCTGTCGTGAGAGGGAATTTAAACTTTGAATCGCACATATACTCTTTTAACCACATAAGGACATGGATTGCCTCCCCGCATGAGTCATCAGCTGAATGTCAGTGCCTACTCCGAGACAACACAACATTCACACACACACACATTCACACTAAACATTGGGAATGTGATAATGATGATTATAATGACCATATGATGTTCGAGGACCGTTTGGGCCTTAAAGTTTCCTACCATTTGTCCTGTAGGTGAGGAAAAACCCCGAAAAAACTTTCACCCAGGAAACGTGTCCGACCGGTGATCGCTGCGTACGAGGGAGCAACACTACTCCGAGAACAACAGCGATGGACTTTAATAATAATAATAATAATAATAATAATAATAATAATAATAATAATAATAATAATAATAAAATATTTTTTTAACCGGCAGAGTTGAGTCCAACTAATGAAGTAAAATATTCAAAAATATATTTATATACTGGTACTTCAATAACATCTCGAACTAATAGGCCTATTATTCACTCTAACTTAAAAATAAATACAACTATTTTAATGACTAAATAGTTATAAATATTTATCCATTTATGATATTTACATTATTCATGATGTTAATATACAAATTGAGGCTTTTAGAAATGTTGCAATATTTGCTTGGAAGAGTTAATTGACCATCAGTACTTCATATCTACTTGTAAAAGAGGTAAAGCGATCCAATTCCAGGCAATAGGACGCTCTTATGGCAGTATGAGTGTAAAGCTCATACTTTTCTAGACAAAATATGTTAGCTATGTTGTGAGCCCGCATTACCCCCACAACATAGGTCTGGTACTTATTTCCGTTAGAACTAAGTCATGATTTCAGCAGAAGGTTTCAGCCTAACTTAAAAATCATGACCCCATTGAGACTCGAACATCTGTTTATAACGTGATGCATTAAGCAACATATCTGCACTGATTTCCAATAATAAGAAAGTGAAATAAGAATAATAATAATAATTATTATTATAATGAGATGATATGTTTAAGATTTGATTGATATGAGTATTGACATAATGAAAATAATTAAGGGAATGCAAAAATTCTCCTGTCACTTGACAGAAACCAAGAGATGACGAAACATAGAGATACAAACACAAACGTTATATAATATCGAATTTCCCGGGAATAAAGTAGGCGGGATCGAATCTCTTAATTGATAAATGTTAATCCTTGTATTACGCCCTCCATCAACAGTTAAAATATGTTAAAAGGATATATTTATGTACATCTTATTAAGTAAATATGTTAGGAGAGAAAATATGAAAATGGGCTTGCCATGATAGGTTCATCAATAAAGACAGTACATTTTTTTAAATGCAAGTTCGTAACATGGAAATGAATTTAGTGGATCAGATAGCTAAAGTGTATAAATATGAACGGTATAATGTTTTCTTCATTCGCGTTCAGAATTGTACTGCGGCCCATTCCGCGTCCTGTAAAATTAATTCCTGGGAACTTTGCTAAAGACACATAGAATGAACTTTCTCTCGTGCGTTGGATAAGAATCGTGGATTGTTGCATCTATATGACCGTTACCTATATTTTAAAGGATTTTAGATGCGTTTGAAAGCCTGCTGTAATCATGTTACAAGCAGGTCGACTCAGTAACAGATGAGGGTAAAGGCGCCTGTCACTCTTATGCCAAATTCTAGAAAGATGGCAACTTTATCCTCCCACTACCGGAAAGACCTTCTACGACTTGTAATTGATTCGCTGTACGTTTAATTTTAGAAAGCCTACTGTATACTTAATAGTGATAATTGAAATTAAATATAACGATTAATATTATATATATTTTTTCAAATACATTTTTTTATTATTGCTGTACTTCCTACACAGGACTTTTTTTTATTGCAAAGCTTATATTTAATATTTGCAAGATTGAATTTTATATTATTTTATTTCATACTTGATTTTGGGGAATCCTAGTTGAGTTGTGAAACACTGTGAAGTTAATGATAGCCGAGTTTAACTAACTAACTCACTAGCACTGGAAACCGTTGGTTCATGGCTTCGCGGATATACGCCTAAGCTCGGCTGAGTCGATTTCCTTTCCTGAGCTAATATTTCCCGCAATCATCCCCTGTATAATCTCTTTCCCTTAAATGATAATGTTATTCTCCCACCTCGTTATTGTCTCAACTTAAAATGAATGATAATGTTATTCTCCCATCTCGTTATTGTATCAACTTAAAATGAATGATAATGTTATTCTCCCATCTCGTTATTGTCTCAACTTAAAATGAATGATAATGTTATTCTCTCATCTCGTTATTGTCTCAACTTAAAATGAATGATAATGTTATTCTCCCATCTCGTTATTGTCTCAACTTAAAATGAATTAAATATTGTAACAGAATGTTAGGTCTACAGTACAACTTAATTTGGATGACGATGATGATAATTTATTTCTTTTATTTTGAGGCGGTTAAAAATATTTAGCCTTACGCCATATCAGGAATTTAGGTGTATACCAATCCCTATGTAGCCTATATCTATTTTCTATTTGTCAAGTGCAAATGTAACTCCTTTGAAAATATTGATAAATAATTATGAACTGGTGATTCGTCTCTAATGGTCTAATTGTAACGATGTTGCTTCGGACCCGGATTCGATCCCCGGTCGGGAAAATTTTCTGTATTTTTCTCACCTATATGGCAAATGTGGGAAAACGGTAAGGTGTAAATAGTCCCCGAACACCAGCTGGCCGTTATAATAACCAACATCATTCTTGCCGTAGTATGAATGTAGCTATGTATGAATGTTTTGTCTTGTCTCAACGAAGATACACCTAGATTCAGCTGATCACTTAACCGGGAAGGCTATCTGCCTTCTTGACGGTCAAAGTAAACTGCAGTTAAAAATCATCTTGCGACATAGATATGTTTCATATAAAAGTGGGTGATGTAACTAAGGCAGAAAGAGAGAGAGAGAGAAATATATAATAATATAATAAATGATGTAATGGATCATGTAAATGCCATTTTAACCCAGAATTTGCCTTCTTGTCTAAGGAAAAACATAAAAACACCACAGTTTGATTAACATCAGGTTTTGAACTCGGGACCTCTCGAATAAGAATCTAACTCTTTAGTTGTCTGTTATCCACACATAATTATAACCGATCATGGTTAGGTAAAATAACAATATGAGAACGATGACGTCTGTAATACATTCTTTTTCTATTTTAAAATCTAGGGATTTGATGTAAGTAGATTCATTCATCGTAACCGACATTAGTGGTCAAATCAAATAATTTAATGAAAGAATTAAATAATGAATTATGGGGTATTTGGGAAAAATGTTTAACGTTGTTCTTCAGGAATCTAAGTTATATATAATATTAGATTTAATAATAATAGTATTATCATATTCCCCACATGTTTGGTATGTGAATGTTGTGATGCCTAATCACTCATTCGGGGAAGCCTTCGAGGTCCGTTTGTGGTCAACTAAGAATGTGCGTGATCCATAGTTTAAATTCCCTCTCCCGAAAGGTCGTGTGACGTGTGTCATATAGAAGTACCGAGAGGTTGACTGAGATAAATAATAATAACAATAATAATAATAATAATAATAATAATAATAATAATAATAATAATAATAATAATAATGATAATAATAATAATAATAATATTAATTTATTTATATACAGATTTTTAATCTTTATACATCTTTCTGTGCCTAAAGAAACATATGTAAACATTAAAAATCTGTATTAAAATAATAATAATAATAATAATAATAATAATAATAATAATAAGGCAAAATTATCTCACTTACAGATCACGAGAGGACCTTGGAGCAATAGGAAGTTACGGCTCTCACATTTCTAGATAATCAACACATGTCAGCCGAATTTTAAGCCCTGTGTGACTAACTTCTTTCCTCCATAACATACCTCTGTTACTCATTTACATTAGAGGTAGAGTCAATCCCAGAGTCATGGTGCCTCCACTTTATGTCCCAAGTTAATCGAATACCCGACTTCCCGGCTAGTATTGTATTAGCCAATAATAACATTTTAATAATATTTTCTTTAATGCAAGAATTAAGGTCATGAAGCGTCATCTAAAGATTCAATTATACAAGTTATAAATAGGTCATATTTTATTTTAAAAATGAAAGTATTAATATTTATGGAACTACGTAGAATAAAATACAAATGCATATACTAACATTACAATACAAAATTCTAAATAAATACATAACAATAATCCAATAGAACTCTTAGGTTCATGGCAGCGCAGATGTTAGCTCTCCATACACCCCTATCTCGAGATAATATTTTTACAATCATCCCCTGAGTAATTCTCTTTCCTCAAATAATAGTTACTGTATTCTCCCGTCTCATTCTTGCGCTGACTATTGGGCGCTTTCCCTCTGGTTTTCCTACAAGACGTTTCCATGTCTTCTTTCATTCCTCATTCGTGCCACATGTCCTTCCCATCGCAGCTTACGAGACTTAACTTTAACTCTTTCTATTATATTCGGTTTTTCATTAATATTATTCAGTTCCCTGTTATGTAGTTTTCTCCATTCGCCTGTCTGTTCATCTATCTTTAGTCCAAAAAATTCCTAGGAGCCCTATTCTCAAATACTTGAAGTACCTATTCTCTTCTCTCTTAAAATAAGAGTCAATATTTCGCATATATGTAACCGGGAGAATAACAGCTGTATGTACTTTCAGTTTAATGTTTTTTGAGAGAAGTTGGGATGACAAGAGTCACTGTAATGCATAATAGCATGTATTTCCAGAATTGAGCCCATGTTTAATTTCCTTCTGCACCTCATTTTTTTGTAATCATTGTTCCTAGATACTTGAATTCACCACTTCTTCAAAATTTCCCTCATTTGTCATGAACTGTCCATTTCCATTATATAATGTATTTCTATTGTGAACATATACTTTGTTTTATTAATGTTTGCTTCCAGTCCCATTTTCTTAGTGTTACTGAATAGAGTGTGGTGTTGATTCTTGGCATTTCCTCGCTATCGCCTAATAATATTACATCATCAGCATAAACTAACAGTTTATTAACACCATTGAGTTACAGGCCTTCTTCATCCTCTAAAGATTTATTGGCATGTTCTAATACAAAATTGAATAGTAGAAGAGATAGTGCATCTCCTTGCTTTAATCCATTGTGAATTTCAAAAGTATCTGAAAACTATTTGTCTACGCGCATCCCACTCGTGCCATTTAGACATATAGTAGAATTAAACATAAAAAGTAACACTAAAGTACAACTTTTAGAATTAATTGCATCTATAAATACAACGGATAAGAAGATTTTTTGTAGTTTTATTTACCAAAACAATGAAAATTATATTAGATAAAAAGTAATATCGTCTTGAACCCAGATCATGTAAGATGTTAAAGGTTGAACAAGAATCAAAATTTGCTAATCAAAATCTGTAACTCTAGAAACAGATTTTTGTATTCTTTTCAAGACGGCAGGGGTCTTGAAATATCTTTAATAAACATAGGAGACATGTAACTGTATATTTTCAAGTGTCTTAACACGCCAAATTCTTAGCAGAGTATTTTGTATTGGTTTGATAACTTCAAACAATAACTGTTATTGTTATTTGTAACGGAAGTGACATCATGCAGTGACCAGGGAACACTTCAGAGCAAAGTGACCCTTGACGACGAGTGGTTTTTATAAAATAGGGGGAGGGGAGGACTAGGAGCACTACAAAAACAGATTCACTGCTAAATATTACCACAGCGGGGTGGCTAGTCTTTGTCTTAAAGTAGGGGCTCCCGTGGGAACGCCTCATTACAAGTGGACAAGCTGCAAACTTCAATATAAAGGAATAGATAGTTTGATCATATGACCATTCGCTATTGTTTCATAGCAGTATTCGTTCTCTTATTGCAGGAAAGGTCGTATGTATCCGATAGACCTTCTGATGGCAGTCAAAACAATATGCGTATAGTAAGCCTTGTTTATATAATAAAGACGAAATAAACATTTTAATACCATGAATTCAATACGTTGAGCAGGGCGGATTTATGTTCTAAAAGTTAAGATTGCAATATAGTAGGCCAATAAGTTATTTAAAACAGCTTGTTTCAAGTTTTACAAGCTCACCTAGTGATTTCTCTTACATTATACTTACTTACTCACTCGCACTATCGAACCCGTAGGTTCATGGCCGCGCGGACATAAGCTCTCCACACATCCCTATCCTGAGCTAATGCTTTCCAATCATCCCCTGTATAATCTACTTTCCTCAAATCATAGTTAATGTTATTCTCCCACCTCATTCTTGGTCTACCCTCTGGCTTTCCTACAAGAAGCTTCCATGCAAGTCTTTCATTCCCCATACGTGCAACATGTCCTGCCCATCGCAGTCTACGAGACTTAACTGTTTTCGTTATATCTGGCTTCCTATAAAGACCATGTAGTTCATTGATATGTAGTCTTCTCCATTCACCTGTCTGTTCATCTCGCTTTGGTCCAAAAATTTTCCTAAGTACTTTATTCTCAAATACTTGTAATCTCCTTTCCTTCCTTAAAGTAAGAGTGCATCTCTTACATTATTATTATTATTATTATTATTATTATTATTATTATTATTATTATTATTATTATTATTATTATTATTATTATTATTACTATTACTATTATTATTATTGTTATTATTATTTATTATTATTATTATTATTATTATTATTATTATTATTATTATTATTATTATTATTATTATTATTATTATTATTATTATTATTATTATTATTATTGTCGGTCGCGGTGGACTAGTGGTTATGCTCCTTGCCTCTGGTCCCAAGGGTCGCGGGTTCAAACCCGGCCGGGGTCGATGGATTTTTAGGACGGAAAAATCCAAGGAGCAAGTCCTCCGGGAGGGACTTTAAGCCGTGGGTCCCGAGTCTGAAGGTTTTCAGGCTCGTAAAAAATCCTTAAGCCTGAATAAAAAGGCTTCTAAGCAAAATTTACCGAAGTTTCCCGTCCTAGTACTACCTTGGTTTCCTAGATGTCAGTATGAGGCGGAACGCTGACCACGTACCACTCAAAATGACGTCTATACGAAAACAAGTGTAACTAAATTAGTATGGTTAAAATCCTTCCCTGTAGGGGGAGATCGCCTAAATCTCTGTAAAGGGAAAAACATAGGCTTACAATACAAAATTACAAAAAATTATTATTATTATTATTATTATTATTATTATTATTATTATTATTATTATTATTATTATTAATCGGTATCTTAACCCAGAGTGAGTTTTATTCTAACAATACTGCTCCATTCTGCACATTTCACTGTTAACCTTCTCCACCCTTTCATTTTCATTGTCCTTAAGCCATCTTTTACAACATCAATGCATCTGGTCCTAGTCTTCCTTTCAATTGTCTTCCATCATGTTTCCACGGCAAAGCTCTTTAAGAAATTCTTTCGCCTTGTAAGTTCATTAAATGTTCCATCCAAGTAAACTGTTGGCTCTTCACGAATATCTGCGGCTGATCAGAATTTAAGATTTTTTTACCTTTATTAATCTATTGAATATATTTAAGTAATAACTGAAAAGAAAAAAGTTCAAAGAGGATTCTTTTCATTTAGAAATTATTTCACTTTTATCCTGAAACTATTTTCTGAAAAAAGTCATAAAGTAATAAAACGAAAATTATAGCTCATTCGGGTGTCAATACTATGTACAATGTTCATTTGCGAATAAAATGTATTCTTATTCTTATCCTTATTTATTTTCAGTTTTTTATCATTCAACAAGCGTTTATAATCTATTATTATCGTTGTTCAATTAAAATGTTCCAACAGCTGTTAGATTCCCAAAACTTGTTCTCAATATTTTACCCTGAAGTTGCAGATAACTATCACCTATAAGTCACTCTTGGTCTTACTTTCGTTGCGAATAGTTTAATAACTAATTATTATTGTATTTATATTCAAGAATGCAGTAAAATGTATAGATTGCTTGAAAAAAAAAACATATATACAAGCTATTTACATATTTAAATCACCAATAAAAAATAGTTTGTTGATTTAAAGGCAAAGTTTTTCATAAACGAGTATAATATGTTCATCCTGTATCTATGAACAGACTTTATCACTCACTTCGTAAGGAATATTTGAAAACAAATCACATACTATAGAGAGGATCTCCCGACCTACGGCCGGGCTAACGGGAAAAGGGCATGAGTCCTCACTCTGCGTCACGCGGCAGAGCAACTGCACGGCTCTTTTCCTACTTCTTGAACTTGGTTCGTGCATGATCACGGAAATAGCGAAAATAAGTTACGTACCTTATGACAGGAGACGTTGAAAATGCTCTCCTCCTACTTCCACACATTTCCGGCACCTTGCTAGGAAACCCTCTTTCACTCACATTAGTTGCTGTTCTGTTATTAACTTTATTTTTGTCCTGATATAATCTTTCAGATCGTCTAATATGTGGGGGGTTTCTTGCATACACTTTATTTTTTAAATACCCTCACAAATTAAAATTGTAAACAGTTAAATCTGGAGACCGTGATGGCCACAAGCCCGCACTAATAACTCGATCTTATAAAAATTCACTAATTAATTTTAACGAGTCTTCAACTGTATGTGCAGTTGCAGAGTCTTCCATTTCGACAGTCAATATCAGTCAGTTCTTAGAAAAATGGTTTCAGTACCATTTCTGTAATTTTGTGTATTAATTGTGTTATTTAAAAAAATGACTATAATTCTATAACCATTCACTACACACCACACTCCTGTCCGTTCGGCATGAATGGGAATTTCATGTATGCGATGGGGGTTTTGCTGGCTCCAATACCTGTTATTCAGCGACGAAACATAACCATTTAAATGGAACCAGCTTCGTCTGAGAACCATATTAAACACGGATCAATTATTCCAATATTAACGTTCTGCAAACATCCAATTACAAAAATGTAACCGAATCTCAGGATCACGTGGCCGAAGTTCATGCTTTACAGTTATTCTGTTTGGTTTCAAACGTAAAAGTTTCGTAGCTCGCAATGCTAACACCTTCGAAACATCGGTTTCTTGTGCAAGTCGTCTTAGGGATTTTCTTGGCGTACGTTCTAATCGTTCTCCTATTTCGTCTGATTTTTTCCTCAGTAATCACACGTTTAGGTTTCTTATCGAGCACAGAATCCGTTTCTCTAAATTTATTTACAAGTCAGTGAATGGTATCTCTATTTGGAGGATTTACATCTGGAAAATGTGTTCGAAATCGTCTAACGACTTCTCTACAATACTCTGTTTTTACATAATTATCGTACATAAATACCCTATGATGTATTGTAAACACAGATCTAGGCATGAACTAAGACCACTAATACGAGAATACACGACGTGTGTTTGACCTTACAAGCATGTAACTCAACTGCCTCGTCAGGTGGTTTAAAAGTTTCAATATCTCGGCGGCACGTGTTTATGACTCACAATGAGCCGTGCACTAGTTATGCCGCGTGACGCAGAGAGAGGACACAGCGGCCGCATGCGATTCTCCCGCTAGCCCGGCCGTAAGTCGGGAGATCCTCTCTGTATAATACATTCCAGAGCCTAGTAACAACATTATAACAATATTTGGAAAATAATTGTATTTGATGCTGCTAATGGCAATTATCATCAATTATCTAACATGTGTCCACCGTTGTGGTCTCGAGGTAGCGTGCTGCCTTGTCATGCAGCGGGCCCGGGTTCGATCCCCGGTCGGGGCAGTTTTTCTGGGTGAGGTTTTTATCGGGGTTTTTCCTCACCTGTAAGACAAAGTCAGGAAAACTTTAAGCCCCAAACGGTCCCCGAAATCATATGGCAAGCATCATCATCATCATCATCATTATTATCATCATAATCGTCATCATCCTTCACCGGTGTGGAAAGCAACGGGAAGCTACCACACCTACAATTCCCTAGTAAAGCTGCAAGCATAGCATGAAAATGCTATGATTGCAGTGAAGGACCTGCCTTTGGGCAGAATTACTATAGATGGATCTAACATGTTTCTAAAGTCTCATCGAATACATATACAATCATGGGCAACACCACAAGATTTTTCATCTGTCGATAAATCACAACCGAAGCGGTTGTCCAAAGAGATGAAACTATTAAGTGAATGAATTCAACATACTATTTAGTAAATGGCATTTTTAATGTATCTAAGGTACCACAATATAGCCTTCATCACCTCTCCAAAATGCTTCCTTTCATTCGTAGGTTCTGCTTGTCTTTGCCGTCCTTGTACTTCACGGTCATTCCAAGTTCCAAATCGTAGTACATTTGTCTCACTAAATCGTCGTACGAAGTTCTGATTAGCGGCATATTGTGGGTATTTCATTCCATTAACTTAGTTTAACGTTTTACCTTATAGGGACTTTTTACGTGCCACACGCCACGCGGACTTTACAGTGGCACGACCTGTCAGGAGACGGATTTCAACTATGGATCACACATAAGAGCATTGAGAGCCTCCCTGGATGAGTTATCAGCTTAAGGTTAGGATCTCCTCCGAGACAATACGACATGAAGACGAAACGCACTATTCTTAATTTTCACACACACACATTCATAATAAATATGGCGAATGTGGTTATAATGGCCAGATGATATTAGGGGACCATTTGGGCCTTAAAGTTTCCTGACTTTTTTTGTCTCGCAGATGAGGAAAACCCCCGAAAAAAAATCACCCAGGAAATTTGTCCCGACCGTAGATCGAACTCGGATCTGCTGCGTACGAAGCAACGACGCTATCCCGAAACCACAGCGGTAAACTATATGATTCTCAACAAGAAATATTATTTGGTGTGGAGTTGTCAAGCCCAACCCCAACCTGGAGGACCAGGTCTCATATTTATGATACCTGGGGCAGAGTGGCTCAGCTATACCCCCTGGCATTGGATACCAATTTTAGTCGCCTTTTACGACATGCGTGAACACATTGGAACAAATTCTTTACAGCCGTCACCACACGGGTGAAACTTTTTAATATGAAACTTTCATAAAATGGAAATAAGGTACGTAGACTTGATGTAAGAATTTATATATTTGTATATTTAAATGTATCGTGTAATATTGTTTTGGTACAATGGGCTTCTGTGTTCTATGTGTTAAAATCAGAAATATTTGCGAGTCAGTTTCGACAATTTCCGAACAAATGAGCATCAGGTCTGATACTTTACTTTCGAAAATATTCTATGATAATTGATCGTGTTTGATTCAAACTGGCACGGACTGTATGTAGGATTGATCAATTTCAATATCTAGCGTATGAACATTACAGTCAAGTAAAATTATAATCAGGTATTAAAATGAGTGTTTACTGATTTGACCATTAGAATAGGATATTTTTTTTTATATTTGGGGACTCGTAAGAGAAGCTTTTGCGATATTTCAGCTGAGACATATTTAAACTAGTCTATTTGAAACAACTTTTTATATGTCGCATATCTAAACCTGTTTTGATACTGAAAACGCAATATTAATCCCTGGCCACAGACAAATTACTGCCAAACTTGAACAGTTACATTATAACGATCATTTATACAATTTACTGTAAATATTTTGAAGATTTCATTCAACCCAATTTCTTTATACATTGTTGTTATATAAACAAATGCTATGTTTCAAACTTTTTGTTGTAACATTAGTGGATAATATAACGAAAACTGTAGACTACATTTCAAATTTCCGATGGAACTTAGAATAGAATAGAATAGATTTATTTAGCCTGGTGGAGTTAAGGTCATGTGGACTTCTCTTCCACTCACCAGAACAAACATATGTTACATATGAATACAAAAAAAAATACAATAATAGTCATATTAAACAGGACAAACATATGTTACATATGAATACAAAAAAATTACAATAATAGTCATATTGAACAATTAATTATCTGTCATATTGAATAATAATGAAAATAATGTCTAATAATACAATGAAACTAAATACAATTAAAATTAAATTAATGATACAATGAATAAAAAAAAGGAATAACAGCTCTAATCTACTATACATAAAAAGAAAAGAAAAAAAATACAAAGAAAGTAATAAACTACAATGAATTAATCGATGCTTTTTATACAAGGCATTAGGTAAATATATTAACAAATCCCAAGTCTATTTTTATTAAATAATGCAAAAACGCATTATTAATTCTTAAAAAGTAATATTAGTGAGTTGTTTCTGTCAGTAATTTTATTTTCAATTCGTTTCTGAAAGATGGTAAAGTTTGGCAGTCTCTGACATAGGGTGGAAGTGAATTCCATGTTCTAGCAAGAGAAACTGTAAAAGATTTCGAATAATAGGTAATATGATGAGGAGGAATATAAAGGACACTGTGCTCAAGGGATCGGGTATCTAAGTTATGTGTATCAGAGGGTTTAGTGAAGCGGTGTGATAAATAATAAGGTAATGATGTGTGTAATATGTTATAGAGAAGGCATAGGGAATGGATGGTTCTACGATCTTGAAGACAATTGTTCCAGGGATGGTGTAACGTGATCAAATCTACGTATACCACAAATAAAACGTATGCAAGAATTATGAACACGTTGAAGTCTTTGGGTAAGAACAGTATTTAGGTCAGTAAAAAGAGTATCACAATTATCAAAATGGGGCATTGCAAGTGTTTCTACTAACATATTTCTTAGAGCAAACGGTAAACAATTTCTTATACGATTTAATGAGTGTATTATTGAGAAGATAGTTTTACAAATGTTATTTATTTGTTTATTCCAAATTAAATGTTTATCCATAAACACTCCTAGATTTTTTACTGTCTCACTATAAGGGATCTGAACCCCATTAAGTGACACATGTAATACTGCATTTGCGTTAATTGAGGATAATACTCTCTGATGGCCCATAATGATTGCTTGTGTCTTTCTAGGATTTAATTGAAGTCCGTATTTCTCTGTCCACGCCGTTAGCGAGTCAAGGTCCTCATTAATTTTGGTTACCGCGTCATTTAAAGAACATTTGTCTGAGTGAAGGTAGATCTACATGTCGTCCGCAATTAAATGATGTTTGCAATGTTTTAGGGTGTCAGATATGTCGTTTATATAGATTGAAAAAAGCAATGGGCCGAGCACCGAGCCTTGTGGAACTCCAGCTTTACGGTAGGTCCAAGAAGAGCGTAATGTAGAATTTCCTACAACATATTGCTGGCGCTCACGAAGGTAGGAGTTGAACCATTGCGTGACACTGTCAGAAAGTGAGAGGTTTTTTAGTTTAAGCAACAATAAGTCCAAGTCTACCGTGTCAAATGCTTTACTAAAGTCAAGTAGTGTAAGAATAGTAAGTTTTCGATTATCAGATGCTTCGTGTATGTCTTCACATATATTTAGTAGAGCAGTATTTGTATTGTGTCCTGTCCTGAAGCCTGATTGGTATTGATCTAAAAGGTCGTGTTCAGTTAGGTAGTCAGTCAGTTGTTTATGGACCAATCGTTCCAAAGCTTTTGAAAGGGTAGGTAAAATACTTAATGGGTCGAAAATCGTTAGGAGTTAAGGGAGTTTTTACTTTCGGGAGTGGGCGTACAATTGCTTGCTTCCATAATGTGGGATATATAGAGGTTTGTAGTGAGGAGTTGAAAACATGAGTTATGGTAGGTAGTATAACGTCGATTATTTTGTTAAGTAGAGTGATATTTATACGGTCAGCGCCTTCTGCTTTTGTTTTTATTCGTTTGAGAGCTTTCTTTATGTAATTTTCTGTAAGATATGAAAAATGGAAATGTTCTCTGTCTGGTGGATTTGTCAATAGTAGTTCACTTATTGTATGTGTTTTGTCTTTAGAAGTAAAGAATGTGCTTGTAAAATGGTTATTAAGTGTGTTCAGGGAAACAGGTAGTTTTTCTACCTGTGTGTCTTTCCTTCCTACACCCATTTTATTCAGATTTTTCCAAATATCTGGGTTATTGTTATTAGGTTCAGTAAGGCTGTATAGATGACTAAGTTTGGCGTTTCTGATAGTTTGTGTAGTCTTGTTACATAACCGTTTATAGTGATTGAGATTTATATCAGTTTTGTCGACTCTATATTTCCGATATGCTGCGTCTCTTTCAATCATCAAGTCACGAATGTTAGCAGACATCCAGGGAGCAGGGTGTCGTTTCACTAGTTTAGTTTTCAGTGGGGCGTGTCTATCATATAGTTGTAATGTAAGGTTATTTAATGCTTCAACTTTTTCGTCAACAGAATGCAACGTCCATATAGTATGCCAGGGTAATTTTATAGCGTCTTCAAATATAGCTGCATTGTTTATATGTTTAGGTATCTATATGTGATAGTCTTACGAGCTAGTTTAGGGCACTGCAGTGAATATGCTAAGAATATAATATCATGTGCTGATATTCCGGGAGCTGACAGTTGCCCGTGGGTTAGTACTCTGTCTGGATTATTAGTAGCAATTAAGTCAAGTAAAGTCTCAGAGTGATTGGTGTGATGTATAGGCTGTAAGGGAAGAATAGTCATATCACAAGCTTGGAACGCGGACATAAGCTGTTGTGTATGTCTGTTGTCAATGTCTAGTATATTTATATTAAAGTCACCCAGGACGATATCGTGTTCATATTGTATACGTGCGGTAGAGCGGATTCTATTTCTGCTATTTTTTTCATTTTACGGGGTTGGTACATTACACAAAGAAGGCATTTTTTGAAGCTTGCGTATATTTCTATAAACATAATTTCAGGAGATGTATAATATCCTGAAATTAACGCGAGAAAGATAAATTAACTTGTGAAAATATTTAGTTCATTGTAGATTCCTCAGAAAATCAACTACATAAATCAGTTTCTAAATTATGGAAACTAATATTCTCCTTCTTCTTCTTTTTTGCAAGGAGTATAACTTTTTGGTTCGTTTCGCCTCCGAGTATTATAGCTGATATGTCCATCTCAATGGAAACTAATAAAAAATTATAATTTGAAGATATGTATAGAGAAAACAAAGTCCATGGCATTTATTGGAACTCACGATAAAATGACAAAATTTATAATTGGAGCAAACATTATTCAACAAGTAACATGTTTCAATTATCTGGGATGCATAATATCGTATCTGCAAAAATTTGGATCTGGAGAAGAAATTAAGGAAATTTCAGCAGTTATACGGTTCAATAAGAAGATATTTGAGATATAGAAACCACAAGGGAAATTCAATTGAAATTTTGCAAAACAGTAGCTGTTCCAACGTTAACATACGGGTCTAAGACTTGCGCTTTAACGATCTCTGATAAACATAAAATTGAGACAACTGAATGAGATTTATGGGATCCGTTGCAGGTGTATCTTTAAGAGATCAAGAGAGAAGTCAAGATATCAGAGATCAATTACAAGTCATCATCATCATCATCATCATCCTTTACGAATTAGGTCTTTGCCTGTTCCGATCTCACATCTTTCAGCCTAGCGCTTCCTTGGTCTTCCCATCGATCTTCGTCCTACAGGATTATACATCAATGCTATCTTTGGTATACTATCGTATTTTATTCTTTGCAGATGTTCTATCCAATTGTTCTTGTGTTCTTCTATTTGTCGAAAAAGTGGTTGTACTTTTAATTCCTCTCTAATAATCTCATTTCTATTGTCGGTCTGGCTTAACTTTGTAAGAAATTTGTAGAAAGAGACGGCTGTGCTCACCTCTCTCACTCGCACCAGTGTTTTCGGTGCTTCTTCACTTGATGTCAATAAGGTTAAGGGGGAAGACGAAAACTGACAACAGAGTGGGTTCTTTCTTTTGTAACTGAGTGAAAGCGGTCGAGGATCTACCCTTATATCTCCATCTCTCTCTATGCCAAGTTAAGCCAGCTATATTGCAATATATTCTTCTCTTGTACAACCTTTCATACTCCGTAGGAATCTCATTTCCGCTGCTTGAATTTTACTTTTTTCTTTTTCCTTCAGGACCCATACATCGCCACTGGTAGTGTAAAATCTTAGTTGCGTATCCTTTCTTACTTTGTTCCTCCGTGTTCATCTGATTGTTCCACAAATATGTTGACATTTCTGTATTTTCTTATTTATATCTTTTTCTTTTTCATAAGTTATATAGCAGCCCAAATAATGCAAGTGTGAAACCTGTTCCAAAACTTCATGTTATGTTATTATTTTTATTCATACTGGGTACTTTCCATGGAACGCCATTGCTTATTTTTTTTTTATTTTGAAATTATCATATTATGTCGGCCGCGGTGGACTAGTGGTTATGCTCCTTGCATCTAGTCCCGAGGGTCGCGGGTTCAAACCCCGCCGGGGTCGATTAATTTTTTAGGACGAAAAATCCAAGGATCAAGTCCTCCGGGAGGGATTTTAAGCCGTGGGTCCCGAGTCAGAAGATTTTTAGGCTCGTAAAAAAATCCTTAAGCCTGAATGAAAAGGCCTCTAAGCAAACTTTACCAATTTTCCCGTCGTAGTACTACCTTGGTTTCCCAGATGTCAAGTATGAGGCGGAACGCTGACCACGGACCACTCAAAATGACATCTATACGAAAACAAGTGTAACTAAATTAGTATGGTTCAAATTCTTCCCTGTAGGGGGAGAGCGCCTAAATCTCTGTAAAGGGAAAACATGGGCTTACAATACAAAACATATTTCTTACATATGTTATTTAGCTGATAGACTGCTTTTGTAGCCTGTCCTCTCTGTCAGAAATTAATACTATATCATTCTGCAAAACATAATGCATTCAATGTTTTATTTCGTCCAATTTTGAATCCCTTAAGAACCAATTGTTTCCATTCATCAAGAATGTCGTCTAAATATACATTTAAAAGTGTTGGGGAAAGGCTATACACCCCTGTTTTAAACAAGTGTATAATATAAACTAGAGAGAATATACAGAAATAAATGTAAATGGTTTCAACATGTACAAAGAATGTCAAATAATCGTTTATCAAAACAGATACTTCAATATAAACCTCAAGGCCGAAGAAATGTAGGATGACCGAAACGACGTTGGAAGGAGCGGGGAGCGGAACGAGCCAATAGTTCCATACTTTGAAGATGATAATGAAATATTTAAAAAATCCGATAATAATACTGAGAAATGCAAATATCAGATTTTGCTAGAAGTTCCGTTATCATTTGATAGATGTTCGTGATTTGCATACAAAAAATAGGTCGAATGAAGATATCTCTGCACTTCTTAGTGTCTCATCAACTTTTATAAAATTAACAATATTTTTATTTGTGTCGGCCGCGGTGGTTATGTTCCTTGTCTCTATTTCGGAGGGTTGCAGGTCCAAACCCGAACGTGGTCGATGGATTACTTTAGAATGGAAAACATCAAGGAACAAGTCCTCCGGGAAGGACTTTAAGCCGTGGGTCCCGAGTCTGAAGATTTTCAGGCTCGTAAAAGAACCACAAGCCTGAATAAAAGTATGTGTGCAAAATTTACCGACCGTTTCCCATCCAGGAATACCTTAGTTACCCAGTATAGATGTGCCATTGAGGCGCTGGGCCGACCCCCTATCACTCGCTGACATCTGAACGTAACTAGATTAACTTGGTAAATAAGTTATCAACACTAATCCCGGCACAGGGAAGAAAAGGGCTTAAGAATAAAAACAATATTTTTATAATAGGTATATTATTTAACGATTTTAACAGCTAAGATCCTTAACGTACGCCTATATAATAGCTGTGAATGGAATTTTTAGAAAGCGGTAGATTTTGAAGTACAAAGTTTTTATAACAATTATCTATGGAGATTTTATAATACAGCGTAATCAATAAAAAAAGCCACTTTTTAAAATGATATCATGATGATCCATCCATCCATAGTAATTCTGCCCGAGGTTAGGTCCTTCACTACAATCATACCGTTTTCATGCTATGCTTGCAGCTTTACCAGGGAATTGTAGGTGTGGTAGCTTCCCGTTGCTTTCCACACCGGTGAAGGATGATGATGATAATAATAAGGATGATGATTATGATGATGATGATGATGATGATGATGGCCATATGATTTCGGGGACCGTTTGGGCTTTAAAGTTTTCCTGGCATTTGTCTTACAGGTGAGGAAAAACCCCGATAAAATCCTCACCCAGAAAAACTGCCGCGACCGGGGATCGAACCCAGGCCCGCTGCGTGACAAGGCAGCACGCTACCTCAAGACCACAGCAGTGGACATCTTAAATCTTATATGGCGGTGCAATTCGGTAAAAGTCCGTTTTTACAATAATTATGTATGGTTGTTTAAGGAAAATCGTAAAAATTTGAATTAAACTTGAATATGTCACGATAAAATTTCTTATTTAGGGTTGGATATTGTAAAAAGAAAAGTGGAAATACTTTAAAATATGTAACAACATTTTTTTTTCTCAGTTCCAACCATACACCAAGCGCATGCGCCGACAGACGCGATGCGTTTCACATTATGCAATCACGAGATGCAGCTATCATATAAAAGATATTCGAACTTGCGTTGCCAACGAACCTAAAAGCTAACCTAATGCAATTTAAGTACCCTAAACGGTCCCCGAATCTGGCCATCATCATCATCCACGGTGTGGAAAGCAACGGGAAGCTATCACACATATAATACCCTAGTAAAGCTGCAAACATAGCATGGAAATACTATGATTGCAGTGGAAGTCCAGCCCTCGGGCAGTACACTGTAAAAAAAAAAAACCTGTGAAAGACCAACCTAAACGCTAACCTAATACAATAATTTAACTACTCTAACCTGTGGAAGAATGCACGCTGATTTTATTTAGTGTAAGTTAATTAGTACAGACTCTATGTTGGCTGCACTGGAACGCAAACTATTCGTTAAAATCAACATGGCTGCCACGTCTTCATGTAGTTCACTATCGTGAAAAATATGTATTAAAATATTCGTTAAAAAACATGTAAAAACCATTGTAAATGGTGGAATATAATTTTAAAATGAAACCCTAAGAATAAAATTTGACAGGACTTTATGAAGTAATTTAAGAAGTTATGTCGCATGTAAATTTTAGCCGGAAACGTATTTTTACGAGTGTTACGTAGAATCTTCGGGGATTCTTTACAACATGCGACGCGAAAAATTGTTCTACGTTTCAATCATACACCATGCGCATGCGCTAACAAACGCGAAGCAGTTTACCCTATGAATTAATGGAATGCAGCCAACATATAAACGATATTTAACGAATCTAAAAGCTAACCTAACGTAATTTAAACACTCTAACCTGTGAAAGAATGTAACGCCCAAAAATAAATAGAATATTCTGAAATTCTGAAGTATATGTGTAAAGTTAATTAGTACATACTCTATGTTGGCTGCACTGGAAAAGATTTTGCTTTCACTTAGAATATTCATCAAAGAGCGATTCCATAAAAATGTCATACCGAGGTGAAAATTTTGAAATTGACGCACGAATAACTTTGATGACGTAATATATTTATTTGAAGATCAAATTTTCTGATTCTATAAGATAATATTTCAAATGTGTATTATTTTAATCTAATATTAGTGAAATAACTTGTAATATTCCAAACCTGTAAAAATACGCAGAATTTTATCAATTTTTCCTTTAATGATTCGGTCGTATTAATTCGTTTTATTTCACAAACGTTTTTGTTAAACCATACTTTTGCCCCCTTAGTCATAAATGAAATAATATATTAATTACATTCTAATGTTCTAGAAACCTTAAATGTGTCATATAATTGTTAACTGTAAGCTGTGGTCAGTCAGTCAGTCACAGAAAAAGTATAAAAATTACTGTACACAACATAATAATTGTTGGATTAAAATTTCCTCTTGGATTCTACGTTATAGGTACACGACTAGCAAAAACGCAATGATGACATTTTCTTGTAAAGTCATTATTTTTCCCGCTAGAGTCCCGTGACTTACTGACTTTTCGTCCTCTCATTTATATTACTAATATGCATTGCACAGTAAGTTGCTTGCTGCATTCCGCTGAGGATTAATATAAACATGGTTTAGAAAACCTGGTAGACTATTCGGTTCAGCTGTTCCATAAAATAATTACAGGCTCTACTTCTGTGTCAATTTGAGCTAAAAGGCAGTCAGCGAAAGCATTTAAATATGTTCGGGTAAACGTTGCAGTAAATGAAGCAGCCGTAGTTGTTGATTTTTCAGAAAATTATACCTACAAAGGGGCACGCTACAAACCGGAAGGTCGAGGGTTCGAGTCCTGGTGAGGTCAGGATTTTTAAACTGACCCGAACCCTCTGGCGGCACTATGACCCTGGGGTTGACTCAGCCTCTAACGGAAATTAATACCATACGCTTGTTCTGGGGGTAAATGCGGCCGTCACGCAGGGCTGACAATCCGGCTGACGTCAAGTGCCGATTGTCCAGAAAAAGTGGGAGCTTTAACCTCTTACTATCCCAAGGGCCTCCCGAGGCCTGTAGTGGGATCACTCTACGTTTACATTTATACCTACAAGAAAACCAAATGATATCCAGGCAGTTCATTGGAACAATAAGCATATCTCAATATTAACTGCTGTTGCTTAGTTTAGATGGAAGGTGACAGAGAAGTACAGAAGAAATGCTATGTTCTAGTGTTATGTGACACATAGCACATAGTAGTAAAACTAAATAAATAATAGTTTATGAGGTGACACAAAATGAGGTAGAAGAAGGGAAGAGATTTTTAGAAAAGCGATTTCAACATCTCGCAGCTATCTCGGCAACTCATGGAGTTCACCATGTGAATAATGTTGAAGCCATATGTCATAGAATATGCACAAATTTCAAATGAATAATCAGTGCGACAAATTTACAAGTTTCGTGTGTGAAAGAACATTATATTTTTATTAGTGGCATTTAAATAATTCCTCGTTATGCGATTCTTCAACATGTATGTTATTAAGTGAGTCACTAGAGTATTGTGCTGACTGCAATTGAAAAGAAATGCGCGGGATACTACGTGTTAGAAATTGATGTGTGGTACAGTGTACTTGAACTAGTTTGACCTTTCTCATACCATGTGTGTCGTATTATTTCGGGGTTGCCACAGTTCCTTGTATTCCACTTTGTGAAACAGATTCTTGCATATTGATTTCAACAACAGTTTTAAATTATATGAAGTTACTTGTATGAAAAATACCATTAGCGTAGTGTACATGCGATTAAGTATATGAAGTTACTTGTATGAAAAATACCATTAGCGTAGTGTACATGCGATTAAGTATATGAAGTTACTTGTATGAAAAATACCATTAGCGTAGTGTACATGCGATTAAGTATATGAAGTTACTTGTATGAAAAATACCATTAGCGTAGTGTACATGCGATTAAGTATATGAAGTTACTTGTATGAAAAATACCATTAGCGTAGTGTACATGCGATTAAGTATATGAAGTTACTTGTATGAAAAATACCATTAGCGTAGTGTACATGCGATTAAGTATATGAAGTTACTTGTATGAAAAATACCATTAGCGTAGTGTACATGCGATTAAGTATATGAAGTTACTTGTATGAAAAATACCATTAGCGTAGTGTACATGCGATTAAGTATATGAAGTTACTTGTATGAAAAATACCATTAGCGTAGTGTACATGCGATTAAGTATAAAGGCAAATCATTATTGGGCAAAGCATTATTGGAAACCGACAGAGTGAAACTGTGTATGACAACGCTGTAGTAATATGTGCGCCAGGTGGGAACAGACACGTCAGTCATAAAGTAAGACTTCGCGCATTGTAAGAGATTTGTTTCAATTGTTTAATTTAAAAATAGAACTCGTGTCAGCAATGTAATTTGTAATCAGTAGTTTTGAAAGAATTATAACAGCATTTTCCACATTTAAATAAAAATTTTAATATTGTGTGTATTGTACTTTTTCGTTACTTCTGTGTCTTTGAAGTTGAGATGCGTGAAAGTTAATTTTAGTGTTCTGGAACGAACACTGCAAATTCCATATCGGTATTTTTATTTATTTCAATGTTTCAATCTAATAACAGCATCAGATAAATTGTAATCAGTTAATATGGATGTAATAAAATTATACGCATATTAGGCATATTTAAGTATAGAGAAGGCCCTTTGTTGTTAAGATGATAGTATTTTCTTTATTTTGTGATGTTGACCAAGTTAAATAAATTACATTATTTATTTAATCTTTTTAATGCATATCAAATTGTACATTTCCTATACATGATAAAAGGAGTGTAGTTCTTTATTCATCTCCATAATATCGTTTTTTATATATTATAATTTCAAATTATTTTGTATAATATTTGCAGCTCCACAAAGTCTTAATAAAATTCAGTCACAAAATAATGTCAGTCAGTCACACATCACATCAGGTCATAACTTCGGTATTAATTGTGATTTAGGTTTATTTTTTATTGAGAATGTAACTTAAAATGTGTCCTCCAAACGGTATTTTGGAAAATTGAATTAAGAATCACATTTCAGAGAATGATGCAGCTGAACATGTTAAGCTGCATGATGAGTTGACATTTATGTCAGTCAGTCACACATACTTTGATAGATAATAAATAGCACTGTTTTTCTTTAAAAGTTGTATATTTATGTACAGTCTTAATTACACACTTTTCCTCTATCATGTCACGTAGGTAACACCCCTAATTTCAATCAATTGTAATATTTATGCAACCATTTTGCTGCAAAAGTGGATTGTAAATGTCAGTCAGTCACATATGGAATTGCTCTAAAATCAATATATCATAGAAAAATATATTGAAATAATCGTTAGAAAGAATGTAAAAACCATCATAAATAGTGGGAAATAATTTGAAAAATGAAACCCTAAGAATAAAATTTGACCGGAGTTTATGAAGGAATTAAGAATTTCGCGTCACAAACTATAAATAATAGCCTAACTTTTTTCTACTAATTTGGGTTAATACATAATTAATACGACAATGAAAATGTGTTAGATTATGATATAACTGAAAAGCACATTTCCATTTAGCGGCAGCTGATAAGGACACATCTCGAACAACAAGCTGATGTGAACTTGGGAGGACCGACAGGATTGTACTTTTTTACCATAAAGAATATCAACCCATAAATTGAATCAGAAATTATAAAGGATACTTCATGAGATTCGGGATTTTCATAGGAAGACATATGCCGGTACTTAGAATTTTTAAGCCCTGAATAAATCAAAATCGAACCCACAAGTGAGCATAGAGCTACGAACCAAACTTGCAGCCGCAATATGTCACCTTAAACTGTAAGTATATATATATATATATATATATATATATATATATATATGATATGATATGAAAAATAAATGCTTGAGTCTGTACGTTTGCGCTGTAACGACCTAAAAAAATTTTAATTTCCAACACGCTTGGGATAAAATTAAAGTGGTCAAGAAAAAAATAATCTCCGACACTTCTAGAATAAAACTAGAGTTGTCCACAAAAAAAATAATTTTACCATCAAAAGCGTGGGGTGCTTTTTATAGCTTTTACGTTTTCTCCTTAGAAACTTTACTTTTACCAATATATGTTTATAATCAAATATATTAATTGATATAGAGCACCCCATGCTTTTGATAGTAAAATTATTTTTTTTGTAGATAACTCCAGTTTTATTCTATATGTGTTGGAGATGATTTTTTTGTTGACCACTTTAATTTTATCCCAAGCGTGTTCGAAATTAAAATTATTTTTCATTTTTTAGTTCGGTTTTTTAATAAAGTGTGTTGTTTTAGTTTTTTAAAACTATTGTTTATTATATATTAGTTTACACATTTGTGTGGACGGGCTAATTCTTTATAATCATCACAATTATTAGAACTGAATACTGGTACTGGAACTATCTTCACATTTATCAAAGGCATGATGTCCGAATTCCGAATTTATTTTAATACTGTCAATGACAGCTTATTCTTCTTCTTAAAGAACCTTCCGTAGTTGTTTCAACTCATTCACTCTCTGTACTACTTAACCGATGCGCGCCCAAGGATTGAAACCAAGCTATCTATTTTGTAAATCATCTTTCTGAGACGATAAACTTCAACTAGAGAAAAAATGTCCTTACTCAACTGTCCATTACAATTAACGTCCATTTCTTCGAGAAATTAATCATCTATTGTTTAATAAAATGAGTGGTTGGAACATTTTTTCGGCTAGATCCGAACGATATGGTGCATTGTCTAAAATTATGACAGATGGCAGTGGGATATTCAACAAGAACATTTCCTTCATCCATTTTTTAAAAAGTGATAGTCGCCACTGATGTTTCCTACCCTGACAGGTCACAGTATTAACAATAATATTACTATAATATCTAGCTCTAGATACATATTTTCTTCCGAATTCTCGCAAAGCCTTAATTTTGACTAGGAATTAATGATATCACTCAACAATGATTTTAAATTAAAATTTTCTTTTTGATTTTGCATTTTCTCCTTTTTAATCCAACAATTTTCGAAATCTTAAAGATTTTGTGTCCTATGGAAAGTGTAGTCTTTGTTTTACTTTCCTGAGTAGTTCATTAGCTGTGAGAACTATCTTTTTTCTGTTATAAACATATATTTAACTGTATTTCTAATATATTTATAAAAATGTATATTTTTTCCGTCCATTAATAGAATACTTATTTTCTACTCCAGAGATAGATATTTTATCATAATCTGCTTCCTCCTTAATTTATTATAGAAGTTTTAGATTTTCTACAACAATCCGCATTAGTGGAAACCTGAGACACATTTCTTACGACTCATCTTTTATATTTATCATAAATATCACTGATCAACTAACAGGCTTCACTTTTTTTCTAAGAACCTGAATCTGGTATACTTTCGGTCAATCTCAACACCACTATCACGTAAAATATTCAGTAATTTAATTCAACGTACTGAAGGTTAACTCAATGTTATTGTGTTGGTATATCACGTGACATACCTCCTCTCACTCCCCACACTTCGAACTTAGTCACCAGCAGTAAAGTGGTCTGCCGAAGTGTTGCCTAAATTCAAAATAGACCACATTAATACCATATATTCGCCCAGTGCAGAACCTGAAGTATGTAAAGTGCAGTGGGTGAATACATACACACACACATTTTAATTTTTTTAGAGAAGTTGGGATGCAAGAGTCTCTGTAATGCAAAATAGCATATTTTTCCAGAGTTGACGCTATGTTTAATATCTTTGTGCACCTCATTCCTGTTTGTAATTGTTGTATTTTTAATGACATGACAAGATATAGACACGTTAATTGAACGAACAATAATTACCAAGACTAATTAAAGAATAGACTATTGAAGCAAGAAGTAGTAGACGTCCAGTTATAATAATGCGGGCCACAAAATGTTAAAAATTCCATGCCAAAGTTTTTGAATAATAGAATTGGAGAAATCTAAATCACCGAATAAGTTCTTTCAAAGTTCTGAAACCTCAAGAATAATCCCTTATACTCCATGGCCTAGAAGGCCTTGGTCTACCAGCCGGCTGCTGGCCTCACATCCATATGTGTTCATCACAGACGTATACGATCATCCATCCATAGTAGGGGTGACGTGGTCAGCGAGTCGGGTCCCCCAGCTAGTTTTCTCAACCTGGAGCTGCTACTTATTTTATAGTATATGTAGAGAAGCTGTTGGAAATAAGCCATCTACGTAGGAGGTGGGAAAAATACACGGCCAATGAGGCCGCGGAAGGAAGTGCGGGAGGGAGAATACACTATGTGATGTTACTAATTTCGCTCTTGAGCTTCAAGCGAGAATGACTTCTAATCGGAAAGTGGCGAATTTCTCTACACATTCTACGGAGAGACTATAGCTACCCAAATGCCTCACGATGCTGGGTGAGCACCGGTCCCATGCTAGTCGAAATTCCATGGGAAAACGTATTCCCCTATGAGGTCTCAAACCAGCACAAGTCCCGTTGCTATCACATCATATGATATTATTTTTTTAATATTAGTAGCAGTAGTTGACATTGTGAACAAGCTCTACACACGCCGCAGTATAAAATCATCTTATTCTCTCCGCCATGCATTCTACGCGTCTCTGATTTGCTTCTAAGGAAAATCGATGGGCAAATCTTCTACAGCCGTAAAGCACAGAAGCCAATATAAGTTTAATATGGTCCATTCAACGAACAGATTTTATTTACAAGCCCATATGTTTAAAAAGTCCACCGCTGTGGTCTCGAGGAAGCGTGCTGCCTTGTCACGCAGCGGGCCTGGGTTCGATCCCCGGTCGGAGTAGTTTTTCTGGGTGAGGTTTTTATTGGGGTTTTTCCTCACCTGTAAGACAAATGTCAGGAAAACTTTAAGGCCCAAACGGTCCTCGAAATCATATGGCCATCATCATCATAATCCTTAATAGCATCATCATCATCATCCTTCACCGGGATGGAAAGCAACGGGAAGCTACCACACCTACAATTCTCTAGTAAAGCTGCAAGCATAGCATGAAATATGCTATGATTGCAGTGAAGGACCTGCCTTCGGGCAGAATTACTATGGATGGATGTTCAAAAACCTGCCCTGATTTTAAGTTCTTGCTGATTTATACTATCACTAGAGTAAAATTCTGCGGTAAGCATTATTTTATCAATTCCTTTATTGTTATTATTATTATTATTATTATTATTATTATTATTGCATTTATTATTATTGTTATTATTATTATTACTATTATTATTATTATTATTATTATTATTATTATTATTATTATTATTATTATTATATTATTATTATTATTATTATTATTATTATTATTATTATTATTATTATTACTTACTTACTTACTTACTTACTTACTTACTTACTTACTCTTACTTACTCACTGGCACTATCTAACCCGTAGGTTCACGGCCGCGCGGACATTAGCTCTCCATACATCCCTATCCTGAGCTAATGCTTTCCAATCATTCCCTGTATAATCTACTTCCCTCAAATCATAGTTAATGTTGTTTTCTCATCTCATTCTTGGTCTACCAACTGGGCGTTTTCCCTCTGGTTTTCCTACAAAAAGCTTCCATGCAAGTCTTTAATTCCCCATACGTGCAACATGTCCTGCCCATCGTAGTCTATGAGACGTAAATGTTCTTATTATATCTGGCTTTCTATAAAGACCATGTAGTTCATTGTTATGTAGTCTTCTCCATTCACCTGTCTGTTCATCTCTCTTTGGTCCAAAAATTTTCCTAAGTACTTTATTCTCAAATACTTGTAATCTGCTTTCCTCCCTTAAAGTAAGAGTCTATGTTTCGCACCCATATAATATAACTGATAGAATAATAGTTTTATATATTTTCAGTTTAACGTTTTTTGAAAGGAGTTGGGATATCAAGAGTCTCTGCATTGCATAATAGCACGCATTTCCAGAATTGAGCCTATGTTTAATTTCTTTGTGCATCTCATTCCTATTTGTGATTATTGTTCCTAGGTATTTGAATTCAGCCACTTCCTCAAAATTTCCCTCATTTGTCATTAGCTGTCCATTTCCATTATATAACGAATTTCTACGTGTGACCATATATTTAGTTTTACTGATATTTACTTCCAGTCCTAATTTCTTAGTGTTACTCAATAGTGTGTGCGTGTTGGCCTTTAGTATCTCCTCGCTATCGGCCAGTAGTACTACATCATCAGCATAAACTAACAACTTATTAATATCATTGAGTTGTAAGCCTTCCTCATTCTCTAATGATTTAATGGCATGCTCTAGTACAAAATTAAATAGTAGAGGAGATAGTGCATCTCCTTGCTTCAACCCATTCTGGATTTCAATAGTGTCCGAAAACTGTTTGCCTACACGCACCCTACTCTTTGTGCCATTTAGACACATTCGTATAAGTCTAACTAACTTTTTAGGAATTCCGAACTCCAGCAGGATACTATGTAACTTCTCCCTCTTAATTGAATCATATGCTTTTTTGAAGTCTACATATAGTTGATGTACAGTACCATTATATTCCCATTTCTTTTCTAAAATCTGTCTTATACTAAAAATCTGATCCGTTGTAGACCTGTTTCTTCTAAATGCACATTGATGATCTCCTAGAATGTCATCAATATAGGGAGTAAGTCTGCTTACTAATATATTTGTTAGAATTTTGTACGAAGTTGAAAGTAATGAGATGCCCCTATAGTTGTTGCAATCAGTTTTATCTCCTTTCTTATAAATTGGTACGATAATTGATTCCTTCCATTCATCTGGAAGAGCTTCTTTTTCCCAAATCATACTAAGCAACCAGCGTATCTTGTCCATCAATTTTTCTCCCCCTGATTTTATCAGTTCTGCTGGGATCTCATCTGAACCTGATGCTTTATACATCTTCAATTTTTCAATCGCCATTTCAACCTCTAATGCACTTGGTTCTGCGACTAGCATTTCTGCTGTCTGTAAATTATCCTCCTCAATGTCCTGTTCTGTATGTACATTTAATAGCTGATTAAAGTAACTTTTCCATCTATTTAATATACTCCTGGAATCTGCAATCATATCCCCATTTTCATTCCGAATTATGTTTGTTCTAGCCTGAAACCCTTTCTTCTCTATACTAATTCCCTGATATAATTCTCTAATGTTCCTATTTTTTGCGTTCATTTCAAGATCATTAATCTTCTCTCTCAAATATTCTCTCTTTTTACTCTTTAGTAGCTTGGTGGTATCCCGTCTAATACTACCCAATTGCTCTAAATTTACCTCATTTGGCTCGTGTAACCATTTCATTTTTGCTAGCTTTCTTTTCTTTACAATGTCGGCACATTCCTCGTCAAACCATTTCTTGTTTTGCCTCTTTTTTAAACAACCAATGTTTTCTGATGTTGACAATTTAATAGTATCTCTTATAACCTCCCATTCTGTATTTATATCAGTTTCTTCTTTGTTTGCCACATTGTCATCGGAAGATTCCAGTACTTCAAATCTATTAGCAATTTTGATTTGGTATTCTTGCCGCATTTCATCATTTTTCAAGTTTTTTAATTCAAATTTTACAGAATCATCTTTAGCGTTTGTTCCTCTCATAAGCGATAGCCGTTGTCTGACTTTCATTCTGACCATATGATGATCCGAATTGCAGTCTGTCCCTCTAACTGATCTAACATCAATGATGTTACTGTGCCAGCGTTTATCCACTAATACATGATCTATCTGGTTCCGAGTTTCTCCATCTGGGGACGTCCAGGTGTATTTATGAATATCCTTATGCTGAAATGTTGTGCTCTTAACAATGAGATTCTTCGATGTGGCAAATGTGACTAATCTAACCCCGTTGTCGTTACTATCTTCATGAAGACTGAATTTGCCTATTGTTGGTTTGAATATATCTTCCCGTCCCACTTTCGCATTAAAATCTCCTAAGACAATTTTCATATGATATCGTGAAAGGCTATCAAATAAGCATTCTAATTCTTCATAGAACTCATCCTTGATCTTGTCATCTTTATCTTCTGTGGGGGCATGTACATTTACAATTATAAAATCAAGTCGTTTACCGTTTAGAATTATGTATGATACTCTTATCACTAACAAACTTAATATCTCGGATAGCGGATAGGATCCTCCTTCTGACTAAAAAACCCGTTCCAAATGCAGGTCTTTCTGCACCCCCGTAGTATAACGCAAAGCTTCCTGATTCCTGACTACCTACTCCTGGCCACCTAACTTCCTGTAAAGCGACTATATCCAAGGGCGATTTATCTAGTTCCCGCATTAATATCTCTAGTGCCCCGCTATTGTATAAAGTCCTAACGTACCATGTTCCTAGGAACATGTCCCTGTGTTTGAGCCTTTGGCATGGGTTCCCTGAAGTAGTCCCCGCCCGGAGAACCGAATGGGGGACTATTTGACCTCCGGAAAATTTTACCCCAGTTGAACCCATGTCCGCATTTCTTGACGATTGTATTTTTACGGTGAAAGATCATCACTCTTTCGACCAAGGTACTTTTTTCGTCTGGCTCATCACCTTCGACCAGTCCGGCATGGGTAACCCTATCGGCAGCAATGCTACCGCCGGCATAGCTCTCAGGATCATTTAAGCACGCAAGCCACTCCACCACAACAAGATTATTATTATTATTATTATTATTATTATTATTATTATTATTATTATTATTATTTGATCGTCTTAGTTGGAGCTTCGTGCCGGCACGGGTTTCACCTTCACTCTTCTTTCATCATCATTCCTCATACAAAACACTTTACACTACACAAACACATAAACATATACTCATCCTACTCTCCTCTCTGTACACAATTCAAGAATATATTATCTACGTAAAGTAGTCTGCCGAAGTGGTGTGTAAATTGAAAATAGACCACATTAACGCAATATAACCACCAAGCACTTGGAAGTGCATTAGAACACAGTTTTTTTTAACAAAACAGTACAAAAATAGAATCTATAGGATTAATTAAATGTTGTGCCAAAATGTTTGACAAACATAATAATATAGATATTATTTTAATTTAGAACTTTTATTTGATTTTTTTATTGTCAATAAATATTTAAGTTATCGAGTAGTTGGTTCAAGTGATAGCACGATAGACTCGTATTCGGGAGATCCCGGTTTCAAACCTCAGTGCCAAAAATCTAAGTATTTCCTTATTTGCTAATCATCAAGGTATATGCTAAATTGACATTTAATTTCCAGGTCCCATTTCATCAGATTCGCCATTCCAGTACATCATTAAAAATTAATAAACAGATGTGATATGGCTAGATGTAATATATAAATAATAATATAGTATATTTTATTCTATCCGTCTTCCTCAATTAGGATTGATTTTCAATAAAAAAAACCTTGTTAAATTATTAATCAGGCAGACCTTTCAAAAAAATGTTTCATCCTCGGCATGCTAATTGGTAGGCTCATGTCGGTGAATAATTTATAGGGTTGAGGTCTGTGGGTGTGTTGTCATTTATATTGTTTGTATTCATTACCTCTTTTAAAATGTCCATGTTTTCTAAGATGCAAATCTTGTAGGTACTCTCTTTGTGTAGGATTGTCATGGTATCCTCGATTTTGTTAAATTGATTACTTGTTTGTAGTATATGTTTTAGCAAGACACAAATTTCTTTTTTCGGTTATTTAAATGTGGCGGACCGCAGTGAAAACGAAATCAACAAAAATGTTATTAGTAGGTATATTGTGTAATTCGATACACGTATAAGTTATTTCCATGCGTTTATTTTCGCATTTTATTAAAAATATTAAATAAATTAAACAAATTATTGTATCCTCTAGGATACATTGCCAAATGAAGGGTTAAAGCATATCTAACTAACTCACTGGCACTATCGAACCCTTAGGTTCATGGCCGTGCGTACATAAGCTCTCCACACATCCTATCCTGAGCTAATGTTTTCCAATCATTCCCTGTATAATCTACTTCCCTCAAATCATAGTTAATGTTATTCTCCCACCTCATTCTTGGTCTACTAACTGGGCGTTTACCCTCTGGTCTTCCTACAAGAAGCTTCCATGCACATCTTTCTTTCCCATTCGTGCCACATGTCCTGCCCATCGCAGTCTACGAGACTTAACTGTTCTTATTGTGTCTCGTAGACTACGTCTCTAAAGTATTATACTATTACTGTAATATGTAGCGTTAGACTATAATATTCTTATGGGATCCATATAAAGTCTTAAGAATGAAATATCAAAATAACAGATTCGATGGTATGTTCATGCATGAGTGTTTTCACTACATTTCGACACTTTTAAATAAACTGATAACAGAAATTGAGTTTCGCCAGTTCAAAATGAACGGAACCTGATTATGGACACGGATACAGTAGCCACTAACACAACCGGGACCGACATTCTTTCGGATGTTAATAAAATTAGCCTACTATTTTTTATTTTTTTGTCGTTAGAATTCCTGACTCTCATCGTTGAATTCCAAAGTAAACGGCGCGGCGCTTCAATACATACTGAACCGAGCGTTTCCCCGGAGGGCCATGGAACCACTGAAATTCTTTACATTCGCCGTTTTGATAGTCTCTCTTCATCATCTTAACCTTGGTTCATTTAATAGATCCATGACGCTTATGTTACGCCTAGACATAGTATTCAGTGTTTATCAGACGAAACACGAGAATAAAATTGTAGAATAAAATATTCTTATTCATGTTCGGCGTAATTTCAGATCGAGGGTTAAGATGAAATGAAGCCCCTATTATTTAAGGTAACCTATATTATTTACACGATTGCTGGCTAATCAGGCGTGTTGCAACATGTAAATATAGAATGAAGTGAATGACATGAACATGAAGAAATGAAGTATTTGGTAAGTGGAAACGGTAAAACCTCCCCTGGTTCCGATTCTTAAGACGAGATTTTGGGACCCAGAGATGGACTGCGACCACACCCGCCAATACTACGTAAACTACACGACAGATAATAATATTGCAGTTAAAATTGTAATAGTTATTCTGTTGCTATACTGATTTAGTATTTTTTTTTTGATTGGTAGCGCTCCCTCTCAATATTTTTTTTGTTCTTCTTAAAACTCCCATTAAATTAATTGTTGTGACATTCACGCAGACAGGACGCATTTCATATTCAAAATGAGAACAATGAAGTTAAAAGAAAATATCAAATACGTAAAATTGTATTATCGCCTCACTATGATGGTTGTCCGTTTATATAAAAGCGGGTGCCACGCGACAATGATTGACAATAATTAACATGCGGAGTTATTATAGTGGCGGTAGTCGGCATCTTTGTATTTAATTATATATAAAAAAAGCTGCGGGGGAAACAAAGCGAGCCGCTGGTCAACCATCATAGTGAAGCTATAATAACTTCTGATACTACAAATTAATATCAATAAATTGTGAATTTGTTTATGAAAAGCATCTTGTTATTTTCGCCCTATGTGAACTTGTTGTTTGCATCTTTGTATTTAATTGTAAAGCAATTCAAAATGTGACTGATTGACATTTACAATACATTTTTGCAGCAAAATGCTTGGCATAAATATTACGGTTGGTTGAAATAAGGGTTTTATGTACGTGATATGATAGAGGTGTGCTATTAAGATTGTACATAAATTACAACTTCTGAAGAAAAACAATGTTATTTTATATCTGTCAAAATATGTGTGACTGACTGACATAAATGTCAACTCATCATGCAGCTTAACATGTTCATCTGTATCATTCTCTGAAATGTGATTCTTAATTATTATTCTTCTTCTTCCTTCCTTCCTTCCTTCCTTCCTTCCTTCCTTCCTTCCTTCCTTCCTTCCTTCCTTCCAAATATTAGGCCAAGGCCTGTTACGATCCTACAGAAAATTCTCCATTCAGCGTTTCCGGGAAATTCTTGTATAAGACTTGAAAGCATAATAATAGTCCCTTCGATTGGTTGCTGGGCAAAGGAAGGCAAGACTAGTGATGGGGTTGCCATCTTATAGCCTCTGGTCAGGCTTTTCTGGAGAAGAAAATAAAGGAAAGAAGAAATGGAAGAAAGGAAAGACTCCCTAGCCCTCGGTTGCCCTAATAGCGTTGGGGTCGAAAAAAACAAGAGTTAACCAAGAGAGGTTAGATACTAAAGTTAAAAGAGTCTGGTACAAGTAAGTGGAAGAAATACCAGACGGTTAAAGATAAAAATAAGGAGCAAAACACAAGTAAGTGGAAGCAATGTTTTGCTCAGCTTGGGCACCTTGTGGTTGCCATCCACATATCCCCTAGATGGGGACCCCTGAGGGTTGATTCTTAATTCAATTTTCCAAAATACCGATAGGAGGGCACATTTCAAGTTACATTTTAAATAAAAACGAAACCTAAATCTCAATTAATACTGAAGTTATGACCCAATATGTGATGTGTGACTGACTGACCTTATTCTGTGACTGACTGACATCTGAATTTTATTTAGAATTTCAAAATGCAAATATTACAAAAAGGTAACTAAATACTATGAAACTAGATAAACAGTTTCGGCAACAGAGATTAATAAAGAACTGCAAACACTTTATCAATTCCATGAAAATTATTAACTTTAATTTTGCTATAAAATAAATATTAATTTAAATCAATAATATAATTTAATTAACTCGCTTATCATGTACCATTTTAAATTATATAAAATAAGTAAAATATTTAATAACAAAGTGTCTTCTCTATTGTTAAATACATCGGCTATAATGTATCCCTCTTACTAATAATCCATATATAACTTTTATACAAGGTTTATACACATCTCAGTTGAAAATTCTTACTAATAAACACTGTATTAGCTGTTCAGTGTAGAAGAGGTGTACAACTTTACATGGGAATCGTTATACATGCCTCCACCCTTGTTTAAGGATTCTATAACTAGACAAAATGTCGGACATCAAGATCAACTGATTGTTTTCTTATGATATTGATGAAAGTTTCCTTAAATTTAACCCAAAATGCAACACTTTAACGACTGTTTGATGGATGCACAGGGCATAAATAATATTAATAAAGCTCTGGGTAGGAAAATAAAGGCATCATAAAATGCCTTTCGTTACACTCATTCTCGATTAGGCCTAAAAATATTTTAAAATTGAACATTGAATCACAAAAGGATATGTTCTACAATAATTGCTGTAGACAAGATTTAACCTGAATGTAGTTTAAATGCTTCATAATATTATTTTAAGAAAACTTTCTTGCATCTTTAATACATAACACACACACCGATATAAAAATGTATTTAAGTATAGAGGTACTATTATTGCAAGAATCTACATGTTAACTTGGTAGTCTTGTGGTTAGAGCTTCTGACTACGATGCGTGAGGTCGTAGGTTCGATTCCCGGTCAAACTATAGTGATTTTTTTTTTTTCGCTTGAAATGATATTTTGTTGTCGGTAACATTTCCTACTATTTTGAACGTTTTCTAACGCATCTTAAAACACTGCATATAATTCATAAGTAATGGGGAAAGCTTTTATTAGTTTCCAAGAATTGGTCGAAATTCTTGACGTTAGATGGCAGCACATTATCTGTGAAACCAATTCTACGTTTTATTTGACATAGCGTGAAGTGAAATGTATATAAATTAAAACACACTTATTTTTTCCGTACCTCCTCAATTAGGGAATCTCTATTAATTCTTATCCATATTAATTTCTTACACAATAATCACTAGTTGATGTTGTTTTATTTCTGTTACAAACTGCGAGTAATATTGTTCTGACGTCATTGTGATGACGAATATGTGACGTATTGTGTATAACTGTTGTTTTGTTATATAGCTCCGGCACAACGTTTATTAGTAAGGAAATTATACGTGATCTACATAAGGCTTATATATTGTATAATTAAGCAACTGCTGAAAGCCTGTATTAGAGATTTTTATTAGTAAGACCGTATATGTGTATATATATATATATATATATATATATATATATATATATATATAGTAACCGATTACGATTTACGTGATGCGGGATTTAATATTTTTTTTATTTCTAGAAACACATTCTCAATAAGTTACTTATTTATCAGTGTGCATGCACTTTCAAAACAAATTATTATAAATCGCAAGCTGTCCAATTGCTGACGTAGTGAATTCTATTTTTAAACAGCGATAAAAACAAAACCCTAATTAGCCCGACACTGTTGATTCACTTCATAACATCGATGTATAAGATTTGCTTATGCAGCTATTCACTCTCTAGTATTCGCCGCTATGTTGACTTGAGTTGACACATTAATAAAAATGTTTCCTGTCACTCATGAAGTCTCACGCTGTAACTGAATAGTTTGAGCTAAGATGTCTCAATAGAGAGCACTGGTTCGAGTCCCCATGAAAGAATAAATTTTTTCATGGAATTTCGGCCACAATGGGACTGCTGCCCGCCCAGAATCACGAGGAATTTGGGCAGCTACAATATTTAGAGGTTGCGGTCGAAAAAAAAGCTATAACTGCTGGAGTATCCGACATGCTGATCACATGTCACCCTATATATTGGTTAGATGATTGCCCACCTCTGTGATTGATATAATTGGATGTGAGATCAGAAGCCAAGGGCTTTCTAGGCCTGTCGCGCCATTCAATTTTCTTTTTTTTAATACACGAGCTTATGAATTTGTTGCGCTGACTGTTTGTTTGACAGTTGTATATATTCTATAACATACGGGTCCAACGCTTTCACGTTGTGTACGCAATGAATCCGTGATAGCTGCAAGATATTCAAATTGTTTTTGTAAAAATGTCTTTCCTTCTTCCATATCATTTTGTGACTCCTGAACAGTTATTTGGTTGGTTTTACAGTTCATATTACATATTTTGCACAATTTTCTATCTTCTTTCCCGATTTTTCATACATCCGTGCCATCCTTTTTACTTGGCTGCCAATCGTATCCATAGCCCACTTTGCATGGTACGATTCAAAGAAGTTCCATTTTATGTCAAAATCGAAATATGCAAGTAAGCAGTGTCACATTGTTAAATGTATAGGCCTATATCTATTGCCTGCTGCTCCAACTGAAAATTTTATCAGCTCAAGTTTTGGAAGAAATCCCTATAGCCTAGTTCAGAAAACACTTTTCTATAGCAACTTTCTATGTGTCACATATCCTGACACTAGAACAAAGTTTTTCTTCTCAACTTCTCTGTCAACTTCCATCTAAACTAGACGAAAGCAATAATATTGAGATATGCTAATTTTTCCAATGAACTGCCTGGATCTCATTTTGTTCTTTGTAGGTATAATTTTCTGAGATATTAACAAGTATGGCTGCTTCGTTTACTGCACCTTCTCCTGAACATATTTAAATGCTTCCGCTGACTGCCTTTTAGCTCATATTGACACAGCAAAAGGGTCAGTAATTATTTTATGGAACAGCTGAGTCGAACAGTCAACCAGATTTCCTAAACCATGTTTATATTAAATCCTTAGCAGAGTGCAGCAAGCAACTGAGTGCACCATGCATATTAACATTATAAATGAGAGGGAAAAAAGTCAGTCAGTCACGGGACTCTAACGGGAAAAATAATGACTTACAAGAAAATGTCATTAATACTTTTTTGCTAGTTGTGTACCAATAACGTATAATCCTAGAGGAAATTTGAATCCATAAATTATTATGTTGTGTACAGTAATTTTTATACGTTTTCCGTGACTGATTGACCATAGCTTACAGTTAACAATTATAGGAACACATTTAAGGTATATAGAAAATTAGACTGCAATTAATATTGTTACATTTACGACTAGGGAAGACCAAAGTATGGTTTAGCAAATTAGTTTTGTGAAATAAAACGAATTAATACGTCCAAATCATTAAATAACAAATTGGTAAAATTCTGCGTGTTTTTACAGGTTTGGAATATGACAAGTTCTACCACTAATCCATCCATAGTAATTCTGCCCGAAGGCAGGTCCTTCACTGCAATCATAGTATTTTCATGCTGTGCTTGCAGCTTTACTAGGGAATTGTAGGTGTGGTAGTTTCCCGTTGCTTTCCACACGGTGAAGGATGATGATGATGATAATAAGGATGATGATGATGATGGCCATATGATTTCGGAGACCGTTTGGGGCTTAAAGTTTTCCTGACATTTGTCTTAGAGGTGAGGAAAAATCCCGATAAAAACCTCACCCAGAAAAACTGCCCCGACCGGGGATCGAACTCGGGCCCGCTGCGTGACAAGGCAGCACGCTATCTCGAGGCCACAGCGGTGGACCTACCACTAATATTAGATTAAAATAATATGCATTTGAAACATTCTTATAGAATCAGAAAATATGATCCTTAAAGATATATATTACGTCATCTAAGTTATTCCTGCGTGAATTTAAGCATTTTAACCTCGGTATGACATTTTCATGGAACCGCTCTACATATAAAAGAGCTGCGGGGTCAACAAAGCGAACCCCTGAACAACCATCATAAGTGAAGCTATAATGACATTTTATACTATAAATTAATATCAATAAATTTTGAATATTTTTATGAAAAGCATCTTATTATTTTCGCGCCTGTGTAATCTTGTGGTTGGTGTAGCGATCAACATATTCAGATAAATATGTTTGGTATTCATCATGGCTACAATATTGGTCCTCCTGGGCCTTGGGTATTGCCTACTCCTGCATTGCACTCTATATTGATTCTCCGGCCTTGAATGGAATAATAATTTGGTTTCATCAACTTGGACAAAGTTTGCCACGAGTAATCTGAGTTTTTTTTTCTAGTAAACTACAACAACACAGCTTCTCTTCCATTTTGTCTGACACGTTTCCATCTTGTTACGGGGAGACATCCCGCCTAATATCTTAACCTAACTTAGGAAAGGGAATATATTTGACTGTTAGTCTTGACTTCACACAGAAAATATTAAGTTATGTAACATGTATTTTTGTGGGTGCCGTTTGAAAATTATTTTGTATGTTCATGTTAATTTAATTGTCTGCTTATAAATCTAAGTCACTACACCATTACACTCAATAACTTACAAATAAGCTGCCTATTCTTCTTCTTCTTCTTCTTCTTCTTCTTCTTCTGCCCTCTGCAGCTGTAGGCAAATCGCCTGTTCTGCCACTTTGCGAGTTGGTCAGTACATCTGTTGTAGAATCTCCCCAGATCTCTCCTACCCAATGATTGGTAACGTAGGGCTTTCAACGGTACCGGACTACTGGTATTCCAAACCATGCTGTTTACATTTAATCTGATACTTAGATGTCCCTTACAAGCTCTTCTACCTTCCATTTATTTCTTAGAGCCTAATTACACATTTTGTATCTTAATATTACTCCACTTAGGCCTGAAGATCGCAAAAATATAATTTGAGAACTATTTATTTTTGTTTTATCATGTTGACGCACCGTCCACCCCTGACGTTCAAACAAAAGAGCTTGGTTTTTAGATTACATTATGTTATCTATTTTGAATTTATTTTCTCATGTATTTTCAAAAATTGCATATCAAATTGTGATTTTGTTTATTATACTTTATTAATTTTCTCTCAACATAATTTTGGTGATTCAACTAAGAGATATGGCAGCCTAAACATATAAACATGTTCAATTATTTTATTGTTTATAACAATTATTAGCCTAAAATTTGTTTTCCACTTAATTCCATCGATGTTTCCTCCACAGATTTTCTTATTATACTTTCATAAAACGCCTTGAACTGTATATACTGATCGTTGTAAATCATCTTCACTTATCGCCAGCAGTACCTGGTCATCTGCAAAAATAATTATTTATACTATTTTGTTACTATTAATTTTATTCCTGATGGCTTTAATAATTTATATTGCTGAATTATGATATGTAAATAAATAATTAAATTAATTAATAAATAAATAAATAATGACAAGCATACTTACACACAAACTTTTTATGGCATTTAAGAGGTTATGTGAAACTTGTTATTTTTCATAACAGATTTTCCATAGCAGATGACTTTGCACTCTATCAATATGCTTTCTCAAAGGTCTGAAAAGCATATAGAGCGGGCAGTAAATTCCTTCTTTTATTTTCTATTAACTGTTTTAATACAGATATTGCATCTGGGTATCACTAATGAAGCTTTCCAATCTTCTGGTATTTTCTAATTTGCCCAAATACCAATGTGTAGTTAAAACAGTCCGATATTAAGTTTAATTCCACCTTAATTTAATCGGAATACCATCAATTCCACAACTTTTTCTGTTTTTTGTAACATTTGTTACTTCATCCAGTGAAATAGAGTTACATTGTCTTGTATGCTCTTTATATATAACGGTAGAAAATGTTTCTTTCTTTTTTCCCCCTCACTGATTTCTGATACAGCTAACCTCTCAGAATTATCTTGTTTTAGACATTAGAAAACTTTAAAACCATATCTCTTTTCTCGAGTTACAACCCTTTCAAAATATTTAACAAACTCTACCCAGCTTTCATTCTGTAATATACATGATAACTCCCTTATTATTGCTCTTTTCTGTTTATATTGAGTATGATCTTGTATGTCTCTTGATTGTAGCGACTTAAGGAATGCAGCATTTTATTATTCACAGCATCTTTAATATAATAATTCCTATTTTTAAAACGTTTTCTACGTTATGTTTCTGAATGCCTGGAATTTCTTCAGTATTTTTTTACTGATTTCTGAGTACATTCAGGTGCTTGACAGTGCATATTTTCATCTCAGAAGATTACCTCAAATTGTCCAGAAGTTCTTGTTGACGACAGAGGGACATTATCACCTTGTAACTTCAGTAAGGATAAAACAGTTAAGACACTAAGTATTGTTTGCTATCCTAAATCTGATGCATTTCAAAGTCAGATAAACTTGAAAGAAACACCTGAGAGAGTCACTAAGAGAAATGTTATTGCGATTGTTGATTTAATATTTGAATCTCTTGGACTGTTAGGATGTCCCTAACTTGTATTACAAGTCATTTGGAAGTTGAAAATAAACTGGGATGATCCATTAGATCCATTATCTGAAGTTTTTGAGATATGGATTGATATCTACAGTAAGCTTCCTCTGCTCAATGAATTAAGAGTGGGAAGAAATGTAATGTCTTTTGCTAAAAGAAAAATTGTTGAAATTCATTACTTATCTGATGCATCTGAATGTGCGTAATGGCGTTTGTGTATACATTTTGTGTATATTATCTGAAGTTTTTGAGATATGGATTGATATCTACAGTAAGCTTCCTCTGCTCAATGAATTAAGAGTGGGAAGAAATGTAATGTCTTTTGCTAAAAGAAAAATTGTTGAAATACATTACTTATCTGATGCATCTGAATGTGCGTATGGCGTTTGTGTATACGTTAGATCACTTTGTGATCATGATGAAGTCTCCGTAGTGCGATTATTTACTGCTAAGTCAAACGTCGCTCAATTAAAGTGCAATCTATTGGTCGCTTAGAGTTTAATATCGTTCTTTTATTCTCTCATCTGATGCGTAAAGTCATAGAGTCTTTGAAATTGTCTGTTCCAGTCTATACATATTATTGTACTGAGAGTAAGATAACTTTTTGTTGGTTCCAAACCTTTGGAAAACCTTTGTCGTGAATCTGCGCCGCAATCCTACCTTTTTATAACATTGAGTTTGAACGTTTTGAGTGACTATCTCGAAATTCGTTTGCCCGGGCCCATAGAAGGCAAAGATTAATCCACCTTTCCTTTGTAAATTATTTAACAAATAGTACTGAACGCTAAACAGTATTATAATCGTGGAAGCTAGAAGGAAAAAGGGGATTAACTTGACTTGAGAAAGCTTTAGAATATATATCAACATGAAACATGACTAGCTAAACAATTAGTAAACATACGTTAACTAAAAAGTAACTTTTAATGAAAATCATGTCAGATAATTGAAATACAAATAATTTAACAAAAATGTATCTTCTTGATCATTGAAAAAAAGATATAAATGAGATAATATAAATTAACAAACTCGGTCATCAATAATTCGAAACAAACAATAATAGTAATAATAATATTCAAGCATACATACACTCACTCTCCAGTCCAGCCGAGGGCTAGGGTCCAGAGTCCTCGTTGCCCTACCCTGGCTTACGGGACTGATGAAACAAAACAGCTCACTCGAGCTATAGTAAACATGACAACGACGACACTTAAGATGATGATGACTAACTTGCACAGCTTATTTGAGGCTTTGGATAACGAGGGGAAGTTGCGCAGTCACACGCAGCGCAGAGGGAAGAAAGGGGGGCACGTAGGACAGAGGACAACGAAGACAGGAATTTGACACTGTTTTATAACATCACTGTAGAGGGAAGGCACGATTACGAAGTTGTTACGTACCGAAAAAGTGATTTCGGTACAAATCAAGTCGCTGAAATTCAGCCACTCATTTCTATTTCTGAATGGAGATGTGTGTCTGCACATAGCAATCCAGATGACCACTTTCCCCGAGGCGTTTTATCCTCGTTGTTGCCTTCACTTGATATTTGTCTATGTGGTCCCAGCTTGTTGTATGAATTGTCACAAGTTGGCCTATATTCTGACTTTGGTGTTAACGAAATACCAACTGTGGTGAATGCAAAAAACCTTGGAGTGCATTAGTCAGGATGCAACCACATGATTTAAGAATATTTTAACTTTCAGGAAAATGAAGCGAGTTTACAGTTATGTATCACTAATACATATTTCATTAAGTAAAATCGGTAAGATGGTTCACTAGCTCCTGAAGAACTGAGGGCGTATGAAATAAAATTGGTGAGCTTGGTACAAACTACTGAGTTTGGTAGGAAGTTCATGACATGTAGTCCAACAAAGCTGTTGTTTCTTGAAGCAAATTGAAGTATCTAAACTACTTTATTGATGACTGTAGAGAGATACAATAGGGGTGAGAGGCATCCTATCCCCACCAAAACATGTTACGTTGTTATATTCCGGTCCTCAAGCAGTATTGTTCTCTTTGCGAACCAGATATTGGATTACACGTGGTAAAACAGTTTTTCTTAGTGTGATCCATTCTTGTTACAAATACTTTAGAAGCAAACCTCCTCTTTCAACTCACATGATGGGCCAGTTATCATTACCTAGAGTTGACCGTCCTTGCATTTTGTTAAGGTTGGCCTTGATTATTGAGTGATAATTCCAAGAGTAAGACCAACTTCAAGTCATAAATCGCTCTTTGTTTGTCTTGAGACAAAGGCAAACACATCGAACGTGTAAGGGTTTTAACTACTCAAGATTTTCTAGCGACTTTTTGAAGATTTTTCACTCGTAGATAACTACCAAATCTCATCTTGAGTGATAATGGGACACATTTCGTAAGTGCTAATAATGAGTTGTTATTAAAATGCATTCAATATAACAGTGCTGAGATACAATGATATTCTAAGTAACTAACTAACTCACTGTCACTATCGAACCCGTAGGTTCATGGCTGTGCTTACATAAGCTATCCATAAATTCCTATCCTGAGCTAATGTTTCCAATCATTCGTTGTATAATCTACTTCCCTCAAATCATGGTTAATGTTAATCTTCCACCTCATTCTTGATCTACCAACCGGGCATTTTCCCTCTGGTTTCCCTACAAGAAGCTTCCATGAACGTCTTTCATTCCCCATTCGTGCCACATGTCCTGCCCAACGCAGTCTACCAGACTTAACTGTTCTTATTATATCTGACTTCCCATAATAAAGACCATGTAGTTCACTGTTGTGTAGTCTTCTTCGTTCACCTGTCTGTTCATCTCTCTTTGGTCCAAAAATGTTCCTAAGAACTTTATTCTCAAATATTCGTAATCTCCTTTCCTCGCTTAAAGTTTCGCATCCATATAATATAACTGGTACAATAATAGTTGTACATATTTTCAGTTTAACATTTTTTGAAAGGAGTTGGGACATCAAGAGTCCCTGTAATTCATAATAGCACGCGTTTCCAGAATTGAGTCTATGTTTAATTTCTTTGTGCATCTCATCCATATTTGTGATTATTGTTCCTAGGTATTTGAATTAATCCACTTCCTCAAAATTACCCTAATTTGTCATTAGCTGTCGATTCCATTATATAATGTATTTCTATGTGCGACTATATATTTACTTTTATTGACATTTACTTCCAGTCCCAATTTCTTAGTGTTACTCGTTGACCTTTAGTATCTCCTCGCTGTCTCCCAATAGTACTACATCATCAGCATAAACTAATAGCTTATTAAAACCATTGAGTTGTAGGCCTTCTTCATCCTCTGAAGATTTGATGGCATGCTCGAGTACAAAATTAAATAGTGGAGGAGATAGTGCATCGCCTTGCATCAATCCATTGTGTATTTCAAAGGTATCCGAAAACTGTTTGCCTTCACTTTTTGCCATTTAGACATATTCGTATAAGTCTAACTAAATGTTTAGGAATTCCGAAATCCAGCAGGATACTATATAATTTCTCCCTTTTAATTGAATCGTATGCTTTTTGAAGTCTACATATAGTTGATTTTATTTTTCTAAAATCTTATACTAATAATCTAATCTGTTGTAGACTTGTTTCTTCTAAATCCACATCGATGATCTCCTAAAATGTCATCAATATAGGGAGTAAGTTAATATATGTTAGAATTTTGTACTAAGTTGAAAGTAATGAGATATCCCTGTAGTTCTTGCAATCAGTTTTATATCCTTTCTTATAGATTGGTATGATAATCGATTCTTTCCATTCATCTGGAAGAGCTTCTTTTTCCCAAATCACACTAAGCAACCGGCGTATATTTTCCATCAATTTCATCAACTTTAATGGAAAAAGGACAATTTTCCACCCTTCAGTCATCATTTTGGTTGGATTTGGGAGGATGGAATAAAGTCGCCAAATAATTGTTGAAAATAACGCTAGGAAGGTCTATTCTCAATTTGAAGAGTTGACATCCCGTGTACTTGTATGGCAAATGGGGCATGTAAAAATAGTAAAAATACCCATAAAGGAAGAGGTAAACTAAGGTAAAGAGAAAGAAAGAAATTATGATTGTCATTGTTATTGTTATTATCGCAATTATTATTGTAATTACAATTATTATTATTGTTGTTATCGCTATTTTTATTGTTGTTATTGTTAATATCATTGTTATTGTTAGTATTATGCTATTATTATTGCAATTATATTATTGTTATTTTTGTTGTTATTATTAGTATTAGCCTTCGTTTATTTCCCTCTGACTTTAAATATTTAGGCTTTTTAGCACTGTTATGTTTTTGTGATCTGATACATCAAGCCTGAACCTGGAGGACCAGGTGATTTTTGGTCAAGGTTTTCTTCTTCTAGCCTTTATCAAACCAATGACGAACTGCAAGGCAGCAGCTTCTGTAGCCTAGATAAGGGGCCCCTCACAGGGTATTATCAGTCGGGCGTACCGATCCCTGCAAGAAATAAGAACTGGAATGAAAACAAGAGGACTGGAGGGCATGGAGTGGATGGATAGAGACTAGTGGAAAAGAAAAAGAAACATTTAGGCACAGATAGATATCTAAATATTAAAAATCTGTATATAAATAAAGTTATTATTATTGTTATTAGTATTATTATTATTATTATTATTATTATTATTATTATTATTATTATTATTATTATTATTATTATTACTGTCACATATGGAGATGAATGGAAATTCAACAAAAACTTAGTACAAAAACTTATGTCGATGGAAATGGATTTCTTGAGAAGAGTAGCAAGATGTTCAAAATTAGACAAAATAAGAAATACAGTCATAAGAGAAAAAATGAATATTGGTTATTCAATAGTAGATTATATACGGTATAAGAAATTAAATTGGTATGGGCACGTACGACGAATGCAAGAAGAAAGATTACCCAGGAAAACATTGGAATGGGGTCCACCTGGAAGAAGGAGGAGAGGAAGACCTCAAAAACGCGGGGAGGCAGGAAAGAAGAACGGACAGGAGAGCAAGAGGACGGGAGGACAGGGAGGGGAGGGAGAGAGACGAGGGGAGAAGAAAAAGAAAACGGGAGGCACAGAAAGAGGGGGAAACAGGAAAAGGAGAGGGGCGGGCGAGCAGGAGGAGGAGGAGGAGGAGGAGAGGAGGAGGAGGAGCAGGAGCAGGAGCAGGAGCAGGAGCATGAGCAGTATATGAGGAGGACTAGGAGGAGAGAGCATCAGCAGCAGCAGGAGGAGAGGAGGGAGGAGGAGGAGTGAGGAGGAGGAGGAGGAGGTGAGGAGGACGAGGACGATTACTACTATTACTATTATTACTATTATATTATTACGATGATTAGTATTACTATTATTACTATTATTATTATTACTATTATTATTATATTATATTATTTTATAATTACTATTATTATTATTAATTTTATTATTATTATTATTATTATTATTATTATTATTATTGTTATTATTATTTATTATTAACGATGTTGACAAGCTCTAGCAATTATCAGAAAGGGATTTATAAAAAAGTCTAAACAGACAAGAAGTAGAAAAAGAAGAAAAGATTTTATTGCATTGTAAAAAGTTGTCTGTGAGACTAATGCTATTAAAATTATTTAAATGTCGTGTAGTTGATGTCACAACCACAATCACAGTATAAATATTAATGCATTGAAGCAGCTGTTCTCTTTATTGCTTACCATTACTCTCTCATGACGTCAAACTACTGTGCTCTACCGGTTATTACATTACATTCAAATTTATTATTAATATTTTTTTTCAAATGTAAATTATAAAAATGGCGATATATATATATATATATATATATATATATACACACACATATGTGCATGTCACACATACCCTAGGAACAATTTTATTATTACTAATTTTGAGTATACTGTTAAAAAATAAAAATTCTAATTGTTAGTTTAGGTCTTCTTAATAATTAAAATAAGGTAATTTCAGTAAATATTAAACTTTAATTAAAACTCAAATGATTAATAACGAAACGGACCGCATTAATGAAATTCAAACCAGCATGTCTAGATAGTCGAGGAAAGAATTAAATTCGAAATCTCAAATGTAGCAGTTTGAGAATTCAAAATTTTCATTGTATGTATCTATAATTAAAAAAAAGAGAAGATTTATCTATGTTTTCTCTAAGTAAAATATTACAAGTAAAAACATATTAAATAGAAATAACATGGACATCTGGATTCGCTTGTAACTATTTATTAATACAGCAAAATATTTGTTTCCTTAAATTGTATACACGCTTTAAGATCTACGGCCGTATCGGGTTTACTTTTTTTTATTTTCATAAGTCTACTATTAAATGGTGAATATGATTAAATTAATTCTGGTAACAAAATTCCAACCCAGTTGGCGTGGGTGTTAACCTGGCATATCCTGAATGTTGAAAATTCTACCGCTTGAGCAAAAGCGCTCAATATAGAAAAATCATTAATTAAACTAATAATTTCTTCTGTTAAATAAAATGTTACGTCTACCGCTGTGGTCCCGAGGTAACGTCGCGTGGAAGGAATGTGCGCTGGGGTTGTTAAGCGACACCACTGAAGGAGGGGAATGTGGGAATTATAATGTAGCAAGCGTTACAAAACACGAATTTACACATAACTTAAAAAAACTAATAAAATATTTAGAGTTAAAGCTTATATAAAAATAAAATTAGATGTATTAAACTAAAACTTATCGATAAATATATATTCTAGAAATTCTACACTTAGGCAATTAATTTTAATTAAAGAAATTCCACAACCTCTATTCAATTCCAGACGCTGATAACAACTGAGAGAGATGTGGAGAAGTGAGTCCATTCATTCTAAAAGTAACACTACCCTCACCCTACTAATAAACCAGACCTCCATTTCTTCAAGTTTCGCGTCCGATGAGCTGAAGCACCACCAGTTCGCTTCGGAATAAGTTTCCTGGTTGAGGTTTTTTAGAGGTTTTCCCTCGCCTGTAAAACAAATATCAGGAAACTTTAAGACCCAAACATTATCTGGCCATCATAATCATCATCTATAATATATTCAGTTTTTTAGTATGAATATATGATTTAATGGTGTGCCTTATCTTAAATGTTCGTGTTTTCTAGGAAGTGGCTCTGGAATTTAGCTGATCACTCATCCGGTCAGACCTTACATGACCGTGCGTGGTAAAAACGTAAGTGTATGATCCAGAGTTTCAAATAACTCCCTACAGGTCCTGTCCCTGTAAGATCCGGGTAGAACGTAAAAGTGCCTACAGAGGTAGATTTTAAATTACGGAAAAGAGGCAGAGAGAGAGAGAGAGAGAGAGAGACAGACACAGACAGAATTAAAATGTTATTACTTATTATATAAAACTGTCAATATATTTACTTTGACACTCAAACATTTTACATTATACGGTACTATATTACCATTGATATCAAAATTTATATTGTAACCTATACCAGAATAATGCACATCTATCACCCCACGTTAGGCGCCATTTGCAGCCGGAAAAGGCACGAGGGTCTCTTCAGGGCGTATTTTAGAGTAAGCTTATTTCTGGGTTGTACCGGTGTGAAGGACAAGGAATTCGATAATCAGTAACAATGAGTTGTGCAATTAATTAAAAAGGGTTTATTTTGTTAACCTCTTATGAACAACACAATACTCAACAAATTAATAATACTCGTATCTTGAAGACTACTTGAGCAAATCTCAACTTCCCTAGTATATTTTACGTACGATCGATTGATTCATACTTTTAGGTAATAATATGGGAGCAACAGGCTCCTCTGAATACTCGTAATATGATAAACTAGCCCACTCTGTTTTCAATAAGGGAGCTACTTGCTCTTCTCTGTATGCACTCGTATAGGAGCTACTGGCCACACTCTGATCGTATGAGATCAACCGGCCACACTATATATGTGTATGAGCTACTAGCCACACTCAACAATAAAATTTCTTGGCCTTTTATATTCATTTCCCAAGGAAGTTTTAAAATTGGCTCAAGTATTTCTTTTAACAAAATGTATTGTTTTACAAATTTGACGATATTTAACACGTCAAGCAAATGTACACTTTTATAATAAACATTAGTTTCGCTTCGCTAGGTACATGAACCTGCCAACCCTTGAGTTACCGTTAACCACTGTATAACAAAAGTTTATTGTGTGGTCCCAAATAATAACCAAATTAATTCTAGGAATTACTAATGCTACACTGTGAATTTATTATACACTTATCGTATGCAATTTTTAAGGAATTATTATATAATTTATACTGAAATAATTAATTTGTGGTTATGAAAATTCAATCTGATATTTGCCTTGAAGAGTAAGGAAACTCACGAAAATTCCGTAGTCAGATTTACCGAGTCTCCAATTTTTCAACACACACACACACGCATATATATGTGTGTATTTATTTATTTATTTATTTAGATGTATGAAGTTTCAACTCCGTATCCAAAATACGTACACAAATTAAAACAACATTTAAGAGAAATACAATAGGTGCTGATAAAAAATGTGAGCAGTTATTGTATTACAGTGCAACATATACAAAAATATCTATTCCACAAAAAATTATAACTGCCAACTTCAGAATAGTTACTGAACATGACTAACTACAGAAACGCCTATACAAGGTATGCATTGCCAAAATCTAATCTGCCCACTATATGAAGAAGCGAATATGGACACCGCCCACCTACGTAAATGCAAAGCTATGGAATATGTCCTGACTATGTGAGGAAGTCAAAGACAATATCTACTGGGAAACAGACGGAGAATGACAAACCGTCAATTCCTTGTTGGTGTTGAACAAAAAATGATAAATGCTTTAACATAATATGTTATAATATTATAAGTGTATGTCTTCCTTGTATCCGGTAAGGCTGTATGTTCGTTATGTGATTCTTTCTACGGATGACTGATTAAATTTTAATGATAAGAATTAACTCCGCTTTTGAACGAAATGGGTAAATTGAGTAACTTATGGAAGTCACTGCTCAGTCTCGAGAGCAGATAAAGGAATATTTTTCTATAATAACGTTAGTTTCCTGCTAGAGATAAAAAATATATAAATTAAAAGAGACATACAAAAGCCTTGAAAAGAGATCAGTCCTCTTCATCTTCTGACATAAGGCTTAATAAACAAGGATTGCCTGGTCAAACGCAGGAGGAAGTATTATGCAGTGGTGTGTATTCAATCCCAGCTATCCCAGCATTGCTGGGATAATTGGTATATTCATAATTTTGGAATAAAATAAAATAATACAATTCCCAAATTTCATTCAATTCAATTATGCGTGAACATTAGAATTCAAATTTCCCGCCGCGCCAGCACACATCTATCACATTCGGCTTGACAGAGTCTCCTCAGGTCTCATTATCCACATATAGGAATACTCAAAGTGTTTCTTCTATGTTATCCCTATTAACACCAGCTATTACGATACAGATGAATTCACGCAAGTGCATATATGTATCTGCCTGCTAAGGCCATCGATAACCTACTAGACGAAGCTTGGGTCTAAACAATAGATTTCTTGTTGAATACTAGTGTATCTGGCGCACGTCACAACTCGAAAAATGTACAAGTTAATCGATAACTATAGGTCGAATGAAGTTTCGACTTATCGATTACTGAGGAATTCTTTTGATGGAGAGATGTTATTGGATGATGCTACACAAAAAACGTGATTGGCTGTTTATGGAAGCGCTATTATCTCAACGATAGAATCTTTCGAAATATTTTAAAGTCATAATATTTAATTTAATAGTTATATTTTTTACAAAAGACAAAGCAATAATATAAAATAAAATAAAATAATGTGATAAATTTTACTGATAAATGTGATTTGTCAAGTGATTTGAAAATGAAGGTGGGTGACTGTAACTCATGTTATAAGGCCTACACGAGATATTTTTGTGCAGATCTTTCGAAAATAGCCCCATACAACAAGTAAGACCAGTATACAATCTACTATATATGAGCTTTTGAGAGCCTTGTATGCTTCACATTTAAGTATATATCACTTGGATTGAATCGAGTTGTGTAAGCACGAGTATGAATTACAAAATGTATGTTTGTATACCCCTACTATTATGGTAGATTTATAGAAACACATTTACAATTATAAATTATCATATTATTTATAAAGTGAACAATTTGAAATAGAAAACATTATAAACTATAATATATTTTCGTCACCCTAATTAACTCAATTGCACTATCGGACCCGTAGGTTCATGGCCGCGCGGCCATAAGCTCTCTATACATCCCTATTCTGAGCTAATGTGTTCCATTAGTAATCCCCGTCCTGAGAATCGAATGAGGGACTCCGGAAATGTTTCTCCCATGTTCAAGTTTGTTGATGGTTGTATTCTTAAGGTTGCATTCTTTCGACCAAAATACTTTTTTTCGTCTGACTTATCGCCCGCGACCTGTCCGGTATGGGTAATCGTTTCAGCAGTAAAGCTACCGCCGGCATTGGCATTTTCGTCATACAGCTGGAGTAATTGCTGTGACCACCGCACACCATTATGAAATGGGAATCGCAAATTAAATTGATCCTGGTAATGAAATTACAACCCAGTATAGAAAACTATTAAAAATCCTCGGTTTAGTCAACACGTAGTTTGACTCCCCGATTACGACCTGAGCACATTGCTAGAACCTTGTTCCTCCCACAATAAATAAGTATGGTGCAGTGATGTCCGTAACATTTTGCGCAACTGATAAGAAGAAACCAAATAAGAAAATGTTAATATTAAAAATGTTAGTGATGTAAGCAAACTGAAATGACCATAGCATAAAAATGCTTTGACAACATGACCTACTGGTGGATCCTAAACAGTAACTTCGTGGATCACAATGGGCTCACATAAATTCATTCTTCTGCAAATCAAGACTTATTTAACATTTTCCAATACTGTTATTTTAACACAGTTCCAATAATGGATCATATTTTAATATTATAATGATATTGTGAAAAGAAAAATTAATATGTGAACCAGGAATCGAACCGTGGACCTCTAGTTCTCCAGACTAGTGTGCAGCCCACTACACCATTTCACACCTGGCACAAACACTAACAATTCTTTCCACATATACAAATCTATAATTCTCGTTTCGTCCGTTGTCAGGTAGATGACACTGCCATCGCTAACGACCGGCTTCGTTTAGAAGTATCTATATTTGAGAATTTTACACCACCACTTTTATAAGCAGTAAACGATGTTATTTAACATTTTCCAATACTGTTATTTTAACACAGTTCCAATAATGGATCATATTTTAATATTATAATGATATTGTAAAAAGAATGGTGTAGTGGGCTGCACACTAGTCTGGAGAACTAGAGGTCCACGGTTCGATTCCTAGTTTACACATTAATTTTTCTTTTGACAATATCATTATAATATTTTAATATGATCCATTATTGGAACTGTGTTAAAATAACAGTATTGGAAAATGTTAAATAACATCGTTTACTGCTTATAAAAGTGGTGGTGTAAAATTCTCAAATATAGATACTTCTAAACGAAGCCGGCCGTTAGCGATGGCAGTGTCATCTACCTGACAGCGGACGAAACGAGAATTATAGATTTGTATATGTGGAAAGAATTGTTACAGTCTTACTAATAAAAATCTCTAATACAGGCTTTCATCAGTTGTTTAATTATGCAATATACTGTATAAGCCTTATGTAGATCACGTATAATTTCCTTACTAATAAACGTTATGCCGGAGCTATATGGCAAAACAGGAACAATACACAATACGTCACATATTCGTCATCATAATGACGTCAGAACAATATTACTCGCAGTTTGTAACAGAAATAAAACATCAACTAGTGATTATTGTGTAAGAAATGAATATGGATAAGAATTAATAGAGATTCCCTAATTGAGGAGGTACGGAAAAAATAAGTGTGTTTTAATTTATATACATTTCACTTCACGCAATGTCAAATAAAACGTAGAATTGGTTTCACAGATAATGTGCTGCCATCTAACGTCAAGAATTTCGACCAATTCTTGGAAACTAATAAAAGCTTTCCCCATTACTTATGAATTATATGCAGTGTTTTAAGATGCGTTAGAAAACGTTCAAAATAGTAGGAAATGTTACCGACAACAAAATATCATTTCAAGCGAAAAAAAAAATTAGTACAGTTTGACCGGGAACCGAACCTACGACCTCACGCATCGTAGTCAGAAGCTCTAACCACAAGACTACCAAGTTAACATCTAATATGCTGCAATAATAGTACCTCTATACTTAAATACATTTTTATATCTGTGTGTGTGTGTTATGTATTAAAGATGCAAGAAAGTTTTCTTAAAATAATATTATGAAGCATATAAGCTACATTCAGGTTAAATCTTGTCTACAGCAATTATTGTAGAACATATCCTTTTGTGATTCAATGTTCAATTTTAAAATATTTTTAGGCCTAATCGAGAATGAGTGTAACGAAAGGCATTTTATGATGCCTTTATTTTCCTACCCAGAGCTTTATTAATATTATTTATGCCCTGTGCATCCATCAAACAGTCGTTAAAGTGTTGCATTTTGGGTTAAATTTGAGGAAACTTTCATCAATATCATAAGAAAACAATCTGTTGATCTTGATGTCCGACATTTTGTCTAGTTATAGAATCCTTAAACAAGGGTGGAGGCATGTATAACGATTCCCATGTAAAGTTGTACACCTCTTCTACACTGAACAGCTAATACAGTGTTTATTAGTAAGAATTTTCAACTGAGATGTGTATAAACCTTGTATAAAAGTTATATATGGATTATTAGTAAGAGGGTTAGTGTTTGTGCCAGGTGTTGAATGGTGTAGTGGGCTGCACACTAGTCTGGAGAACTAGATGCTAACGGTTCGATTCCTGGTTCACACATTAATTTTTCTTTTCACAATATCATTATAATATTAAAATCAAGAGTTACCTTCTAAATCCATTATACTTTCCAAGTGTTTAGTAAACTTGCGTAATACATTGCCTTGGCGCTAATGGTCAGTCATTCGCCCTCCAGCTCTGTATCCGCATTCGCGTATCATTCACTCCATGTGGGATTCGCGGTGGACGAATCGGAGCTAGGGCAGGTTTTTCTCGGGGGTACTCCCGTTTTCCACTGGCAAAAACTTAATTCCATCATTCTCCATAACGATGTCATTAATTTCGTTCAATTCCATTTCATATGCTCCATTGGTAATGCGAAAACGCTGTCATCCGGCATCCGTGTATATCACAAACCTTCAATTATAGGAGCTTCACTTCATCTTATCCCTCGAACTAGCATTACGTCGTATTCTTTACTTGACTTGTAATATAATTCAAGGGGGGGGTGATTGGTGAAAGTTTCCACATTTTCGGTCAAATTTAGCATTTTTTGTTTTTTTTATTAAAAAAAATACTACGTACCTTGAAGTATAAGTTGGCGAAGTTTCAGTGTCCTATGGCGCTTCTGTCTCCCTAATGACTGCAGGAGGGCATGTATGCTACATTCTAATTTAACTGCATGCAAACTTTCAAATTGGCTTTTCCACAGTTTTATTTTCATTGCATTTCAATACAATCAAATCAAAATAATATTGACAAATGTAATGATAGAAACACGAAATTGTATCTGCATGTCCCACACACTATGGCCAATAATTCTATGCATGTATTTTGAAACAACGTTGATAGTTTTTGAAATAAAAAATAAAATATGTGTAGTAATTTAAAAAAAGTCCATATGCAGAGGATGTATTTATATTTTATTCTTCCTTTATTATAATGATATAGAAACGTTAATGTATAGTGTTGTCCTAAATAAGTCAGTGGTCGTGTAGAAAAAAGTAAAAAAATGCTAAAAAATTATGGAACTTATTAAAAATTTTAATATGTACATTTTTAATGGATTTTCTTCAATAACTCAAAAACCTTTAAGCCTATAAGGATGCAACTTCGATATAATATTACCTATTATGACATGAATATATGTACAAAACATGAAGTATGTAGCTTAAAAACTGTAGAAAATAAAAATTTCACCAATCACCCCCTTAACAGTCACATTAGTTGTATCAATTCAAAATGTTCAATACAAGTGTAATGTATGCCTGTGGCTCCGGTGAATTCCCTGGTGCCCTCGTGGTTATAGTACCCGCCCCTAGTTCCCACGTTCAAATCGGGCCGGGTTCCATGGATTTTGATCATGAGTTCCTCTGGAAGGAAACTATAGTCGTGGATCTCGTGTCTTAGATTTACGGCACGTAAAAGAAGCTTAAACCTGAAAAAAAGAGACTTCTGATCAAATACGTCATTCATTTCACGCCCAGACTTGAATTGCGAAACTAATGATCACAGAGTCGTCAAATAAAATATTAACAAATTTAAATAAACTTGTTCGTGTTTTGATAAGTTTAGTAACACGGTGTTATATTTTGCTAATTGGTGTTAAATTAACTTACTTATTGTTAAGAGTATAATACAAGGAAAACTTATATTTTAAAAAATAAACAAAAGCCAGCTGCACTTTGGAACGCGGGAAATTTAAAAATGAATGATGTAGAGACACTGTGGTCTGGAGTTCGATGCTCTGAAGGGCAGAATGGCAGTATTTCACACACAGCTGCAGACACAGCTGTCTGCGCGTGGCGGAGTCGCGGTTTCGAACCCCGGCTCTCGCGCGTGTTTGCACCTGCAATTAGGCCTGTTTCGTGAAAAACATTATCATTAGCCGTACAGTTAGACACAAAGATGCGGGTATGAAGCGAGATAAGGCGGTATCGACTATGGAGAAAATGTAATTAATGTTATGAAAAGTGCGACCGAATTCTAGCGAGATAATGAGCTGTGTTTTTTTTTTCTTGTTTTCTCTCATGCGGGCTCCAAGCACGCGCCACACCACACCTGATGTGCTTTTGTTTTAACTTCCATGTCACTAATTTTATTGTGATTACGAAAGGTACACTATTACTGGAATATCCCAGTTTACTGTAGGAAAATTTCCTTCAAGATATTTTCAGAATTTACGCCAGCATTCAGTATAAATTTCCCAATACTACATTTGTCGTTTTAAGTCCTTTTCAGACCCGATTTTTATTTTTCATTCACGAACAAAATCTTTACAATTCAGGCAAAATCGATCCTCCATAATTAATTTTTGTCTTTTTTCAATAATTACAATTTTATGGATTTTTTAAGACTCTAATAATTGTCTTTTCCATTAAATAAAAACCACTCTTATTACTTTTGAAGTAATAATATATTGTTGGGAAGTGGGTTTTACAGAATCGAGGAAAATGTTTAAAACCCGAGCGATAGCGAGGTTTTTAATTTCCGAGATTCTGTAAAACACTTCACAAACGTCGCGTTGTACGTTATTTTTTGAGCGATGGTATTTTCAAAATAATAAATAATAATAAAATAATAGTATCTTTGTTGGAAATATTTGCGTCCATTATAAACAACTGACTAACGTTAAGAGTGTGGGCAATATTTATTATTTGAAACTACTGGAGGCCGTGACATCAAATAACAATAAAATGGCGACAAATACGTATTTATTGTTTTATATTCGTTCAAATAAAATTCACTTCATTTAAAATGCAGTGATTTGTTTCGTATAATGTATATTAACACTACATTTTGGATATTTTTTGTATATACATTGTACGTAGTATACATAGAGGGCAGGTGGCTTTACTTCTCACACATGGTTTGTAATATGTAATATTATAGTATAGTTATTTTATTACATTATAGTGATTTAGGTTGGCAATCCTGAAATGTAGGAAGTTGAACTTTTAATCAAGGTTGTGCTTCATCCTCCTTAAATGCACTGGAATAGATAGAATGACTTTTCATCCAAGTGTACTGGAGACTTATGAATTGTTGTAGATTGTAACTAAGCTCTCTTGTTAAATAAAGAAACTTATAGAACATGGTATTTAATACTATGCTTGTCTTTATTCTCCAAAATTTGGTGCCGAAACTCTGGGAACATTTGTAGACTAGTGAGAAGATAATAATACTTGTGGTAGTGATCTAGAAGCCAAGGATTACGTTAAAACAAGAGATTCAACACGCATTATTACTAATTATACATTGCTCAATCACAGAGTTAAGTGCAAGGTAAATCTGTGTAATTAAATAGCATTGAATTAATTAATTAATTTCCTACAAGCTTCCATGCACCTCTTTCATTACCCATTCGTGCCACATGTCCTGCCCATCGCAGTCTACGAGACGTAACTGTTCTCATTATATCTGGCTTCCTATAAAGACCAGTAATTCACTATTATGAAGTTTTCTCCATTCACCTGTCTGTTCATCTCTTTCTGGCCCAACAGCATACATTTTTCAACTATAATTCAATTAAATTGTAAACATACAGTACTCTATACTATAGGACGTTTTAATGATATAATTTATTTAACTAATGAGCCCTTGTCTATAGTAAACACAACCTTTGCTCATTACCTGTTCAACTAAAGGATATAGTAGATATAAGTACAAATCTATGTGGCCTCGGAGCTTTTCACTTGCTCTCAAATTCATTACAGCTTGTAATGAGTCTGAGAGTCATAGTAGATAAATCTATTATATTCATCAGTAAAAAGGAGTACGGTGATGGGTATCAGCACATGTAATTATACAGTGCAGTGTGTCCATGATAGGGATGATAGGCCATGCAGAGAGAATCATTTTTTGTGAAGGAACATACGTATAGTGGCAATCATGTCGTTTATGAGTTATGCGCAGATGAAGGTGTTCACCCGTAAGGATCGGAATTCAATACAAACAATTGTACACGTATCATTTTATTTTAAAATGCATGTTTTTACAAGAAGTGTTCAAACAGTCGACCCTGTGCCTCATTTTATGTTTGATATTGTCGCAGCAACTATCGGCCATGACGGCTGATCATGGCAGGATTATTTTTGACGTCGTCAAAACACTTATTGTTTGAACACTTATTCGTATTTTAAAAACATGTATTTTTTCAATAAAATAATACGTGTACAATTTTTTGTATTCAATTACGACCCTTACGGGTGAACACCTTCATCTGTGCGAGACTAATAAATTACGTCTTTGCGACTATATGTTCCTTCACAAAAAATGATCCTCTCTGCATGGCCTATCATCTCTATCATTTTGTCAGTGAGGCCCTGTTACACCCTGTATATATATATATGCCCTATTTATTTTTTATCAGTTTTCATAATGTTTTACAACATCTTGCTGTGCCCAATTAATCTTGTGTCATTCTCCTCTACATCTCTTTGTCATTCCAATATCCATCGTCCAATCCTTTTTCCTTACGCTGCTCAAAACACCATCAATCAACATTATTTTTGGTCGTCTTCTTCTTCTTCTTCTACCAAGTGAAACCCATTCTAGTATTCTTCTTAGAAATCTGTCTTCTGGCATTATTTTGACATGACCATAACATTTTAAATGTTTGTTTTTCATGAAATCCACAATTGAAGTTTGAACATTCATCTTTTGTTTAAATATACTGTTTCTTATTTTATCTCTTCTAGAAATTCCAGCTGAACGCCTCCAAAAATACATTTTTGCAGAATTTAATTTCATCATCGTTCTAGAATTTAATTCCCATGTTTCTACACCGTATGCCATTGTACTCATTATTGTATTACAAATATTTGCTTTGTTTTAGAACTTATTTTCTGATTATTTATTTGTAAATTATTATTTAAGAAAATATTTTACAATAATTAATTAAATTGTGAATATGGTATTCCAAAGTTCTACCAATTCATTTCCTTTATGAAATGCTTTTGCGATCTTTCAATTCATAAAACCCTATTTCAATTCATAAAACCCTAGCTGATAAACCAGTCAGTTAAACCAAATTCCTATATCATATATAACAAACTAAGAATCTGTATAAAGTAAAGTAAAATTGTATCACTCACTTCTTATCATATATGTGTAAAGTGATCCCATTACAGGCCTTAGGAGGCCCTTGGGGTAGTAGGAAGTTAAGGTCCCCACTTTTTCTAGACAATCGGCACTAAGGGTCAGCCGTGTTGTTAGCCCTGCGTGACGGCCGCCTTTACCCCCTGAACAAGCTTCTGGTACTCATTTCAGTTAGAGGCTGAGTCGGCCCCAGGGCCATAGTGCCGCCAGAAGGTTTGGTTCAGTTTAAAAATCCTGACCCCATCGGGTCTCGAACCCTCGACTTGTAGCATAGCACCTTAACCACTACGTTACGGCGTGCCCCCTCATGTATGTGTATCATATTCAATTGTACAACATTGCCATGTTGTACGCGTATATTCAAGTCTCCAACTTAAAAAATAATCATAATAAATGAAAGAGGGGAATGGAAACTTGTTGAAGGAAAGATCTTAGTAGGTACGGCAAGAATGAGGTGGGAGAATAACATCAGCACGAGGGAGGTGAATTAGAAAAGGAATGATTGGAAGTTGAAGATAAGGAAGTATGGAGAGAATATATCCGTGCAGCCGTAAGCTTCAGTGTAGATATAAACCTCCTCAACTCAGGGCCGAGTCGAGAACTGAGATGAGAAGCTTCTTCCTTATGAATTACAAGGCCTCACGCGTTATCCAATGGAACAAAATGAACTGAAAAGAATCAGATATATGTGTGTGGAGAAATGGTGGAATTAAATTTTTGGCAAGGGAAAACTAGAAAAACTCTGAGAAAAACCTCCTCAGACTCCATTTCTTTTACCACGAAACATATATGGAGTGTCCAAGACACGATCTCGGGACACATGGATCCGCGTCGGGTTAGATAGTACTAGTTAATTAGTTGGATAAATAACTGTAAATTTTTCTACAGATAATCTCGTGATAGTATTATTCAGCCTCTATAAAATGCACTTTTTATTTATAGATCCTCTAACGTCTATGATTGTTATTGTATCTAGTGTTCGCCATGGATTGTAGTAGTATATAAATCCATGTCTTATTATAATTTTAAATATTATGGTTTTGTGTTTAATGATCGAATAGGCACTAGTAATCAAATTCTTGCCGATAATTTGTTTTAACGTCTGAGAAAACTTTGAAAAGCTCCCAATCAGCTCGATCGGTTTTCAACCCGGGATATCCCAAATGCTTATCTCAAAAGCTATCAACTGGTCCAGTTCGCTCAGTGTATGAGAAATATTTTAATATTTGGGAGTTTTTAGTCAATCGTTGTAAGAGCTCAGTTGGTAGAGCAGTGAAATCTTAGTGGTATATAATTTCAGTAATTCATACGTCGCTGGTTCAAATCCGGCTGGGAGAGTTTTTTTATAGAAGAATATTACTTTTAGCTCATACTACAATAGTATCGAATTTAAAGATATTTACATTTTTATCTTATTCTGTAAAATATTAAAACTAAAAAATAAAAAATAAATAATACTTTTAAAAAACTAAAAGAACACGCTTTATTAGAAAACTAAAAAATGAAAAATAATTTTAATTTCCAGTACGCTTGGGATAAACTAAAGTGGTCAACAAAAAAAATCATCTGCAATACAATATGGAATAAAATTAGAGTTATCAACAAAAAGAAAATAATTTTACCATCAAAAGCGTGGGGTGCTTTTATGATTTTTTACATTTTCTTCTTAGAGAGCTTACTTTTGCCAATATCTGTTTATTATCAAATATATTAATTGATATAGAGCACCCCACGCTTTTGAAGGTAAAATTATTTTCTATTTGTTGATAACTTTAATTTTATTCTATATTGTATTGGATATGATTTTTTTTACCACTTTAGTTTATCCCAAGCGTATTGGAAATTAAAATTATTTTTCATTTTTTAGTTTTTGACTGTCTGTCTGAATACCCTGATACAATTAAAGATGGCCTTATATTACGTAGAGTGGATGTGAATTAACGTTCGAAATAAAGTAGACATAACAGAAGAAGGCAGAAAATGCAACTCGCTTTTGCACGTTTGTATGGTACAGCCTTCTGTCTCATAACATACTGTACTTGAATATGCACTTAGGACAAAAAAGACAGACTTTTATATTTATGTAACCCGACAAAAGTATAATAAATAAATAAGTAAATAAATAAAATAAAGTCTGGATATAGGATAAAGCTTGATAATAATGTAATATCAGCACGATTTTAAATATATTGTATACTAGCTAATACCCGGCGAACGCTGCTACGCCTAAATAATGATAATGTATTTTTGCGTTTAGTTGAATAAGTAAAAGGAAAAAAAAACTATAAATTTATATCGTTATTATTTTTAGATATACCGTGCTGATTACCCGCTGTGTCCCAGGAATCCACTCATCCCGATCTGCTTGGTATAAATTAGCTGAAAGACGAAAATTGTGCCTTTATGCTTAGTTTAATAAATAAAGGGAAAAATAGTTTTAAATTTGCTCTCTTCGTTAATGCAGCTACAAAAAACCAATAAACTAATTAATTCTATTTCCAAACTACCTTTCATACAATCCAAATAGTAAATAAAATCTCATCTCCCAAAATTTAATATTCAAGCAATCACTATAAGTAAAGCCATATCGTAATTATTTTTAGATACTCCGTACTGATTACTCGGCGTTGCCCGGGAATCTACGAATCCCGATGTACTTGGCATAAATGGGCTCAAAGACAAAATTCGTTATATTGAGTTATCCGTAAAATAACATCCGCTGTGCGCTGCTATGTTTGCCCGGGAATCCACTTATCCCTATCTTCTTGGCATCAATGAAAGACAAAATTGGTTATTGTGAGTTATACATAAAAGATAATCATATGCTGTCGCGGGCTTTTATGTGCAGCTTTTTTTTAGATATTTAATTCTGTTTACATTAATTTGGTGTGTTATGGTTTAGGTATCATAAATCATTTAAGCGTACAAAAAGCTACTTTTTTCACGTTTTTCACTACAATGGGTGATTTTAAGGGTGAAGGGCTAGAGCATTGAAACTCTCTTATAGCCTTTAACCTTCCCGGTAAAATACTGAACATTTTGCAAAAAGCCCATCACAATCGGATGAACGGTATGGCAGCGCACGCTTGCACGGAAATCTAATTATCCCGATCATCTTGACATCAATGAAAGACAAAAATGCTATTGGGAGTTATCCGTGAAAGATAAGCATATGCTGTCGCGGACTTTTTTGTAGTTTTTTTGAGATATTCAGTTCTGTGTACATAGATTTTGTGTATTTGTCATGGTTTAGACAGTGTAAGCCTTTTAAGCGTCAAAACGGATTTTTTTCACGTTTTCACTACAGAGGGTATTTTTATAGCTTATGTTCATCCTGGGAATCTCCTGAACAATTTGCAAGAAAAGGCTCCATCATAATCGGACGAACGGTATGGCAGCGCAAAAAATATGAACAAACAAACATTCATTCTCATATATTAGAATATATAACCAGTTATTCCTTTCAGAAATGTATTAGAAACATAATCATAAATAAATAAGAGACACCATTCCATTTATTTGCATTTTATTGTACTTGAGTTTCGGAATGTACCTGACTATAACCCCTACTACCGGTATTAGGGTTCTTGAACGCGGCCTCTACAAATAATCATGGCCGCCTTTACATTCGATGCTTTCGGTAAACACAACTAATTGAGTTTAGTCATTTCAGAAATATGATCGCGTTTTTAATTGAAGTGAGTAATATTTTGTTGTAACATAAATAAACTATTTCTGTTCCCTCCTATAAATCCATCCATAGTAATTCTGCCCGAGGGCAGGGTCTTTCACTGCAATTATAGCATTTTCATGCTATGCTTTACAGATTTACTAGGGAATTATAGGTGTGGTAGCTTCCCGTTGCTTTCCACACCGGTGAAGGATGATGATAATGATAAAGATGATGATGATGATGATGGTCGGTTGATTTTCGGGAACCGTTGGACCCTAAGCTTCCTGACATTTGTGTTACAGGTGAGGAAAAACCCCGAAGAAACCTCATCCAGGAGCCAGTCCAGACCGGGAATGGAACTCGAGTCCGCTGCGTGATAAGGCAGCACACTACCTCGAGACCACAGCGGTGGACCTCCTATAAATAGTAAACTGATATTAACATTAAACTCCTGTAACAAGATGTCAGGGAATCCAACGAGCAACAGGACCGTATGTCTATAACTAACTCGCTGGCACTATCGAACACATAGGTCCATGGCCTCGCGGACATATACTCTCCACACATCTCTATCCTGAGGTAATGTTTTCCAATCATCTCCTGTACAATATACTACCATCAAATCATGGTTAATGTTATTCTCCCACCTCATTCTTGGTCCACCACCTGTACGTTTTCCCTCTGATTTTTCTACAAGATGATACCATTCCCTTCTTTCATTATGTCCTGCCCATCGCAGTCTACTAGACTTCAGTGTTCTTATAGCTAAGTTAATGTTAGGAACGTTATTAAAAGAAGTTCGTATTCCTGTAGAAGCGGAGCGAAGTTTCCTGAAATAATAAATAAAACTAAAACAACACGCTTTATTAGAAAGCCGAACTAAAAAATGAAAAATAATTTTAATTTCCAACACTCTTGGGATAAAATTAAAGTGGTCAACAAAAAAATCATCTCCAAAACATATACAATAAAACAAGAGTTATCAACAAAAACAAAATAATTTTACCATCAAAAGCGTGGGGTGCTCTATTTCAATTAATATATTTGATAATATACAGATATTGGTAAAAGTAAAGTCTCTAACAAGAAAATATAAAAATCATAAAAAGCATCCCACGCTTTTGATGGTAAAATTATTTTCTTTTTTGTTGATAACTCTAGTTTTATTCTATATGTGTTGGAGATGATATTTTTGTTGACCACTTTAATTTTATCCCAAGAGTGTTGGAAATTAAAATTATTTTTCATTTTTAGTTCGGTTTTCTAATAAAGCGTGTTGTTTTAGTTTTTTTAAACTGTTATTTATTTTTTATTTTTTAGTTTTAATATTTTACAGAATAAGATAAAAATGTAAATATCTTTAAATTCCATACTATTGTAGTATGAGCTAAAAGTAATACTCTTCTAAAAAAAATCCTCCCAGCCGGATTTGAACCAACGACCTACGGATTACTGAAATTGTATATCACAAGAATTCGCCGCTCTACCAACTGAGCTCTTACAACGATTGACTTGAAAGTCGACAAGTCCGCAACCTATTAAACCAGTTTTCATTTTTTTTTCTGATGATTCAGGCCAGGATTTTAGAAACGAAATATGAAATTATTGTATTGTCACGGGTCCATTATAAGTAAACATCGTTTCAAGTCGATCCAAAGTTTCTAAGTGAGTGAAAATCGTGTTCAAGGATTCCGTTACATAGATACAAAGACACTTTTTTATTTTCTAACGATTCTGGAGAGGATTTTAAGAACAAATATGAAAATATTATATTGTCAAGGGTACTTTACAAGTATACAAAGTTTCAAGTCGGTCCAATGTTTCTAAGTGGGTGAAAATCGTGTTCAATGATCCCGTTATGTATATACAAAGACACTTTTTTTCTGATGATTCTGGCCAGGATTTAAAAATATATTGTATTGTCATGGGTTCTTTACAAGTATACGAAGTTTGAAGCCGATCCAATGATTCTAAGTGGGTGAAAATCGTTTTCAAAGATTCCGTTACGTAGATACAAAGACACTTTTTTATTTTCTGCTGATTCTGGCGAGGATTTTAGAAAAAATATGAAATTATTGTATTGTCACGGGTCATTTACTAGTATACAAAGTTTCAAGTCGATCCAATGATTTTAAGTGGGTGGAAATTGTTTTGAAAGATTCTGTTAGATAGTTAGATAGATAGATAGATAGATAGATAGATAGATAGATAGATAGATAGATAGATAGATAGATAGATAGATAGATAGATAGATAGATAGATAGATAGATAGATAGATAGATAGATAGATAGATAGATAGACAGATAGACAGACAGATAGACAGACAGACAGACAGACATACAGACAGACAGACAGACAGACAGACAGACAGACAGACAGAAGACAGACAGACAGACAGACAGACAGACAGACAGACAGACAGACAGACAGATAGACAGATAGATAGATAGATAGATAGATAGATAGATAGATAGATAGATAGATAGATAGATAGATAGATAGATAGATAGATAGATAGATAGATAGATAGATAGATAGATAGATAGATAGATAGATAGATAGATAGATAGATCGATCGATAGATAGATGGATAGATAGATAGATAGATAGATAGATAGATAGATAGATAGATAGATAGATAGATAGATAGATAGATAGATAGATAGATAGATAGATAGATAGATAGATAGATAGATAGATAGATAGACACAGGTCAAGCTAATATAAAGCGTGTAAAAAGAAAGTGATTTTACATGACTATTAATTATTTCTTAAAAATTGAAAATACGCCATAAATAAAATAATAACACGTTTTACTCTTTGCGGTATATTTGTAATTCTTTAGTGTATAAAGTTCATAGAGGAGTTTAACTAAGTACATTGAATGGGAAGCCAGTATTTTATTTAACGACGGAAAATCGGAAGTCATTAGTATCATGACACAAATAAAGTTGGAAAGGGCTGACAAAATTTGCCCAGGGCTCCTATTTCAGGCCTGAGGTTATTTTGGCGTGGCGTAAATTTACGACACCAATAAAAAAAAATTAAAAACACAAAATGTTTATGTCCAAAAAAGGACAATCCATCCTGGCCGTATTTTAATTTACGAATCTCGAATCCAATATATAATTTATGTTACGTTAGTGATCTGTTTTTTTTTAAATCGAATTTCGCTATTTGTCAACATTAAATTTCTCAACTGCACTCAATAAAATTTCTAATGACATGCCTACAACCGGGAATCGAATTCTTCACCTATTGGAGATCAGAAATGCAAACCGCTACACCATAAAAGCTATTCTCTTTAAGGCCCGGTAAATATAGTCTCGTAGTTTCCACTTAAGTACGTGGCATATAAAAAATAGAATAAAAATAAAAAGACAGAAAATTTCAACAATAATCGAACTATTGGATCGCAGAGTATAGGTACAACTTTTACTCGGATGTCGTGCTGGCTGTGGAATGTTGAGGGCCTCAAGGGACAAACAGAAACGTTCCAATAACTTGTATGTACACCCGGAGCAAGTTTTTCTTATTTTCGAAGAACTTGAAAATCTCAGCTGAGCACGTGACTTATATTAATAAGATGGTTCCAAGGACCACCGCTGCGCTGCACCGCATCTCCGTCTGAGAAAGTGTAAATATTCCCTCCGGGCGCCCATGCATCATCTTGTTGCGTAATCAGATATTGGCGAGGAGTATATTCCGTCATGTGGACGGGCAGGCAGACAAGCACACCCACGCACGCGACAGCTGTCACTTGGTATGCAGCCCGCGCTGCAGGAACACCTGCCGGTCCGCGCGTGCCTTACCGGAACGTTCTCAAGCACAACCGCTTGTTAACGTCAAACGATACTCCTTCCACAAATTCGTACTTCGCTTGTTTACAACTACCTGTTAATGTGTAGTTAGCTCTATAGATAGATAAGCCATATTCCAGTTAGAATAAACCATATTATTTGTTAGCTTTATATTTCTGGCAGGATAAGGTCTATAGCCCTACTTGATAGCTCTATGCACTTATTACGTATAGTTCTTATTCCTACATTGCTCTATAGGGTAAAAGTCTATAACAACCCACATTAAATACGTACATATTATCATAAGTAATGCTACGAGTGATTTCCAAATTATCGATAAATTCACGACTCACCAAGTAAGGAGTGAATTTATCTAGAGAATTTGGAAATCAAGAGTAGCATTTGTTAGGACTATTTAACGAATAAAATTAAACTGTTTACTCACAAATCATTATTTAACTATAGTTATTTTAAAATATTTAATATTTATTGTAAACGGCGATGTTTGAAAACAAATGAGAAGAGAATGGTATGCTTCATTTGCTTCTTTTGTTCATCACTGAAAACAGATCATATTATTTATTGCCAAAGGATCGCAATATTGTAAGAATGCACCCTAATGGAGAAATTTATAACCAACATTATAGCTATTGATTCATTTTTTATGTCCTATGATGTAAATATGTCAATTATATTTTTCTTTAACGTCATTTACTGGAAAATAATTCGTTTAAAAAAGTGCAAACAGTGGTTTCTTTTTTTGTGATATAATCAATTGCTACAAATGTTTTATATTATCTCCCGCATGCGCTATCTGCTGACATTCATGCACTATATATACAATCTGATAGCCGCATTTCTTAAAGAGTCAGTCACTGCAAAATAATGCTATGACCTATTCAGAGTTTAAAAAAGGAGCTTTCTTTAATGTGATAAACTTCGGTTGATAAATTCGAGGCGAAACACGACTGTGATTGGCTGTAAATCAGAGATCATTGAAATGTGATTGGTCATTAACTCCCATTTGGGGCATGAGTTAAATAGTCAAAATAATGTGATTTATCTTAACAGGAGTATGGATCAATATTGCTCACTGTTATCTAGTCTGTCATGGATAACCCTTTCAGCAACAGTGCTACCGCCGTGCCGGTATAACTCTCGGAGTCATTTAAGCACCCAAGCCACTCCACCACGAAGAGGTAAAAATACCACCGGAGGAATGATATTGGAATATTACCGGTATTTGCAGCAAGTTGGATGAAAGTGGCTATATTATCTCCCGCATGCGCTAGAAAAAAAAACAAATAAGAAAAGTAGAGAACATTCAAATATGGAAACACAATGATGCTCGAGTATTTCTAAACTTCTCTATGTCTATCTTTTTTTATCTCCTTTCCCCTACATTCACTGGTTAATGCCATAGTTAACCTTAACATCCCATGTCTTTAATTCCCATTTCGAAGGAAATCGGGTACTCTAATTTCCCTTACTCTAAAAATACCAAAACTTTAAAATTTCGGAATCAGAATTGAAAGCGCTGTGCCTAGACACCAGATATCCTAAATTAAAATTCTAGGCCATTGTTCTTTATTTTAGGATCGTGCTCTAAATCTTGGTTCTGTTGAAATTCCCTCATAGCAATTGCAATAATCCTAAAATATTGATCGCTTCCATTCACAATATTTATAATTACAATAGAAACGTTTTCCAATAAATCCAAATTTTTAATTGTAAATGTTAAAAAGCGGTTACAAGGATGTTTTGTGTTTTGTCTTATCATGTAACATTTTATTACAAATCGCTGTGGGAGATTAATAAATAAAGAAGTTATATATTCAAATAATCTTGAGTGGATAGGAATCTCGTGGTAGTGGCTATGAATTCATTATAATGCGCAGCTCTTAATCTGATGTCTTCAATTTTGAAAGTATCGTAAAGTATAATTTATGAGTATGGCTTATGGTAGTATTCTCCTTATAACACCGGTATTACTTTAACAAACCAGTTCCGGACAGTCTGGCTACTCTTTCTATCAACATTTCCTTATTTACCAAATTAAAAATTGTCTACCATTCGCCTAATCACTCGTTATGAATAAAAATGCGAACCAATCTTATTTAGGAGATTGCAAGTTCAAATCACCGAACTGGAAAATGTATATATTTCAGTTTTCCTCAACTGTCCAGTTAAATTCTGGGTTCATTTTAAGGTTATATAACGATTACCAAATTTGTAATGAATTTAAAATAAAACATTTATGAACGCACAAGAATTAAAATATGACTTACAGTATATCCAAGACATCCTATGACGTAAAATACTAAAGCATCTCTAGGGAGCAATTAAAATGTATGAAAATAGAAGAAAAGAGTACAATTTCTGGAAATAAAAGTTGAAATAGAAATGTCGCAAAAGTATATTATAATATTATAATTGGGCCATTAATATTCCTTTGCAGACAAGGGCCTCCTGTTAGAAGAATAGCTAATAGAAAGGGCCTCGGACCATCCACACGGACCTCTCAATGTTTATAACATTCTTTCACTTCTGCTGCTATTGTAGACAACACGGTCCCTAGTTGACACGTGAAAATATCAAATCATCGCATCCTTTGCCTCCCCACGCTTTTACTTCCTGACCTAGATTCCCATACGGTCACTGCATATGTACATTGTTTGAGTCCATTCTGAGCACATATCCTCCTCAACCCTACTTTCAAAATATTGCTTTGTTCGCTGCGCCAGTTTCGTTGACCAGAGAATAAAAATTACAATTACATATTTAAATATTAGAAACTGAGCGAGACTCTTGCTCGGATAATCCCATTCGATAACATTATTGAGTTCGTATAACAAGTAGACTATGATACAAACTTCCTGCAAAACCTCAACTAATAAATTCAGTAATGTCAAGGCAAATACTAGGTTGGAATTACATTAGTTAAAATGGTCAACGAATTTGCATGTGACATCTAAATACACACATCTGGTGAACTCATGAGCAGGCCTATTCTAGAAGATTTATGCTTGAAATCTTAAATGTTTTAGTGCGGCATCAAAATAAAAATAAAATAAAATGTATGCCTATCAATTTTAAATCGAGATATAAAAAATATTTATTAATAAATAATAAAATTTAACTCTAAGGGATTTTAGAAGCATCTTTTTATCTGTAAGCCTATCCTGGGTCCATAACACCAAGAATATATTTGTTATAATTTTTCAAGTTTTTATTCAAATAAAATATTGAAAAGAAATACATTGCCAGATTAAGAGCCGCAGAAATGAGATTGTTGCGCCGAACTGCTGGATATACTCCATTTGACCATCAGATGAATGAATATTTTTAATAGAACTCCACATTCAACCTTTATTATAAGATAGATCCACCTACAGAGACAAATGGCTGAATATCACCAACTAGGATCCTCAATGCAGTTCTTCGGTATTGCTCACGAGGACGACAACGACGACCTGGATGTCCACAAAAACTACTTTTAGACCCTGTCTAAATAGGTCAACATTGTCCTATATTCATGAATGGTAGTAAAGTGATCCCACTACAGGCCTCAGGAGGCCCTTGGGTAGTGGGAGGTTAAGGCTCCCACTTTTTCTAGACAATCGGCACTTGATGTCAGCCGGGTTGTCAGCCCTGCGTGACGGCCGCCTTTACCCCCAGAACAAGCGTCTGGTATTCATTTCAGTTAGAGGCTGAGTCGATCCCAAGGCCATAGTGCCGCCAGAAGGTTTAGGTCAGTTATCATGATGAAATATTGATGAATGGGAAATTTTTGGAAACCACAAGATGGACATTTTGGGGAAAGTATAATTTGCCAATAATTAAATAAAGAAAATATGTTTTAAGCCTAATATGAGTAAACCAATCTGGAATTTGTGAATATCTCCAAATTTACGAGGATTCGTGACTAATTCTCAAAAAGAGAATATTAATTTCTGATTTTTTCCTGATATAATGCAAAGATATCAGTCACTAAATATTTCTCGTAAGAAACAATCTTGCAAGAAGTCATTTACTCCGCACATTGTATAAATTATAAATAGTAAAAAATTAATTCTAGCAAGTCAGATAGCTTCCAAGAAGCGAGTTTTTTCGGCTTGTATGATTACACATACACACATGAATTTACACGTCAATTTTGTTCAATTTACTCGTATGTCCAGTGTTTACTTACTACAAGCAGCGAATTGAATATAGCGGGCAGCATCAAATTTAATTTAGTTTTTCAAGGTGAATACAGACTTTAATTCCCATTGTGTTTAGGTGAAAGGTCACAACACTCGTAACCCTCTACAACCTTCTGCTGAATGCAATAATCTTCTGGGTAGCTCATTGGTAAAAAATGTCTAAGATCGCTCTTTTAAACCAGCTTCAGTGATTTTAAATCATCATACGATTACGAGCAGAAGAGCGAAAAAGAGGATCCACTTTACAATGCAGTTTGTATCACTACGATATATGTAATCAGCCTCAAATATTAAACCTTTCGACCTGTTCCGTCCTCTTGTCTATGTCTGTCTATTCATGCAACCTATTCTTATTCTTATTCTTATTCTTATTCTTCTTCTTCTTCTTCTTCTTCTTCTTCTTATTATTATTATTATTATTATTATTATTATTATTATTATTATTATTATTATTATTATTATTATTATTATTATTCATTATATATTTATCTCTCCCTCTCTTTCTTTCTCTCTCCCTATTTTTCTAGGATTTGTTGGGAATTCGGGATTCTGGCATCCATAATATTATATTATTATACTATATAATTTGATACTCTTTTATTTTGTATTTTTGAGTTTATTATGTTTCATTTTTCTCCTACTGTTCCAATATTTTTTTCTGATTTTCTTTTCACATCCGGAAATTGTTCTCAAAAATTTGAAAAAATAATAGAGCACGGGCTGATTTGAAGCCGTGTATGGTAAGCGGGACTGACTACAATGAAAGTGTGAACTTATGAAATACGATTTTCTTTGTGGTAAATATTATATTAATGTGTCATATTTTGGGTATCGTAACTAACAAAAAATATTACATTATACTGACTGCGAGTACTGACCTATATTTTTCGTGATGATTAGGCCTAGTTAACTGATGATAGTGATAAAACCTTAGTGAAACTTGGGATTTAACCTCGAGTGAGTGAGTCAGATGTTTAGATAACTCGTATTTCATTTGACTTTTTAATGTCACCGAATTTACAAATAAAATTTTCTGCACTGTTGTAAAGTTTACAATTTCATGATAATTTTTTTAACCAATTTTCTTCTTCTTTTTTAGTATTTATTCCTTTTTATTGTTTATATGTCTCTATTTTTGTTATAATTTTTTTAAACATTTCCCCCCTCTTACAGGATGCAAACACAAGAAGAGGATATTTCATGGGACACATAAACATAAATTTAAAATCCCTATCCATTGAGGATAGGAAGGGCGCCGGGAGTGGAAGGTAGTCTACTGACCATTGCTCGATGACGGAGTCAATTTATTAAATTACATAGGTTTATTCTCATAATATTAAGTTATTACGTAAATAGTTCATCGTAAAATTGTGAAATTGATATACTTATAAAATATTTTCTATTTTTATTAATGATAATAATAAATGTATTTAATTTTGATTTTTCATAAACCCATTAACCTACTTTATGAGTAGGACCTACCTATTTTGTCTAAAATTAAAAATATTGCAATTAAAAATCATTATAATGTTTACAATATTTGAAATTGTACCACGAAAAAATCAAAATAAATATAATTTTAAAGAAATTGATATTAATAATAAAATATTGTATATTATATTTCATTCTACACATATTATATACCACTTTCAACGAAAAGAAAAAGTTGGTAAAGTTCAATTTGACTCAGAGATCGAGATGAATATGTTAATTAAAAGATTGTTGTAAGAAACGAAAACATTGAAACAATTTGGAATTCACTTTTTTACAAAAATCGTTTAATTAAAGAAATATGTTATTATGGTATAAACGTAGTGTTGAGTTCAGAGTTTAAACTGAACCTCAATAAGGGTGCGGTTTTGCCGCCAATTATTCGTTTGTTGAATGTGTAATTTTCACAATAAAACGTTTGTGAGCAGCGACATGGAACATCGACCACGTGTGTGTGTTAACACTCTTCCTACTATCTATTATATCAGCACTTTACAAAACAATACAACATTGAACATTATAGTACCCTGTACTCTACCCCACATATATAGTCTATTGAACAAAAATTATAATGGCATGTGGAATCGTGCCGAAACATCGGAATCAGTGGGCAGAGGCCGATCTTCAATCCATGAAGCGGAAACTCAACACAACTGTATTCATTATATATAGGGTGTAAATGAATTAATCCGCATATATTTAACTACGTATAGGGGGTATTATATAAGCATTTTGAGATAATGAACTACGAATAAAAATGTCCAAGTTAAGATTAGTAAAATGGTTGACACGCCACTGATTATTTCAAATTAAAATGGAAATAATATGTTACAGATACTGTAACTTGCAACAAGCATGCACCTTTAGCTCAGTGGTTATAGCAGTGCAATACCGACGGAAACGTAAGAGTTATGCATCACGTTCGAAACTCCGTACAATACGTGTACAGTTTTTTTGTTCTTCCTTTATTAAGTACGTACGGTAAATTAGTTACGTGGTTTAATTGTTTATTCATTATTTTGCAGAATACGGTAGTGGAATGTCGGCGCAGTACATGAGTTACAAAACTATCTATGTACGTATTGTACAGACAATTGTTTGAGAGGTTGTAATAATAATATGATTACTGTAGAGTGCAAGAGGTTTCGCAAATAAAATGTGTAATTTCACTGTGCAGTACGTATGTACTTAGATAAATGATAGTGCAGTGATTAATAATATGAAGAGGTAGTGTATATACACATGGCGTACATACTATTATTGGGAAAGCAATGCATTTGAGTAAACCAGACTCATTAAACAAATTGTTCAAATTGGCGACTTACATTCTCACAACACATACATCGGCGACGAAAGGATTCTCGTACCCCGTTCAAGATACCAGGTGTCTCACGGATCACATCACATGCTGCGATTGTGCGTGCAACTAACAGTTCATCTGTGTCAACAGGGGTCGCATACACCACTGTTTTCAGATGTCCCCACAAAAAAATAATCAAGTGGACTGAGATCTGGAGAGCGAGGTGGCCGCACTACAGTTGGACTACCTCTTCTTATCCAATGGCCACGATACACTCCATCTAAATGATTTCGCACATTCCGGCAGAAATGGGGAGGGGCTCCATCGTGCTGAAGCCACGTGTTAATCCTGATGTGGAGAGGAAACTTATTCTAGTAATGTAGGTAGGACGTGCTCTAAAAATGGCTTATAAATGACACCATTTAATCTCTGGGGAAGAAGGTAGGGGCCAATGATGTGGTCAGAAATTATGCCTACCCATACGTTCACTGAAAATCTCTACTGGAAGATGGCATGAGGATTTTCATAATCCCACACATGACTGTTATTCGAGTTCTGAATCAGCCCATCCCTATTAAATACTGCCTCCTTAGTGAATAATATCGAGGAAAAGAAGTGCGGTGGCTGCTGCAAAGCCCAATTACAAAATTGGGCCCGTTGAGCGAAGTCCAGTGGCTGTGAGACTTGTACTTTTTTGCAGATGAAAGGGATAGAGCTGGTCTTCATGCAGGACTTCCCATACACTTTGATGGTTCGTACCCATTACACGTCCGATAGCACGAGTACTAGTATAAAGTTCCTCTCTCACCCTATAAAGGACATTTTCTTCAAAATCTGCAGTGTGGCGCATACGTCTTGCACCGAGGTCTACTCTGTTTACCTTCAACGTCCCATGCTCCCGCAAACGCTTATCAACAGACTCGAAGGTTGTTCGGTGAGGATGGCGTCTATCCGGATACCGCTCCGCGTACATGGTAGCAGCTCTTAAACCATTACCTTGTGCTGCATCATAAATCAGATTCATATCGGCAAGTTCAGCATAACTGTAAAGATGTTCCATGATGCTTTCATGTAATGAAACTGAACTGATACTGAAGTAACTTCTAATCAGATGTTATTGTAATCAATATAAGAATAGGAATTTTGCGCATACCCTTACTAAACAAATTTCAGTGTTAACATATCACAGTATACACGCAGTGTACAATAGGAAAATACGAATTTTGCGCATGCCCATACTAAACAAATTTCAGTGTCTACATATCACAGTGAAGAAAGATGGTGCGTCAGGCGGGGTCGGCCGGCACCCTTGTCATTCACAGACTTCTATATAGGGACTTCATCTCATCTCAACCTTCGACCCGACCCTGAGAACCAACCAAAATTAGATCGTAAATTGGTTTAGTTTAGGCAGTTCCTGCATGACAGACTCTTTTCTCTGTTGCCTTTGGTACTCACATTATTTAAGATATTTATCAAACTGGAGCAATAAAGTATTCAGGATGGGAATACAATTTTGGAGATGGATCAACAGATACAATATATATACTCTGTTATTTGCTCAAGAATATGAAGACATGGGGTTTACGTTCAGAAAATTATTGGACGAATACAATAACTGGGGTTTGAAAATAAATTTAGAAAAAAACATTCCATATGGGTACGTGGAGAAGATACCGAAGATTTAATATTAGAAGATCAGAAAAGGTATATTAGCGGATGTGAAGAATTTGAGTATCTGGGAGTAAAAGTAGATAAAGAGGATAAACAAGAAAGCGATATTAAGAACAAAATAAATACAGGTAGAGCAATAACATCAATGATAAATGCAGTCTTATGGAACAGACATATAACCAGAAAAAAAGTTACAAATATATAATTCAATAGTGAGGAGTACTGTCACATATGGAGCTGAAGTTTAGAAATTCGACAATAACTTAGAACAAAAAACTTATGTCGATGGAAATGGATTTCTTGAGGAGAGCAGCAAGATGTTCTAAATTAAAATAAGAAATACTGTCATACGACAAAAAATGAATATTAGATATTCAATAGTACATTATATAAGATACAAGTAATTAAATTAGTATGTGCATGTACGACGAATGCAAGAAGAAAGGTAACCCAGAAAATAATTGAAATGGTGTAAACCTGGAAGAAGAAGGAAAGGAAGACTTCGAAACTCGTGGATGCAAGAAATAAGAAGTGGAATGAGAACAAGAGGGCTGGAGGAAATGCAGTGGATGGAGAGAGTCGAGTGGAGAAGAAAAATAAAGCTTTAGGTGCACATTGAAAATTTGAATATAAAAAAAAATACTTTGTTTTAATTTCCTCTTTTTTGACCTTTCTTTCCTTGAAAGCGAAGATGTGTTCCTTCACGCCTCGAGTCTCCAGTTCTCATAATCATTCTTATGCCAAATTTTAAATATTAAGTCAATAATTGAAATTTAAAGCCCTGATTTTTAATGGTCTAAATTTATATATACTTTGCAAAACGTATAATGAAAATAGTTTGTCAGGATGGCCATGTCAAGGTATTTGCCGCTGAAGCAGACGAGAAATTTAGTAATTTTAAAAACTATACTACAGTTATCTCTTCCAAAATATATACAATATGAGAACACGGACACTAGTTGTGTATTCTTACGTCACTATATAAAATTTACAAGTTAAAAACCCATTTTTTTTATTTTCTTGAGATTCAATTTAAACTATGAAGCAAATTTGGTTAAATGAAGGCCAAATAGAGTGCAATATTGCCAGAAGCAGGTGGTTGTACTCACCTGTCTGTATCTCTTAGAGATGCGGGTCTCTATAATTATGCCCACGTCACATTAAAATATCCCCCGAATTTTCGAATGTGCTGCCGTCTCATTGGTGAGTTGACACAGTTACTACTTCAAGGATTTGATTCCGGCTCGTTCGATTCTTCAAGGTGAGGCACGCGCCGCTCTTGAAAAAATGTCTTCCTTAAAAAAAAAAGAAGGAAAATTTACCGTCATTTTCAAATGTAATGCCTCGCACATCTAATTAACTAAATATATTCAAATGCGTTGAGCCAGACACAGATTTAAGCAATATGGATGTTTTATGTTACAATGTCTAGAGAATCTCAAAGAGGTTAGAACGTACGTCTAACTAATTTTATCTACACCTACCTAAGTTATCATATGAACAATTCTAAATACTTGGAAAGTATCCTCGCCAATTTTATGCCCAAAGATTATAACACTAAACCTAGACAATAAAAAACAATAAAAATAAAAATGACACAAATATTCAATCAGCGTTTACAATAGTGATTACAAAATTGGTTAACAATAATGGCAGCATCAGAAAATGCTTTACAACAATTCTTTATACTTTAAATAATATATCTCTAAAATACAATTTAAGAATATCTATATCTAAAAACAAAAATATTAGCTCTGAAAGGAAAATGTGCAATAAGAACAAAAATAGTGATAAACAATATAATTATAGACCAAGTTTAGAATTTTAATTATTTGGGATGTCATTCAAGTAATGACAGAAATTTAGATAAACACACTAAAATACAACGATTCAATTATCTATGAGGCACAATTAAACGTACTTTATTGAATAAAACTAGAAAAGAAACTATTTAAAAAATTTACAAAGTATTGGTAGTACCATCTCTTATCTATGGATGTGAAACCTGGACATTAACAAATGCGGATAGTAAAGAAATAGAGGCTGCAGAAATGAAGATGTTGATAGCAATAGCAGGATACCAAAGGACCGATAAAAAGAAAAACGAAGATATAAGAACAGATCTTAATATATTTAATCTGTGTGAAAGAATAAAATACTATCAAAATGCTTACCTTCAGCACGTATTACGAATGAATGAACAGCGCATACCAAGAAGAATGTATAATTATAAACCAAAAGGGAGAAGTTGGGAAGACCATTGAAGAGATGGAAGGACCAATTCGACCTATAATGAGATCGGAACAGGCCATTGGGCTTAATCCTTGTTGTTGATGATGATGATGATTAAAAACTAAACGAAGAAATCACTGTAATAGCTAATTTTAAAACAATAATAATAAAATGCATTATTATTAATACAAGGTGTCTCTAAATTCACTATCCATTTCCATGAAAACACTATTTTTTTTTATTTGTGTACACTGTTATCTTAGTGCAACGTGTTTACCACGGAAGAACGGGTTGTCATTGTTTGTGCACGGATTGTTTTGTGAAGACGCCCGAGCTGAATTTACCCATTAATTACATAAACCATCTCTATCAAAGGCACACATTCCGATACTGTGTATCGGCAGTTGTGTGATGAAGCACGCGTATCAGCAGAAACAGAGCAGCAGGTTAAAATTGCCAGTGATAGTCCGAACGCATCAACTTGACGTCGAATGCCCCTCGCAACGCAGTATTGAAAATTCTACGTTTTGCGCTACCAAAAATCGCGTCTGCTGATTTTGGAATCGTATCACAGAAGCAGCAGATTTAAATGTTAAGGTCAACATTTCGTTTCACAGTTGGAAGGTGGAGTATGTGATTTGACCTAAGTAGAAAGGCAGTATAATATGTGTAAAACTTCATAATAACATTTATTTTTCAATCATTGACTTCCTTCAATGAAATAGATAGTGACTTTAGAGACACCTTGTATTATTATCATTATCATTATTATCATCATTATCACTATCATGATTAAGTGGCATTATTGTTATTTCTGTTTTATAAGTTTTTCAGCATGAATGCATACTTAAATTTATGAGAAATATATTGTTAAATTATGCACAAGGATTTGTTGGAATCTCATGTAAATTTATAACAAACTAGTGGTCGCCCAGCGGTCTGAATTCGACCACAATTCATTATATTTTTACGTTTGTCACAAATACGTCATTATGCATTAATTTTCGATTTATTTTAAAAATACGAACGGTAGGAAATACGTGGTATAGCTTGGCTAAGCCATATTTAAAAAACAATAACGCGTCATTTGGCATTTATATTTATATTATTTAAATTTGTATTTGGACTATTATGTGTACGGGAATATATATCCCTTCTTCTTTGTCTCTCACTCCGACCCGTCTGTTCTATGTCGAGGCATAATGGAAGTAGGTGTGAATATTTAAATATTTCTTTAAAAAAATAATTTCTGTTTTATAAGTTTTTCAGCATGAATGCATACTTAAATTTATGAGAAATATATTGTTAAATTATGCACAAGGATTTGTTGGAATCTCATGTAAATTTATAACAAACTAGTGGTCGCCCAGCGGTCTGAATTCGACCACAATTCATTATATTTTTACGTTTGTCACAAATACGTCATTATGCATTAATTTTCGATTTATTTTAAAAATACGAACGGTAGGAAATACGTGGTATAGCTTGGCTAAGCCATATTTAAAAAACAATAACGCGTCATTTGGCATTTATATTTATATTATTTAAATTTGTATTTGGACTATTATGTGTACGGGAATATATATCCCTTCTTCTTTGTCTCTCACTCCGACCCGTCTGTTCTATGTCGAGGCATAATGGAAGTAGGTGTGAATATTTAAATATTTCTTTAAAAAAATAAGAAATTACTGAAACCAAGATTAGACAGGGTTTAATTTAAATTTAAATAATAAAACCTACTCACTTTTCTTAAACCACTAATAACAAATAAGCGAGAGTAAGACAATTTACATTGCTGCTGCACAATATTTTCTTTTTGCAACAATGCACTTTCAGTATGAACGTAAACAAATGAATGAGTACACAAATGAATGAGTAACACACATACATTCTTTAGAGACAATTTATTTTATTTATTTGTAATACATATTATACATAAACTTTATTTTTCTGCACTCTTCCCCTATATGAACTTTAATTATGCCAAATATCGCACTCCTCCCTGCGCGCAATCTGCTTAGAAAGGGGTACAAAGCTTCTTCTTCACGTATTAATATATAGATGTGTATAGTGGACCTAACAAACATGCATCTTTGTAAAACTATTTTAAAGTTAAGGAAGTAGAACTTTCCCTTAACTAGTTTGGCTAGTAAGTAGATTTGTACTCTAAACTTCCAGAATCAAGTCCAGTGCAAAGAAGTTGTGAAGAATGATGGCATAATTGCATCATGAATGGAACCCTCATTTGAGTGTGACGTCAGAAGACGCGGAGACTTGGATGCAAGTGTAAAGCACGAGTATTTGTTTTCATTAAAAGACGACGGTTAAAGACAATTAACGGCCGCCTCCCGTCGACTGATAAGGAAATATCACAGGAAACAACTGGCTCGTGCGACTCATTACCATATCATGAGGGTAGTCAGGTGCGCACTTCCAACTTGTCAATTCATAATCGCCTGCCCAATTTTACAACCACATAAACCTTGATACTCATACAATACTCCACATCAGTTATGTAAAACTGACATCAAATTTCCTATATTCTTCTTTCTCTGCTATCCTTTTTCAGTTTTGGGTTATGTGACTATTCCGTTCCTACACTGTTGAACGTGTACATAATAATAGTAATAATAATAATAATATTAATAATAATAATAATAATAATAGCTTTATTTTACCTGGCACAGTTAAGGCCTTAAGGCCTTGTCTACCACTCAACTACCTTGGAAGATAGAAAAAATGAAGATATACCGCTATCGTATATATTCCAGGATATTTGGGCCGCATCTCCGAGAACAAAAATCACTGTATCATAATTCTCATCAATCATATTAATATGGATTTAAGTAAAGACAGCTTACTGTAATACTTTAAATTGGAAGAGGAGAACCATATAATCGCAGACCACAAGTTAGTGTCTGTCAAATGAGAATTCAAACGTTCAATCCATATATACAATAGGCTATGATGTTTACGACTGATTTAGAGTACAGGTGCCGACATATTTGATTATGTATGAATAGAGAACACCTATCATTATTCGTAAATCATACTGGATATCTTAGCACTGAGAGAGCACTTCGGCATGCATCTAGAGCATATAATAAGAGACACAGGAAGAACTACAATTTATGGATGGGTTGCAATATGACCTTTGTAGTTAAAACTGCTCTAACGAGTAATAAATAAATTGAGATTTAACTGAATTGATTATAAATTATAAGTATAATTGGTATCACTTAGAGGGAGTGTTTGACTTCGATTTGGGAGTTTCCGGGTTCAAAACACACGATGAATACAATATAAATTAATAGCACACAGAACACATGAAAAAATATTAGGTTGTTAATGTCTTTGTATTTTTAGGCGTTTTAAAGGTTAATAACACTTGTGCAGTAAGTAAATAAAACAATATCTTTCAAATATTCTATATACGAGTACCCTATCATATTATATTTTTAACCAGCCACCACTGAATCAAAGAACCCAAATGTGCGGAATTTACGTTTTATAATAAGCGGCGCCAGCATTGCGAAATGAATCACTATGTACGGTTATATCACTGACAAAAACAGAATGTACGGTAGTTGCTAAATAAAAGCCAGAATGCCAAGGTGGACAGGTAGCCGGCACGGGTTTAAATTTCGCGCACGAGGTAATCACAACTTGGCAAATGACCCCCTCTTCATTCCTACCGTACACATCACGCTCTTCCTATTTCTTTATACCCGTCTATTTTTATGCTTTTCAAAACAAAACGTAAAATTTCCTCACGATTTTTATGTCTTGCATCTATGTAATAAGTGAGATTTTCGAGAGTTCCCCGGTTATACCTCAGAAATTTTGTTTGGAAGGATCTGGAAGGGGTCACTCAGCCCGTTTGGACAACCAAGTAGCTATTCGCTATGAGAAGATGCGAAATCCGGTTAAGAAAACAAACTAGGTTAAAGGACTAAGTCTAGTTATACTACTCACATGACTCCTAAAATTGTCAAACTGCATTCTGCTATCCAGTGACAGTAACCACTACAATCTGCCTTGGCTTATCAAAGTTATATATATATATATATATATATATATAAAAATTACGTGTCACGTTGTTTGCCCGCGATGGAATCCTAAACTATTGAACCGATTTTAATAAAATTTTGCACACTGTGTGCTGTCTGATCCAACATGAGACCTACGGTTGTTTATAACTAAATGTATAGTCGCATTATTTTTTATTGCAAATTACTTGTTTATTATTTAACAAAGAGTTATAATTATCTGTGAGTTCCATACGATTCTAACAGATGACGGTGTAAGGTAATTGGTTTATTATTTAACCAGGTGGTTGTGCTTTTTGTTGCAACCGCGAATTTCAATTGAATTACAAATATTGATTATTTCTTAATTTAAGTGTGTTTGTGTTTATTTTATTTTCAATATATTGATAATAATATTAATTTCGTGTGTAAGTATTAGTTTTAAGTAATCTGGCTGAAAGACAGCAACTTAATTTAAATTTAACTGGACCGAGAAGGGACAATATGGCGAATCAGTTCTCGAGACCATGTGTGATAAGATATCAAGTGCATTTCTGCAAATTGGTATAGGCCTATGTGACATAAATCTTACATTTAAGAAGAATGTCAATTTAAAAACATATGAAGGTTCTAAGGAACGGAATAACAGAACTGTAAGTAAGTCTGTTAGTTATAATAATACGCCTAATATTACAGAAACAATCTCCATGCCTCAATTAAATGAAAAACAAGATGACTATAATATATCACAAGATGATATTACTATACAGAGACTTCTTGATGATGATGAGAATCCAAACTGCCAACAAGTTCGTAGAAAAAACGAAAGTAGGCCTATAATGAAATCAGCAAGCCTCCTCAAAATATTCCATCAATAAATGTATATAATCCTTATGATACACTTATGGATGATACTGAGAACGCAGACAACATAAATTAATCTCAATCAAGAAAACAACTTCCACATAAACCACCACCCATATTTATACCGGGTGTAGTTAACGTACCAGAACTAAAAAATTGTGTAAAACAAAAACTTTCTGATTTAGATTTCTCACTTAGTTTACTACAACATAATTTAACGTATACCTTAGCCACAGCAACGCGTGACACTATTTATAACTCAAGAACGGCTGGACCGATTTTTATGATCTTTGATTTGTTGGATTTGTTTCTATTAAAACATCGGAAAAATTGACGTAAAAATATTTAAAGGCGATACGACGTTCGCCGGGCCAGCTAGTATATATATATATATATATATATATATGACTGCGGAACAGATTAAGCACGAATGAGCAGCTAGCAAATGCAATAATTTTAAGTACATTTCAAAGATATCAATAAATTCTACATCTACAATAGCATAACAGCTAATGCTGAGCCTTAACCTCTCCTTTGTTAAGAGTTACTAGACAAAGTTAATTTAGTTACGTTTGTATGTTATGGTTGTTGTGCTGTCAACATATCGATCTGAGACATCTAGTAGGCAACTAAAGTATTGCTAGGATGAAGATGGTCGGTAAATTTTGTTTAGAGGTCTCTTTATTCAGACTTAAGATTCTTTACCAGCCTGAAAAATCTTCAGATTCGGGACCCGGCTTAAATTCCCTTTAAGAGAACTTGCTCCTTCCTGAAGGAAACAAGGAATATAACCACTAGTCCACCGCGGCTGAATCAACACATTACTGAATTTAATTAATCATGAAATGACAATTCATGGTGATTAAAGTCCCTACAACCTAGAATTTGTCTTGACGACCGATGAAAATCAAGGAAAACGCATAAATACTTTGTGTTGGTAGGCTCTGAACCAGTAACGAGACTAAAGCTATTCTCCGAGTAAAATTTCAATCATTAGAGCCTCTCATAAGTTGGTGTCAAGATGTTCATGGGGCGGAGTGTGGAGCTAGCACCTATATTATATAGTATGCCTTTGTAGATCCTCGAACTTCCAAACTCTTTTTAAAAGGTATTTTTGCAAAGTTTAAATTCAAAGTTTCGTCTTTTTATTCCTTATTATCTATAGACGCTTAACTACATTGGTGTAATCTAGATTTTTCTGTATTTTATGCCTTTTATCGTTTCTGCATAAGAACTTAGATATTCTCCCTCTCTCTAGACATCTACCTTTCAGATAGGTTACTGCACCGATATGAACCGACATTTAACTTCAGTGAGAGGTACTCTCTATCCATACTCCACATATTTTTCAACATAGTCTTATTGTTTGTATTTATTGAATTTGCAAATAGTTAAACCTTATTAAGATAGAAGGGAATGTTAGGGTTCCAGCTTATACTGCAATAGACCTGTGGATAATACATTTGCAGAATTGAATGGTTGGAATTATGAATGTGTATTTTCAATTGCTTATGATAAATTGTTTAATATGATTTTTTATTAAATATTTTTCCAAATATGGAATATACATAATTTCAATTAAGAAATACAGCAGATTTAGCCAAAATAGTTTTCTCTCGAACATACGGTAGGACGTTTTACAATTTATATGGATTCCTGGCACAATTATAATTACCGTATGGATGAATATTAAGTCTCATGAAATAATTTGCAATATTCCATGGTCTGTCATAAATTATGTTAACTTTTTCAGTCTTTTGCATCGTATTTGATACATGAGAGGTTGATTTTTTTTTCTCACTCTAAAAACAACTCAAGATCGCTGTTATTGGTTTTGTAATAATATTATATAAATTTGTATCATGCTCATATCTTTACAATGTTCCTAACTGATAAGGTTAGGTGGCATCACTGTGTAAACCGTAAAAATTTAAAAGAAACACACTGTACCATAAATGATAAACACAGTTTTCATCAAATGTATCAAGTGGGATTTAATGAATCTTCTCATCTAGTGAATGGGTCCAATATTTGTCCTAATTCCACTTCATTGCTGAACAGGACCTGCTATGCCAAAATATATTTTATTCTAGAACATAAGACACTGTAAAATTGTAAACTTTCACGGTAGGTGAAAGCCCGAAAGACATAAAAGAGAATATGTCAATGTTTTACAGTTTATATTGATTCCTAATACTATTAGAATTACTATGTGAAAGAATGTTACATTCATTAAATAACTTCCAAATTTTGCATGGCCAGTTATAAATGGTGTTAAAATTAAATTAGATATACTAAGTTTTAGATCACGATCAGCCTCTTAGTCAGAGCTTCTGAATGCAGTTCACAAAGTCCCAGTATCGATTCCCGGCAAGACTACAGGCATTTTTTCTAAAAGAGAGTTATTCCTGTAGTCATTCGTACCAGGACAGAATGCCAGAAATGTCGTAAGATATTAAAAAAAAAAAAAAAAAAGGTCATGTGTCTAGTGTACTGTCAGATACAATACTTCATTAGTCAAAGTGCGTTTTACACATCTTACCCATAAATCATTCCAACTGAAATGCAATATTTCTGTATTATAGGCCTATTACTTCATTTGGCCTGTGAAGTTCGGTGTTCTCTTCGTTCTAGAGACATCTAACATCCAGATCGAAGTACTCTCTCACTCTCATTTACACGACCTAATGTGAATAATTGATATTTAACTTCAGTTAGAGGTGCTCTCTATCCATATTCCACCAAATATCCAACCAAATTTCGTCACTTGTACTCTTAAATCCATAAAAAGTATCAAATTTCTTCTTTAACTTGGACAATTCAACTTTCACTATACAGATGCAAACCCGTGGCCTTTAAAAGGAACTCTGATGATCTGCTTCTATCCTTGTGAAGCTGACACTCTGTTCCCTATATATATATATATATATATATATTCATGATAATTATATGAGGTAAGTGACTTCTTTAAGCACATAAATTAAATACATATGTAGTGAACTTTACTGGAATTTTCTAAATGATCTTCAATATAATTTAATTCAAGTGGCTGTACATTTCACCTACCAGGTATCACTTACGTTCTTACACATAATTGAATAATAAATAATAAATAACCGTTAAATTGGCAAAGCACTAATTTTATCGTGTCAGTTATTTGGATGTTTCGGACCACACTGAAAACTATATCATACATAACTATTGGGTATATTGTGTAATTATACACACATATAAGTAATTTATACTCGTTCGTTTTCTTCTGTTTTATTAAAAAATATTAAATTTAAATAATTGACGAAGGCCTATCCTATAGGGTACATTACGAATTTAAGGGTTCATACGATTAACAGACTCATTGATTGATTAATACTCGTTAGCTTCCCATAGTGGAAAGTGTCTTAACCAGACTAATTTAGTTACGCTTATTTCCCTATAGATGTTATCGAGTAATGATGAAGTATCACCTCCAGGAAGCGTCTAGTAGGAAAACTAAGTTATCACTTCGATGGAGGAATATCGGTTAAAAGTTTGCTCAGATGCCTTTCATTCAGACTTGAGGTTCTTTTACGAGCCAGACTCGGGACCCGCGGTTTAAAGTCCCACCCAGAGAACTTGTCCTTTGTATGTTTATATCCTAAAAATCCGTCGACTTCGGCCGGGTTCTAACCCGCGGTTTTCGGGACTAGAGACAAAGAACATATTCACTAACCATCGCAGAAGACATTTATATATGTGTGTGTGTGTGTGTGTGTGTGTGTGTGTGTGTGTGTGTGTGTGTGTGTGTGTGTGTGTGTGTGTGTGTGCACGCGCATGTCTGTGTCAGCATAACTCTGGATCGCCTGGAATAATTTCAACAAACTTGTTGCAAGTATGAATTGCATACTGGTACTAATTCTGTAAGGGATAAGAAACCCCTATCACTCTTAGCGGTGAGGATTGTAAGAATAATCGAAAACGACCGACATGTTCCAGCATAGCTCTGGAACGTCTGTATATGTTCAACCTAACTCGGCAGAAAAAGATCGTAGGTAAGGCTCGAGAGGGTGTAACATAAATTAATCTAAATCGACCGATATCTGTGTTTAATTCAGTTTAGGGTTTGTAATGATACTCCTGATTCCACATAAGTTCAAGTTGAGCTCCCACCGGAAAGGGGAGGGGAGACGAGGTGAAAATAAAATTATGAAAATTATCGTGATTATTAGATAATGCAGAGTGTTTGGGGTCGTTAAGCCGATTGGTGACAAGAATATTGGGATAAATAAACAAACGGGCAACATCGGATAGCCTAACCTAATGTATAAAAGCATTGTTTTTACTTGTGTAGTTTTTAACTCCAATCGAAGATTTGTAGCTTGCATTTGCCTCAAAGTAGAAACCCTCAAAATTATAATTTAGTGGAGACGGATTAGAATACAATTTTAATTAAACGCATTATTTAATTAAATATTAATAGTTATTAAAAATTACTTGATTAATTAGATATGCAAAACAAATCAGAGTCGACCAAGGTGGACCAGTGGCTGGCCGGCGCTAAATTTCGCACACCTGGTAGCTTCCTTCCTGCTACGTCACAAGTGTCGTAACCCGAGTACCGTCAAAAAAATAAACAAAATGTCCCAAGGTGATTTTATAACATCTCTTTTAGTTGTTTTATTCCAAATCTCATGGTCATTGCATCAGATCACATCTGCTTGTTTATATACCAACATTCCCAAGATAATTTACCTCTTCATAATCAGATGCAAGAATCTCGATTTTAAAGTCTTCGCATAAATATGTCACTTATTTTTGTAAACGAGCCTGACTGAACAATTTTGTTTAGTTAATTGACAGCTATTGTTCTCGATCAATAAATATTCGTTCGAACAAAATACAATAATTTGATTAACGCCAGACATTTTGAAGAGCTATAATAGTCTTAAATTACTGTCGTATTAAAAAACAAGCAATTGTGGAAATATTGTTTTTTTTCGAAACTACAAATGGATTAGCATTTCAAATAAATGATAAACAATGTATTTAATGACTTTTTAAAATAAAACAATTATTGCAATTATTATAGGCCCTAAATAATATAAATGTTGATGAAAAGATAAATAACTACAAAAGAGTTAATTTGTTATAAAGAAGAAATATAAATACTTTATTCAGAGAATAATACAGTTATGATAAAAAACCAAATAATAGCTAAAATCCAAATTTTGCAATGAGAACGTATCATAAATTGAAATCCATGGCGCAAGAGGTTCAGAGGGTCATTGATCTATCAGTCAGTTGATGTCCTCACATTAACATTTGCTATTTTCAGAGTTTGACGATTATCCAGCCAGTATATAGAGTGACGTGTCGACAGCATAGAGAGTCTCTCAGCCGTTACAGCTGGTTTTCGCAACCTGGTAAAACTATTTATGGTAGCCAGATTCTTCATGACGCTGGAGCGCCGATCCATTACTAGCTAAAATTACATTATAAAAATTATTCCCCATGGGTATTCGAATTAGCGCATATCCCAAAACTCTGGGCGAAGGTGTGATATCAGATTATTCGGCTGTGATGTGGGATAAAAGTGAAGATACATTTTCACCCATAATAGTCTATATTTCATCCTCAGTCCTTCAAGAAAATTATTTTTTATTAAACAAGAATAGAATTTGTGTTTCTTCTTTTTATTAAAACATAGTTAAAATAATTATTCATCATAAATAATACATTAATAATTAAATAAATTCATCTAAGAGCTATGACTGCTGGCATTGGCTAGCAGAAATTACAATGAGTCATATGGTTACATTAAATTACTAATGTGTTGTCAAATTATTATGTGTACCACGATCATGAGTAAAAGTAAAGAAAATTGGCTGAATGACTTTAAATCAAGTTTTGCCGGTTACTTGGAATTCACCACTGTATCACTGAGCTACAATGTGCCAAGTGTCAGTAATAGTGCATGTGTGTCCTATATACTGTGTAGGCACAGTTACAACTTTATCCATAGTCTTGTAGTCAGAGTTTCGACTATGATTCATGAGGTCCCAGATTCAATTCCCTGTCAGACCACACAACTTTTTTTCTCCCAAAAGGGAATTATTTCTTTGGTCGTTCGTGGTCTGAAATGTAAGTTATGTTTAGGTTTAAATACTCTCCTGTGCTTCATATCATCCGGAAAACGTAGGCTAACTCTGTGATTAATAAATCTTTGATCGATTTCTGGTTATCATGCGCACCTCTGGTTCCAAGTTTCCCGGACAGAGTCTATAGATTTTTCAGGGAAAAAGAATCCTTTGGAAGAGACGAACTCCCGTGGGTCCTCTTGTCCTAGATTTACCACACTTAAAACAATATCAATCTTGAAATAAAAGGGTCTCTGAACAAAACTTGTCTTTTCTTACTCGGCCAGCCTTTGAATTCTAATATTAATGATCTTAGTTATTAAAGGGCCTTGTTAGATAAAATACTATCATTACAAATATAGACATCTTGATTTAGGTCGTCCTACGCAAACCTTTTTGAGACTTGTGCAAGAGCGCTGCGGGAACATGGGTGCTTCCTTTCTGGGAAGTGTCTTAACCACACTAATTTAGCTACGTTTATTTTCCTATAGTGTCAGCAAAAATGTGTGTTAATACATCGCCTCGAGGCGACATCTAGGTATTACTCGGTAAATTTTGCACAGAAGTTTTTTTATTCAGATTTGTGGTTCTTTTACGAGCCTGAAATTATTCAGACTCAGAACTTACGACTTAAAATCACTCCTGAAGAACTTGTCGCTAGGATTCTTCCATACTAAAAATTCATTGACCTCGGCCGGGTTTGAACCCGCGACTCTCGGGATTAGAGGCAACGTACATAACCACTCCACTACATGAACAAAATATGTATCTTCAAGTTCTAATTTTGTTTGACCTAATGAGAGTGCTCGTTTCAGTTTTGTTGAATATTTGCTTCACACTAGTGAGATTAGCTGCTTCAGACAACGAATAGCCTTTGATCCGGGCAGCACTGATAAGTGGCCAGCAATTACTGGCTAATGGCGTGATCGTGGATAAGAAGCCCCTGGAAATCGATGCGAGGTGAAGAGGTCGAGTTACAGGAGAGGAGGTCATTTCCCAATCCCGAAAACAAGTACTTCCACCTTCAAGGTTAATAAACATTTTCGGCCCTCTCCCTCAAATAAAATAGCTAAATATTTATATTTTTGTAATCTTCAGTTTTCTCCCGCAAATAAAATATCAAAACATTTCACTTAAACGTTTAAATATGAGAAAACCACACACTAGTACCTAATACAAATATTTAAACGCAGTTAATAGTTAATACAATTCATAAAATCGAAATTTAAATCATAGGGTATGAAAATGTCCCAATTTTCCTGGATAATCCCAGGTTCCCAAATTATCATGAATTTTTTTGGAAAAATCCCGATTTCCTGGAAGAACTAGTTTCGTTAGACATATCTGGTTTCCCGGATATTTTCGGTTTTCTGAGATTGTCCTGGTTTCTCGGGATATCGCAGTTTCCTGTATGCTTTCTCGAGAGAGTCCTAGTTTTCTGAAAAGGTCCTAGTTTCTTGAGGCGGTCTTAATTTTCTGAGACAGTCCTAGTTTTCGAGACAATCACAGTTTCCTAAGTGGTTTTCAGAGACAATAATATAGTTTCCCAGAACAACCTCAGTTTCTTGGAGACAGTTCTAGTTTCCCGGAACAATTAAAGTTTCCTGGAATAGTCTTGATTTGCCGAGACGGTTCTAGTTTCCCAGTGCAGTTCTAGTTCCCTGGTATAGTCTTCGTTTCCCGAGACAGTCCTAATTCCCGGAAAATCCCAGTTTCAGTTTCCTGAATAGTCTTGGTTTCTCGAGTCAGTCCTAGAAAACTAGTTTTCTATGATAAAATTATTTAATTAAATATTCTCGATTACAGTTCTAAAACCACCTTTATGATTCCATTCTCTTTTCATTTGAAGTTATTTTCTCAATTATTAAGGTATATAATAAAAAATATTTAGATTTGTTAATAAAACACATGCAATACCATATTTTCATCTTAAACATTGTTATATTTATGGAAATTATATATATATATATATATATATATATATATATATATATATATATCAGAGTTATGAGGAAAAGTCTCCAAATTTCTCCGAAGTATTATGTTTTTTACATTCGTACAATCATAATTTGTTACAAAAATGATGTATTATTTTCAGGAACGTTCTGTAAATTCCACATTTTCTATTTCAACAAAAGAAAAAGAAAGATAGAAAACTGTGTTTATAAAAGCGTACAAACTCCTTTTATATGAATCGCCTCAAGGTTTTTACTAATTCGTAGTTTTGGAAGTGATAATTATAGCTTACGGTATAAGGTCTGCTCAAGAACACTGTATCAATATTGGTAAAACTCTTGCATTAAAATCTCAACGAGTTATTGTAACCACAGCATAATTACAGTTATCTCAGCTTATAATTAAATAAACAACAACGCCAATGAGCTGTATTGACGTGTTTTTTGTTGCCAAGGCACTCATATTCCAACTTCACAAAGTAGCTAGATTTGAAATTCTGGATAATATAATTCGGATTTGTTTAAATTTTTGACCAAAGAAAGACAAACAGACAGGTGAATGGAGAAGAAGACTATTTAACAGTGAGCTGCATGATTTTTTATGGGAAGACAGATGTAATAAGAACAAATAAATATCTTAGACTTCGATGTATAGGGCATTGGCAGTAATTGGAAATGAAAAAGGGGCATGAAAATTCATAATAGGAAAACTAGAGGGGAAGCACCTAGTATAATCGTCAAGAATAAGACGGAAATAACATATAACATGTATGGGAAATGAAAAAGGGGCAAGAAAACTCAATGTATGGAAACCAGAGAGAAGATACGCCAATAATGAGACGGAAAAATAACATTAACAATGATGTGAGAGAAATAAATTAATTAGGGGATTGGAAAATATTAGCATAGGATAGGGTTATATGGAGAGCGTATGTACTCGCGACCATGAATCTGTGGATTCTATAAGGCCAGTAAGTTAGTCATTTAGTTTATATCATTGACTAATTCACATTTGTTTTGTCGTCGCATCATTTGCTCACTAAAACAATAATGGTCAACGTGATTTGAAAGGTAGTTTACAACTTTTGAACTACTTTTTATCCATCCACAGTAATTCTGCCCGAAGGCAGGTCCTTCACTGTAATCATAGCATTTTCATGCTATGCTTGCAGCTTTACTAGGGAATTGTAGGTGTGGTAGCTTCCCTTTGCTTTCCACACCGCACCGGTGAAGGATGATGATGATGATGATGATAATAATGATGAGGATGATGGCCATATGATTTCGGGGACCGTTTGGGCCTTAGAGTTTTCCTGACATTTGTCTTACAGGTGAGGAAAACCCCCGATAAAAACCTCACCCAGAAAAACACTGCCCCGACCGAGGATCGAACCCGGGCCCTCTGCGTAACAAGGTACCACGCTACCTCGAGACCACAGCGGTGGACCTACTTTTATAGCCCATACGTTAACTTTTTCCTGCTAGGTGCGTCATACCTCATACTAAGTATTTTTAACGTAAATTTGTAATGTTTCAGGTATAAAAGGTGTTCAAATAGTTCGCAACTGATTTCAATGCAAAGGTGGTATCTACGTACCTTACGGTAATTATAGTGTGCACCTAGAGTGAAAACAATCGGTGTATATAAATCTTGTAACATCAAAACTTGTCCGTCTCCACTTCCTTGCTACCACTCTGTATAGGCTAATACCAGACGCAAGGTTCTTAAAACTTTAACAAACTGCACAAAGAGTTAGGCGTATAATCCTAAGTACCACGTTAATACGGCGGGAGTGTAAGAAGCCACTTTAGGCTGTAGGGGTAGTACAATGTCAAGGTTCCGCTTTCTGAACAATCCGCACGAGATGTCAGCTGGGTTGTCAGCCCTGCGTGACGACCGCCTTTACCCCAGAACAAGCGTCTGGTACCAATTTCCGATATAAGCTGATACGACCCAGGTGCCATCAGAGGATTTAGGCCAATTTAAAAATTCTGAACCTTCCGGGGTTCAAACCCTCCGTTTTTCCTCCTTGTAAGCATATTGAATTAACCAGCTACACTATGCACTGTCCCCAATTCATAATTGTACCACAAACTAAACATACCGATTGATTCATTTAACATATTTGTGCATCTACCGGAAAAACGGTCGATATGCATACATTTTGGTGTATAAAAACTTGTCCATATTGGGTCTCCATTTTCTTTCCTCACACGTCACAAATAACTTTTTGCACAATTCTGTATAATACTAAACAATACCCCTCCCCACGGGCTAGACCTTGTCGTGGTGGAGGTGCTCAGTACCTAATGACCCAGACGACTAAATAGGGAAGTCTGGTTTTTAACTAGCTTGCTATCTAGTAAGAGGAGAAGGGAAGCGAACTAGCTCCAACGAGGGATACCTCAACGGCTTCAGAAGCGGATGAAGAAAATTGTTCTCAGCGGTAAAGAAGGCGGAAGAGGAAACCTGGAAGACAAGGGGCAGATGGGACTCCAAAGCTTTGGTTAGCAACCCATCTAGGAGAAGGAAACTCCGAAATAAATCCCCGATCCACTAGGGAATGTGGTTTTGCGTCTGGGCTGGTAACCCGACCACATAAAAGTTTCCAAACTCGTCTCTCTCACAGTGTTCAGCCGGACGACGACTTAAGTAGATAGGCACATCAAAGACCGAACCAATTTTAATAAATAGAGGTGTAAGACAAGGGTATAGTTTATCACCTACCCTTTTTAATTTGTATATTAATGGCATCATCCAAAATTGGAAAAGTAATGTTAATGTAGGTATAAGAATGGACCGTTTTAAAATATTAAATGTTTTAATGTATGCTGACGATGTGGTTATTATTCAAGAAAATGAAAATAATTTGCAGTACTCTTTACATCAATTAAATCAGTTATGCCAAGAATACAATTTTAAAATATCAAAGGAAAAAACAAAAATAATGGCATTTTGGGGAAGTGAACACATAAGATCAAAAACCATAATAGACAAAACCTCTGGAACAAGTAACAAATTTTAATTATTTGGATTGTAATTTTACTATAAACACAAAAATTGAAAGAGACGTAAATGTGAAACTTTCAAGATTTCAAATTATATGTGGAACTATACATATAAATTTGGAATAAGAATATCAAAAAATAGAAAATTAAACACCCTATTGTTTGCAGATGACCAAATAATAATAGCAAATTCCGAAGATAATCTACAGAAAGGTCTGTATGAACTTAACAAAATTACAGAAGAATATGGATTAAAGATATCTACAGAAAAAAAAAACAAAAATTATGGCATTTCAAGGTGTAGATCCTGTCAGAAGTAAAATTGTACTGGACAATAAAATTTTGGAGCAGGTGAATAATTTTACATATCTAGGATGCAATATCTCATATGAAGAAGAAAAGGATGTAAATGCAAAAATATCTATTTTTTTAAGAATTTAAGGTTAATAAATTCTATCTTCAAGCCACAGATAGTCCAAAAGCATTCAAGACTGAAAGTGTATAAAACACTGGCTCTTCCAACTCTTTTGTATGGTAGCGAAGTATGGACGTTGAAACAGAAGGATATACAGAGACTTAGATCTGCTGAAATGAGATATCTTCGGAGGACTGCAGGGTACACACTACTAGATCACAAAAAAATGAAGACATCTTAGAAGAATTACACATGGAATATTTAGAAAACAAAATTTCTGATTATAAGTCAAGATGGATGCAACATGTTCATCGAATGGGAGATCACAGAATACCCAAACAAATGTTAAGATATCAACCTGCAGGAAGAAGAAGACCAGGACGTCCACTGAAAAGACTTCTGGATGGTGTTTCTCTTGAGGCCGAAACAGGTCAACAAATGGCCTAAATTCGTGAATGTACTATGATGATAATGATGATGATGATGAACTATACATAGAACATTAAAGAACAAAACAAGAAATGATACTAGATTGAAGTTTTATAAAACATTGGCAGTTCCTGCATTAATTTATGGGAGTGAAACTTGAGTAATGACCAAAAAATTACAAAGTAAAATACAAAGCGTAGAAATTAACTTCCTTAGAAGAACAAAAGGCAGCACAAGAATGGATCGGATAAAGAATGAATATATAAGAACAGAGTTAAATATATATCCATTGAATGATAAAATAAAAGAATATAGAGAAAAATGGTTTAGACATGTAGAAAGAATGAACGTAACAAAATTAACAAAACAGCATTTAATGACAAGCCAAGAGGTTCAAGAAATATAGGAAGGCCAGTTGAAAGATGGACAGAACAACTGTGAGGCGGAACAGGCATTTTGCCCGTGAAGTGAATAAGAAGAAGAAGGCTAAACAAAAGACCACGCAGGCCTTATGGGAATACGAGACCAAGGGTCCACGATTCTAGTACCGAGAAAATACACGGAGTGGTTTATAATACGGTGATTGCAGAAGGTAAGATCTAATAAAGAATTCAAGTAGAGAAATGCACCATTATAATGGTGTAATGAAGATAAGAATCAAGATTTTAAATCTATTTCACAGCAGAAAATCCACATTGAGAGAGACGATATCTAAAGTATTAAGACGTATTATGATTTCAGTTTACCACTAACAGTGTCTCGAGTACTAAGCTCTCCTTCCTGCAGGAAGTACTGTTCTTGGAATATATAGGCCCTAATACTAATTACATTTTTAGCAAATATGATTGAACCAGCACGTTCTTTACATGCCATCTATCAGAATCTCATCTAAAGAAATGTGGAATGAACGACATGGACAAACGTGCATAAAAATTATCTACGGTTCTAAATATTGTATGTGACTGAGCTCGTCGGACATGGGGTTGGGGGTTGTTGTGTGACACTGTTGAAAGAGAGAAAATTAGCAATTATAACGTACCATGCGTTACAAAACCATTGACTCACCCACTTTACAATGGAGTAACTAATTCAGAATCACTGACAGAAATGCTTTTCGAAGGACAGTAGTAACAAAAGCCAAGGCCATTAATCCTGAAAGTACCGCTACACTCACTACCACTGAAGAACTACCCTCCATTTCTCCAAGCCTCACGTCCGACGAGATACAATATCTTCTGCAGCCAAGAGAAGGGTATAAAATCAAACTGAATCACTCTGTATACACACACACACACACACACTACATATACACTAGGGGTCTTCTACAATACAATATTTTTCCAACTATCCAAGAGAGTTTTGAATTTGCTCCTCCTTCGCACGTTTTTCAATAAGATTCATTCTGCTGGCACTATCCATCCATTTTCACATTCCTTCTTCTGCCTTTAGGTATCCATTCCAATATTATTCTAGATTTTCATTATTTTCCCATCCATTTAACCTGTCTAACTGTTTTCATTTTGTCTTCAAACACTTCAATAATATTATTTCCAACAACTTTTATAATTTATCTAGTACTTATATTCTTATTTTCTCTCATCTTGCTGCTCTTCGACAGAAGTAGGTTTCCTCAGCCAGTAATTTATATGAATGTTGCAATTATTATTGTTTGCAGAAAATCCTAGTTCCCTTCACAGCAGGTTTCTAATCCCATCTACAAAATACACTTATTTCACATATTCATATGTAGTTAAAAGGCACAGACTTTTTATATATATATATTTTTTTATATTCCATTATCTGAATAATTGAACGTCCAAATTATGCCTCGTACAGCGTGTGGAGAAGACAAGTGACACTTCGATTGCGATTCGTTCGATTAAGCCTGGCGACCTCAGGATTATACTACGTGTCAGCATAAGATTTTACCATGTTCCTTCTCTTCATGATCGTCATCTCTATACATCGCACGCACACATACACATTATCTCTGTACACAATACAAGAGGACATCTTCTGCTTAAGTGGTTTGAAAATAGACTCTAATTAATGTCATCTGTCCGCCTACCCGAAATAAGAAAGGTGCAGTGGATAACTTTTATTTAATTACAGGATGACCAAGCATGCACGTCACAAATCTAAAAAAAAAGAACCCTCCTTCCATGATGCAATGGATCATTTTGATATTAAAAAACGCATGTCCGACCGAAAGAGTGCGTGGAGATCGTTCATTGCTAAGTTAATTAAGTGAATATGAATTGAAGCAGGCGCGGAAGAATGGCTGACAGCGTGAAATGGAACACTGATGGAGAGATTATACAAATAATGAAGTGTTAGGGTTGTCCATACCGTGGGACAGATGTTATCTGTTGCAAGCTGTGAACTACGATAAAATGCTTCTCAATAAAAAGAAGTGTGAATAGTTTTGCTCTCTTTTGTATCGCTTTATCTTCATCAAACAAACGTTGCTTTAAGACGCTTCTAACCGACTCTAGATTCAAATCCTTTCCCTTTTCAAAACTCACACAGCTAGAGCCAATAGTTTTAAAAAATAATTAATTTAATTTTTTTCCAGGTAAAAATAAATAAATTAATAACTACGATTTAGAAGAACGCAACGTACCCAGGTTCAACCCTGGTCCAAGCAAGTTTACTGGGTGATTTTTTTTTCAGGGTTTCTCTAACCTTTAAGGTGTCATGAAACGTTAAGGCTCAAATATCCCCCGAATATCATATTTACTCCATGACGCGTCAGGCCTAGAAGTTCTACCAATCGGCTGCTGGCCTCACATCCACATGTGTTCATCACATATGTAGACGATCATCCAGCCAGTGTATGGATGACATGTGGTCAGCACAGCGGGCCCACAGCCGTTATAGCTGGTTTTCTCTACCTGCAGCCGCTACTTATTACAGCTACCCAAATTATCACGAAGTTGGGTGGACACCGATCCCTTACCAGCCGAAAGTTCATGAAAAAATATCTAAGTTCCGTAGCGCGGGATGTGAATCATATCAAATAACATATTCTCCTTGTTTACGTGCTGTCTCTGGCATTGTGTGGTTACCCTCTGTCCACTAACCCTTTCTCTGCAAGGCCCGGGAGGTGAGTGGCAGGAAAAAGTACCTACAAAGGGAGAGCTAGAACAAAGGAAAAGAAAGATAATTGAATGAATAAATAATTAACAAAATATATAAATATGTAAATATATAGTTAAATAATTCTTACTTTTTTTTCCACGTATCAAAGCTGAAAGGTGGCTGTGAGTTAATTCACTTCACTTCCGCGGAGTCATGACCTTCCATCGTATCTGCATTTTTCTTAATTTTTAAGATATTTTCTATGCTAATAGTGTCATATATTTTAATGATATAGTCAATCCAAAAGTTTATTATAACCTTCATTGACTGAAGAACAACTCGATTCCTCACTAGTGCAGGGCGAGAGAGCACTTGGATGGGGAGTTAAAAGGAAATGTCGACGTCATAAAAACCTTCCCTCCCTTAACATTACAGTGGCTGTTCGTCTTCACAGTTTATGTTCAGTATAATGAATCAGGTGCCATGGAGGGCAGAACAACAACGGCACCAACACATCATGCGAGGAAAAAATATGATATTACAGTACAAGATAATCTGGGAGAATAACATAACCATGAATTCAGGGAAATATATTATACAAGGGATGATTGAAAAACGTTATATCAGGATGCATGCTTATGTGTGTGCGGCCATGTGTCAGTGAGTTAATTGCTACAAAGTGTTTAATTTAAAATAAGATACATTGTTTTTAAATTTAACATTATTATTATTTACTATTATTATCACCTCATAAGAATGGAAGAAGAGAAATTACCAAAAAAGATCCTTAATTGGAAAGCTAATGGAAGAAGTGGAAGAGGCAAGCCTTAGAGAACGATGGATGGATGGAGTGAATAGAAATATGGAAGCTAGAGATTTGAGGGAAGAAGATGCTTTAGACAGGAACCTCTGGCGACAAATCACTTTGGGTTGAAGGTGAAACACTGTATTGTGGAATATTCCTAAATAAAAAATATTATTGTTATTATTATTATTATTATTATTATTATTATTATTATTATTATTATTATTATTATTATTATTATTATTATTATTATTATTATTATTATTATTATTTACTCAGCGATGTACTGGTTATCCACTCTTCAATAAACTCGAAATCTCCAGAAGAATAGCCGGACTGATTAACTAAGATGACTAAAGCGAGACATAGACCAATGAATAGCGGTACATTAAAAATAGTTGTTTGGAATATATGAGCTCTTTCTAGTAAAAAGAAAATATTTCAGGAAGAATTAAGAAAAGAAGAAATATATATAGCAATAATACCCAGAAACAAAAAAAGAAATTGAAGGGATCACAAGAATTATAAGACTAACATCCTGCTATACAGTGGTTTCCTAGCAAATAAAAGAGCAGCAGCTGGCATAGCAATAATGATTAAAATGATTTTAAAAAGAGAATACTCGTACATAGCTACACATTTATAAATGAAACAATTATCCAAATGAGATATACATTTCAAAAAAGATATTTAACTTATATGCTCTGAGGAAAGAAAATTTGAACAAACCGATACATTTCATGAGACTCTTCAAGATCAGAGAGAAAAATTAATAAAAATTATTATATGATTGTTGCAGGAGATTACAATGCACGAGTTGAAAAAATACTTATAGATGGAATACTGGACACAAATGGTGAAATAACCATTAATAATAATGGAATTAAGTTAAAGGACTTTGCATCATTAAATGAATTAAAAACAACCAACACTTTTTTCAGACAAAAAGAAATCCATAAAATTACATGAGTTCCAGAGGTTATAGATCCACTATAGACTACATTTTAACAAACAAGAAATTATCATCTTTAGTAAGCGACATTAGAGTTTTTAGAGGATATAATGTTTCATCAGATCACTTTTTACTAATTTCCAAAATAAATATACCACAGAAATGGCATAGACCTTCCAAAATACCTATGAGCCAAGAAGAAACATTTCGAGTACAATTATTGGAAGGCACTAGTATAAAATTTGTATATCAGAGAAGATTAGAACTAAACTTGATACAGTCACCTTGTAGCCTTAGCATTAATGAAGAATGGCAAAATATAAAAAGTAGGCCTACATTACTACGAGCAGCTACTGAGACCTTAGGCAAGAAAAAAAAGAATAAATAATAGACATTTAATAATGTGAAATGATGCAATTAAAGAGGTGATTGAAACTAAGAAGAAAGCTTACTTGAAATATCTCTCAACACATTCTGAAACGCATAAAATAGAATACAAAAGATTGGCCACAATGGTGAAGAGAGGAACAAGAAGAATTAATAGACAATCTTGAGAAACTTATGTAAGTAAAATCGAACATGATCTCCATGGACCACAGCTGAAGGCATACAAAATTATTAAGGACCTAAACAAAATCGAAAAAAGCCAATTTAAAACTTAATCCAATATCTGGACATATATGGCTAAAATATTACAGAAAACTTTGGACTGTGCCGCGGACCTAATTTTTTACCCTTGGTAACCAAACATTCAAAAACCCAGAGCCAAAAAACCCGCTGACAGTTACTACAAATATATGCGCCGTGTTTCGTCTTTCTATTACCCTGTGTATATATATATATATATATATATATATATATACAGGGCTTCCAATATAAAACCGTACACTCCTCACGGGCTTTCACCCGTCAGGCAGCGCTCTCTCCTCGTCCGCATTTCACTCTGCCAGCCGCAGAGTGTCCGGTTTTATACTGGAAACCCTATATATATATATATATATATATATATATATATACACATATTCGCCTTGAGTTCATAACAATAAGTAGGCCTACTATTCAAACGCCTTTGCCCGGGCCCATGAGAGGCAAAGATTGATTCATCCTTCCTATGCGAATATTTAAACATTAATCAACAATAGATTTTAAAACACTGTAGTAATCTATGATACTTAGCTATGCTGAATTTATATTATTATTATTAACCATGAAAGCTAGACGGGAATAAAGGAGTTCGTATGACCTCTGAGCAAGCTTTGTGTACGGGAATATACAAGACAGCAATGTAGTATCTAACGTACAATGATTAAACATTACACATTATATAAAAGATGTTATTTAATATAAATTGGACGTCTGAAGTTAGAAAAATAGAATTAAAGAATTACAAAACTGTGATCATTCATAAATTAAAAGACAAAATAAAAATTAACACAAAAAATAACATAACTCGCACAAACAACCTCACATACATACTTTCAGTCCTTGCCATGGTGCCTTTCCTTGGTCTGCCGGACCAAAAACCCAAAGCACGCCACTCGCGTCCTCCAGACGACAATGTTCCAACCAAAAGTTCCGATCGAATGATACTGTTCTACTACTACTACTACTACGACTACTACTACTAAAGTATGGGACGAAATGTCCCTGACATTATAGGGTTTTATTTGTTTGCCCTCTTTGTCCTTGGATAGAATTATAGGCAGGTTAATTATTCATGAGTTTCCCTACGATGGCTGTATCAAGCTCCATAGTCTTTCCACCGGAGGTATCTGTGCTCTGATGTTGCTGTTGTCCTGAGAACGCACCGATGAACGTTGGTTCAAGAGTACGCCGTCCTGGTTGTTGGAGCTCCATCCGCAAGCCGCGCTTAGAGGATTGGTCAGATAACATTTAATAATTTAGATTGAGTTAGGATGACGCTGGAGATCCGAGTATAAATCTCTCTGAGTGGAGGAAAAAACAAAAAGGCTCTTATCAGGACTGCTGATTATGCGAAATTTTGAATTTGGAAAATATTTAAAAGATATTATTTGATTAATTAAATTTAGATGGGATTGTAAGTTTTACTGGTGGACTCTAGGGAACCACTCCGACATTTGTCTTAACGCTAGGGGAAACCACCGAAAACCCTAGCACAGTGGCTTGAAGTTAATAAAGTTGTCTAAAAATCAGCTTCTTCGGTTTTTTAATGGTAAACCGGCGAAAAAAAACATTTGAATTTAAGGGAGAAATTCTGCAAACAGCTGCAGCTCGCCGCGCCTCTCCGTTCGAAGTTCGTATTTATTTTCGCTTCTGTTAAGCGAAATATATGCCACTATTTCGTCCGGATAGTGCAGGAGCTGCTCGTTCACTTGATCGATGAAATCGTTGAATATTTGCGATTTGTGAGTTTGAATACTTCTGTGTTTTTGGGCCCAAACGTTTGTTCTATGTTGTGTGGATTTATCAGTTCCATTTCTGGAAGCTGATTGGTCCGAAGTTGGTCTAACTTTGGGAGGGGAGGAGAGGGGTACTGGCAGTGATGCTGGAGCAGCTGGCTCTAATGATGCACTGCTTTTTGATGCTGGAGCAGGCGAGGCTGCCTGTTCCTTCGGTCGGGACTGGGTGGTCCTATTTAATCGGCGAAAGGGCTCGATTTTAACTTAAAAAAAACAGAGTTCTTTTTTAGTGCCTCTGGGGAATTACCTCCATCCGCCATTGTTGCCAAGAACATTGGCATCGGGTTCTTAGTCTTACCGGAGGTCATGTTGACCACCTTAAAGACCTCGAACCCTATATCTTTGAGATCATCCTGGACAATGGATGGATCCACACTTGGGTCTATGCCTTTTATTACGATGCGATAGGACGATCGTTTCTTTACTTGATCCTCGCCGTTGACGTGCTGTGTTGTGCAAGCAGCTGCTTGTATTTATTTAGCGCTGGAATTGAGTCCAGTCGCACCCTTATGCCGAATGGCGTACAAATGCAAGTGAATGCATTGTATCCAGCTGTTTTGAACTCCGCGTTCACAGCTGCCAACAACGACGAGGATTCTCGGCGTATTAGCAACGTCGGAGGTCTTTTATTTACGCTGATGCGCGTGTCCTTGGTCGCCCGATTCTCCGGCGCTCCGCCGCCAGAGAGCGGTGGTGCGGCGGGAAGAGGGGTGCCTTTAGAGGACTTTATTTTTATTGGGCTAGCTGCGAGAGCCGCTAGTGCCAATTTAGTATCCTCCAGATTGTTGATCCTGTGCCGCGTTCTACGCGCGATTGGGGAATCTGTAGACTCCATCGTCGACGATTAAGGAATCCGTCAGACGGTTTAGCTCTTGGACCTACAGGTCCGACGCGCTGCGCAAGGGAGCAGGGCGCTGGCTGATGGCCGTGGGGACTCGGTGGGCTTCCAGCCGGATGCTGGCAGAGCCGTCCGCTGCGAGGCGAAGATTCTCGCTGGGCTGGACCACTCTTGCTCGTTCCGCTGCGGTGGGGAGACCTCCTTCCTCGACGGCTGCTTCCCGACGAATATCTGAATGTGCGTAGGGTATTTGAGCGTTCCGAGGTAGAGGGGGAAGAAGCGCAGTACAAACAGCGCAAGGGGAGGGGGTATAGAGGAGAGTGGGGGTAGATGCAGAGAGAAAGGAAATTGGCATAGTTCACGAATCATCTAGTTAAAGGAGGATAACGGCACTGATGTCAAGAACCGAAATTGGACTTTCGGTTCAGGACTAAGTCAACTGACGATGAAACCTCTGAAGAAAAAATCCCAAACCTAATCGCAGATTCTGTAGATGTAATCACAATTGAACAACTAATAAACAATTAAAATCTCAAAAAGCTCCAGCTTCAGATGTAATTCATAATGTATTATTTAAATATTCGCCTAAAACATTTTTGAACTTACTAAATGTTTGCTGGATTTATGGAGATATCCCACAAGAATGGAGAACATCTGTTGTGATTCCTATATACAAGAAATGAGACAGAACCAATCTGGTATAAGTCTGCTGAACACCGGATACAAAATATATGCAAAAACCATAGCAAGAAGATAGGACGCCATTTCAGAAACTTTACTAATAGAAGAACAAAATGGATTTAGAAAAGGAAAATCTTGCATGGATTTTATATTCTCTATATTAAAAATCATTGAAAAACACAATGAATTTAATATACCTACATATACATCATCTATTGATTTTAAAAAGGCATTCGACTCGATAGACAGAAAAAAATGGATTATTATGGAAAGTAAAGGAATACCGTTACACCTAATATCAACAATTAAAATAATGTACTCAAATAATACTATAAGCGTAAATGTCGGCAATGGAGTATCTAAAGATAACAGAAACATAACCTAAGGAGTCAGACAAGGATGTCTCCTACCTCCGATCCTATTTAATTTATACCTAGATTATATTGTTAGTATCTGGCTCGAGAAGCTACAACGAAACAAGTATTTCAAGTTGCCGATGACCAAATAATTATTTAAAATTCAGAAGACAGTTTACAAATGTTTATACATTAAATAATATATCAAGATAACATAATTTGGAAATTTTCACGGAAAAGAAACAAAAATATACGTATGAATTTGTTAGAACAGATCACATCAGAACAAAAATAATTATAAACAATACAACATTAAAAACATGTTCATGAATTCAATTATCTAGGGTGCAATATTTCATATCTAGTTTCAAATGACTTAGAACACAAATGTCTTCAATTAATTGGCACAATCAATCAAACAAACTATTTCAGGAAAGTGAGATAAGAAAGTATATTCAAACTATACAGATCGTCAGTACTACCTACTTTTTTATACGGTTCAGAACACTGGGTCTTAACCACATTCCAGAGGAGGAGAATCGAAGAAGCAGAGATGAAATTACTTAGACATCTTGCAGGACACTCTCCCCTTGATCATAAAACTAACGAATTTATTCGTCAAGAACTAAATATCGCAAATATATTAGAAATTATTGACGAATACCGGTCAAACTGGCATTCCCATTTACAACGCATGCAACCATCAATAATTCCATTACAGTCATATTAGATACAGACCACAGGGTAAACGAAGAATTCAAGACCGAAGAAGAGGTGGAGAGAACAGCTATAAATTCTGGAGACGCAACGGATCAAGTAGTCCAATCCTTGAAGCTCGTGATGATGCTTATTATTATTATTATTATTATTATTATTATTATTATTATTATTATTATTATTATTATTAAAAAATAAATATCTATATTTTGATAATATGTTTTCATTATAAAATATTACGTTAAATATTCTACCATCTGGACCACCTTAAGTCTTGGTTTCCAAAAATAATCTAATGAAAATATGTTTAAGAAAATATACAATAGAACTTATGAAATATTTTTTCTTTCTTCAACGATAACTGTCCTCGTTTCGTTTGATCCATTTTGGAAATGCATATTATTATTATCATCACTAATTAACTAATGAATTGGCACTACCGAGCCTGTAGGTTCACGACTGCCCGACCATATGCTCTCCATACATCCCTATCCTGAGTTAATGATTCCCTGTATAATCTATTTCCCTCATAACATTATTCTCCCAGATGATACTTGTATGGTTTTCCACCGGTTTTCCTACAACGAGTTTCCTCTCTCATGTCCTATTCGTACCACAGTCCTTGCCCATTGAGACTTAACTGTTCTTATAACATGGTTAAAATAAATAAATCTAGTTCACTGGAACGTAGTATTCTGTCTGTTTATCTCTCTTTGGTCCAAATATTTTCCTAAGAAATTTATTCTCAAATACTTGTAATATTTTTTCCTCCATTAAACTGAAAGTCCATGTTCCGTATCAATGGAAGAATAAGTTTTATAAATTTTCAGTTTAATATATTCTGAGAGAAATTGGGACGACAAGAGTCTTTGTAATGCATAATATCTTACATTTCCAGAATTAAGTCTGTATTTAATTTGTTTGTGCACCTCATTCCTGTTTGTATTATTATTGTATACAACTTTTCTCATTAGAGGACAAAGTGATACAGACAATTAATTTTCGAAATTGATTAAATACATTTTCTAAATACATTTAAAAAATTCAAATTGTAATTGAAGTGTACATACTATAAAGTAGAAACTTTCTAAAGATGGTTTCTTAAAATTGAAATTGATCCTCTAATGGCAGCGATGGCAATTTTAGAACGATACACTATGTCCAAATCTAAGAAATTTCAAAATTTAGCTAAGAATCCTGGTATAGAACCTCTTGCCCCGATCATCAATCCTCTGACAGTTATACTATCTAATTGGTATTTATCTTTGTAATAGTCAATTGTTTGCTCATATATGGCTTTCTTTTCACAGTCAACTTCCTAGATTGGCCACTATGAGTCTCAAAACGGATTGTGGGATCTAATATCATACCAATTTTAGAAGATGGTCTAAATGCAATAATATCTTTTCGTCAGTTACTTCCATTAGTGGCCACACCATGAACTTCCTCATAAACTGTGTATCCATAATCTCGCAAGGCTTCTGCCATCATGTTTCGAATAGTGTGGTGCAGAATGTTTCTCAGTGATTCTCCAAACGGGAAAGCCCCAAGGATATGTGCAAGGGTTTCGTGCTTCTGCGACGTCTACAGAGGGTATCGTCCCTATACCTGCCCGACAAAGAACGCACGGCCGATACATTGGCTTGCATTTTACGAGTAATTGCTTCTCTCCATTCGGAACAAGACAATCCCTGTTGATCACGAATCCATCGATTCGATTGTTCATAGATATTTGAATTCAACCACTTCTTCAAAATATCCCTTGCTTTTCAATAACTGTACATCACCACTATATAACGTATTTCTATGTGTGACCAGACATTAAATTATATTGATGTTTACTTCCAGTCTCAATTCAATACAGTGTGCGTGTTGACCCTAGTATCTCTTCGCTATCGCCTAATAATATTACTTCATCAGCATAAATTAACAGCGTATTAATAACCATTGACTTGTACGCCTTTTTCAATCTCTAAAGATTTGTTTGAATGCTCTAATACAAAATTGAAAATAGAGGAGATAGTACATATCCTTACTTTAACGAATTTTGAATTTCAAAAGTATCGGAAAACTGTTTGCCTTCACGCACCCTACTCTTTGTGTCATTTAGACACATTCGTAAAGTTTAACTTTTTAGCAATTCCGAACTTTACCTGGATACGATATAATTTCTCGCTCATAATTGAATCATATGCCTTTTTGAAGTTTGCATATAGTTATGCACAATATCATTATATTCCCATTTCTTTTCCAAAATCTGTCTTATACTAAAAATATGTTCTATTGTAAACCTGTTTCTTCTGAATTCACATTGATGATTTCGTATTACATCGTTAATAGAGGTGTAAGTCTGGATACTAATATACTTGTTAGAATTTTTAACGAAGTTGAAAGTAATGAGATGCCCCTGTAGTTGTTGCAATCAGTTTTATTTCCTTTCTTATAGATTGGTACGATAATCGATTTTTTCATTTATTTGGAATAACATATTTTTCCCAAATCATACTAAGCAACCGATGCGTCTTGTCCATCAATTATTCTCCCGCAGATTTTATCAATTCTGCTGGTATTCTATCTGAACTTGATGCTTCATATATCTTCAATTTTTCTATTGTCATTTCAACCTCTAATGCATTTGGTTCTGTGACTATTTCTGCTGTCTGTAAATCATCCTCTCTAATATCCCGTTTTGCATGTAAATTGAATAGTTGATTAAAGTATTTTTCCATATAATTAATATACTCAAGGGATCTGTAATCATATCTCCTTTTTCATTTCTATTTATGTTTTTTTTCTAGCCTGAAATTCTTTCCGCTCTATCCTAATTACCTACCACAATTCTATTATGTTCTATTTTTTTTTACTTTCATGTGAAGATCATTAATCTTATCTCTCAAATATTCCCTCTTTTTACTTTTTAATAACCTAGTGGTTTCCCGACTAATACTACCCAATAGTTCTAAATTTACCTCATGTGGATCGTGTAACCAATTAAATTTTGCTAACTTCCTTTTTTTTACAATGTCGATACATTACTCATCAAGCCATTTCTTGTTTTGCCTCTTTTTAAAAATAATATACTGTTTCAGATGCAGAAAATTTGATTCAAATTCATAATAACGTTAAGCGTTTGTTCCTCTCAGAAGCTACGACGATTCTCCGATTTTCACCCTGACCAAATGATGATCCGAATTACAGTCTGTCCTTCTAAATGATCTAACGTCGATTATGCTACTGTGCCAGCGTTTATTCACTAACACATGATTTGTCTAGTTTCGAGTTTCACCATCTGCAGATGTCCAGGCATATTTATAAATATTCTTATACTGGAATGTGGTACACTTAACAATAAGATTCTTTGATTTGGCAAAGGTGACTAATATAATTCCATTGTCTTTACTATTTTCATGAAGACTGATTATTATTATTAGTAGTAATACTAGTCCCGCCTGAGTCGATGGATTTTTATGAAAGAAAAATCCAAGGGACGAGTCTTCCGTGAGGGACTTTAAGGCTTTCAAGATTTTCACGTTCGTAAAAGAACTACAAGTCTGAATAAAAAAAGGCCTCTGTGCAAAATTTAACCGACCTTCGTCCATCCAAGTTGCCCACCAGATGTCTCACTAGTCATGTTGGCATAAATAACCGTAACTAAATTAGCTTGGTCAAGAAACACCCATTAGGGTCTCGTCGCGGGACGTGTGATGTATATGCAAAAAATGTGGTAGTAGTATATTTATATGTCCCGTTGGGACATGAGTGCTCCCTAGCGGGAGTAAATTTGCCAAGCTAATTTAGTTACGCTTATTTACCTACAGATGTCAACGAGTGAAATGTGGTTAGCACATCGCCTCAATGGGACAACTAACAGACAACTAAGGTATTACTTGGATCAATGGAAGTCGGTTAAATTTTGCATATAGACCTTTTTATTCATACTTGCTGTTTTTTTATGAGCTTGAAAATCTTCAGACTCTCCCTCCCGGAGAACTTGTCTCTTAGATTTTTCATCCTAAAAATTCACCGACCCCGCCCGTCTTGAACCCGCAATCCTCGGGATTGAAGGCAAGGAAAATAACTACTAGACAACCGCGGCCGACGGTAGTAGCAGTCATAAATTCAAATCAATTCGTATGTCACCATTAATTAAGCGCAGTTCTACGGACTGTCACTTTCTTGTTCCCTGCCTCATGCATCTTGTCTACGAGAATAGAACAACTCAAGCTCGCTCCTTAGAGGAACAAAATTTTACCTCTCAATGATATTCCTTTTATTTTGTCCCAGAATTTTCATTCATATGTTTTTTTAAACGGTTTGGTTTCCTTTATATTTCTATTCACATAGCTTTGGGTGCACACTGGATTGTACTCGGTTAAGGGTTACGCAATACGCTTACGAACCAGAAGATCGTGGATTCGAGTCTCGATGGGATCGCCTAAACCATGGCTCAGTCTCTAGAGTCACGTATTACTGCGACTAGTAGGCTGTGTTTTATTTTACAAAATTACTGACTTGCTGTTTTTAATGACGTCCTAAAATGATGAATATTATGGCAATGAAATTCCAACCCAGCATTTGATATAACGACTGAGGAAAACCTGAAAAAAACCTCTGAGCTTTCACATCCGATGTACTATATTTTTAAAACTCGAAGCGCGACAGGCCTAGAAGGCCCTTGGCTGAGCATCCGGCTACTGGCCTCACATCCACATGCGTTAATCACAGAGGTAGACGATCATCTAGCCAGTGTAGAGGTCACATGGGGTCAGCATGTCGGATCCCCCAGCCGTTATAGCTGGTATTCTCAACCTGGAGTCGCTACTTATTGTAGCTACCCAAATGCCTCACGATGCTGGGTGGGAACCGGTCCCATACTGGCCGAAATTCCATGAGAAAAATGTCTTCCCCCGTGAAGACCCGAACCAGCGCCAAGTCCCGTAGCTCTGCGCCAAGGCTTCTTGCCTTAACCACTCGGCTACGGCGCGGGTCTGAACTATATTTTAAACAACATAATTCAATATGTTGATCATAATTTATAATCTGCTTTTTTAAAGGAATTTATTAATGAGTATATGGATTATAAAATACATTATAATTCAAATAGACTAAACAATTACAAATAACTAAACTAACAAATATAAATACGAGTAAAATCTCCAGAAATCAAAAGTATGGTCATTATCTCTGTGTCCTTGCCCATAGACACACTATGTATTATTTAATACACACATCGGTGCCATCTACCTTGGAAAATATCCATTTCAGGACATTTGTTGATATGAACTCGTTTATTTTCATCGTCTCCTCATAATGTAATTCATTAAACAAGTTCGCATCAACAAATGTCCGGAAATGGATATTTTCCAAAGTAGATGACACTAATGACTCGCCACTTATTACCCGATCCTTCTGTCTAGGGTAATGTAGTCTGTCTTACCTGTAGTGATAACAATCATCATACGTGCGCAACAGAAAATCCTCAGGGAATGGTTGAATCGTCGCATCAGCATCAATGTTTTGGGAAGGAATTATAATTGGCAACCACCTACTTAGACCATGTGTTTTGCCACAACGCCTTAACGGACAGGCATGTCTGCAAATCCTGTAGAATATTCTACCTCTTTTATTGGAGAATGTGCCTCTCGCAATATAACGAGGAATGTACCTGATGCTTGATTGATCACCAGCCCATTTCCGCACGAATGTACGTGCACACCTAATATGTTCGGAAGATGAATAAGATGAGGGGACACTTATGCCTAAACACTTTTGCTTTTTACTTGAGGGGAATCTGAAAAGTATGGTGTGTATGTGTAGATCCTTGAACAACGTGTCCGAGTTGAATGTGGATTTTTGGCAACAGCATCATGTATTCGAAAGAATGAGTCACCTATGATATGGAACGTTATCTGTAGCATTGTAATGTAATGTACAAGTACTAATTACTTTGTTATAGACGCTTTATCCATTTCCGGACGTAACTTGATTTAAACTTATTTGTTCCTTTCATAACAGGAATCACCTACTCAAGTTTGTTAACCTACATATATTAAGGGTGAAATATTTAAACGTTTCAAAACATAATTTTCCACTTCATTAGTCGGCCGCGGTGGACTAGTGGTTATGCTCCTTGACTCTGGTCCCGAGGGTCGCGGATTCATACCCGGCCGGGGTAAATAGATTTTTGTAGGATGTAAAAATCAAAGAAGGAGGGACATTAAGTCGTGGGTCCCGAGTATTAAGATTTTCAGGTTCGTAAAAGATCCTCAAGCCTGAACAAAAAGGCTCTAAGCAAAAATTACCGAATTTTCCCTTTCTAGAACTACGTTGGTTTCCCAAATGTGACTATGAGGCGTAACGCTGCCCTGGGCCACTCAATGTCATTTATCCGAAAACAAGTGTAACTAAATTAGTATGGTTGAATGTATGCCCTGTAAGGGAGAACGTCTAAGTGTCTTTGAGAGACACAAGGACTTACAAGAAGCAGAAGATAATAATTGAAGCCATATGACTAGTAGATACGAAAATATTATAATATATGTATTGTATGTTACTTAATGAAACAAATATTACCATAATCACTTTAATTAGTTTTAAAAAAGTAGTAAATTCCAAATTGTATTTTCACTGAACGTTTATTTTCTTTTAACATTTTACTTTTATTTACAAATGGGATTAACCCTACACAAGATTAAAATAAAAAAAGTAAAAACTTATTTCATCACAGTACTTAGGAGGTACTTGGTTTGTAGTAGGTTAAGCTGCCCGTGACAGTACTTAGTAGGTCCTTCATTGATAGGAGGTTAAGCAGCTCGTCACAGTACTTAGGAGGTCCTTGATTGGTAGGAGGTTAAGCAGTTCGCCACAGTACTTATTAGATCCTTGGTTGATAGGAGGTTAAGCAGCTAGTTACAGTACATAGGAGGTCCTTGGTTGGTAGGAGGTTAAGCTGCTAGTCACAGTACTTTGTACGTCTTGGTTGTTAGGAGGATAAGCAGTTCGCCACAGTACTTAGTAGGTCCTTGGTTGGTAGGAGGTTAAGCAGTTCGCCACAGTACTTAGTAGGTCCTTGGTTGGTAGGAGGTTAAGCTGTTCGTCAAAGTACTTAGTAGGTCCTTGGTTGGTAGGAGGTTAAGCTGCTCGTAACAGTACTTAGTAGGTCCTTCGTTGATAGGAGGTTAAGCAGCTCGTCGCAGTACTAAGGAGGTCCTTGATTGGTAGGAGGTTAAGCAGTTCGCCACAGTACTTATTAGATCCTTGGTTGATAGGAGGTTAAGCAGCTAGTCACAGTACTTAGGAGGTCCTTGGTTGGTAGGAGGTTAAGCTGTTAGTCACAGTACTTTGTACGTCTTGGTTGGTAGGAGGTTAAGCTGCTCGTCACAGTACTTAGGGGACCTTGGTTGGTAGGACAATAAGCTCCTCGTCTCAGTACTTACGAGGTCTTTGCTTGATAGGAGGTTAAGTATCTCGTCACAGTACTTAAGGTCATTGGTTGATAGGACGTTAAGCAACTCGTCACAGTACTTAGGAGGGCCCTGGTTGGTAGGAGGTTAAGCTGCTCGTCTCCGTACTCAGGAGGTCCTTGGTTGATAGGAGGTTAAGCAGCTCGTCACAGTACTTAGTAGGTCGTTGGTTGGTAGGTGGTTAAGCTGCTCGTCAGAGTTCTTAGGAGGTCCTTTGTTGGTAGGAGGTTAAGCTACTCGTCGCAGTACTTAGGAGGTTCTTAGTTGGTAGGAGGTTAAGCTGCTCGTCACAGTACTTAGTAGGTCGTTGGTTGGTAGGAGGTTAAGCTGCTCGTCAGAGTTCTTAGGTGGTCCTTAGTTGGTAGGAGGTTAAGCTGCTCTTCACAGTACATAGGAGGTCCTTAGTTGGTAGGAGGTTAAGCTTCTCGTCACAGTATTTAGGTGGTCCTTAGTTGGAAGGAGGTTAAGCTGCTCGTCACAGTACTTAGGAGGTCCTTGCTTGGTAGGCGGTTAAGCTGCTCATCACAGTACTTAGGTGGTCCTTAGTTGGTAGGAGGTTAAGCTGCTCTTCACAGTACATAGGAGGTCCTTAGTTGGTAGGAGGTTAAGCTTCTCGTCACAGTATTTAGGTGGTCCTTAGTTGGTAGGAGGTTTAGCTGCTCGTCACAGTACTTAGTAGGTCGTTGGTTGGTAGGAGGTTAAGCTGCTCGTCAGAGTTCTTAGGTGGTCCTTAGTTGGTAGGAGGTTAAGCTGCTCTTCACAGTACATAGGAGGTCCTTAGTTGGTAGGAGGTTAAGCTTCTCGTCACAGTATTTAGGTGGTCCTTAGTTGGAAGGACGTTAAGCTGCTCGTCACAGTACTTAGGAGGTCCTTGATTGGTAGGCGGTTAAGCTGCTCGTCCCCGTACTCAGGAGGTCCTTGGTTGATAGGAGGTTAAGCAGCTCGTCACAGTACTTAGTAGGTCGTTGGTTGGTAGGAGGTTAAGCTGCTCGTCAGAGTTCTTAGGAGGTCCTTAGTTGGTAGGAGGTTAAGCTGCTCGTCGCAGTACTTAGGAGGTTCTTAGTTGGTAGGAGGTTAAGCTGCTCGTCACAGTACTTAGTAGGTCGTTGGTTGGTAGGAGGTTAAGCTGCTCGTCACAGTATTTAGGTGGTCCTTAGTTGGAAGGAGGTTAAGCTGCTCGTCACAGTACTTAGGAGGTCCTTGCTTGGTAGGCGGTTAAGCTGCCTGTCACAGTACTTAGGTGGTCCTTAGTTGGTAGGAAGTTAAGCTGCTCGTCACAGTTCTTAGGTGGTCCTTAGTTGGTAGGCGGTTAAGCTGCACGTCACAGTACTTAGGAGGTCCTTAGTTGCTAGGCGGTTAAGTAGCTCATCACAGTACTTAGGTGGTCATTAGTTGGTAGAAGGGTAAGTAGCTCGTCACAGTAATAAGGAGGTCCTTAGTTGGTAGGCAGTTAAGCTGCTCGTCACAGTACTTAGGCGATCCTTAGTTGCTAGGCGGTTAAGTAGCTCGTCACAGTACTTAGGTGGTCCTTAGTTGGTAGGAGGTTAAGTAGCTCGTCACAGTACTAAGGATGTCCTTAGTTGGTAGGAGGTTAAGCTGCTCGTCACAGTACTTAGGAGGTCATTAGTTGGTAGGCGGTTAAGCTGCTTGTCACAGTACTTAGGTGGTCCTTATTTGGTAGGAGGTTAAGTAGCTCGTCACAGTACTTAGGTGGTCCTTAGTTGGTATGCGGTTAAGCTGCTCGTCACAGTACTTAGGTGGTCCTTAGTTGGTAGGCGGTTAAGCTGCTCGTCACAGTACTTAGGAGGTCCTTAGTTGATAGGAGGTTAAGCTGCTCGTCAAGGTACTTAGGAGGTCCTAAGTTGGTAGGAGGTTAAGCTGCTCGTCACAGTACTTAGGAGGTCCTTAGTTGGTAGGCGGTTAAGCTGCTCGTCACAGAACTTAGGTGGTCCTTAGTTGGTAGGAGGTTAAGTAGCTCGTCACACTACTTAGGAGGTCCTTAGTTGGTAGGCGGTTAAGCTGCTCGTCACAGTACTTAGGTGGTCCTTAGTTGCTAGGAGGTTAAGTAGCTCGTCACAGTACTTAGGAGGTCCTTAGTTGGTAGGCGGTTAAGCTGCTCGTCACAGTACTTAGGAAGTCCTTAGTTGGTACGAGGTTAATCTGCTACTCTTCTAGACAATCGGCTCGAGATATCAGTTGTGACAGCTGTTTTATCCTCATAACATATGTCTAGTCAGCTACCGATTTGCTTTAGAGCCTGAATTGACCTGCGGGCCATAGTGCTGTTCACATCGGGATACGAACTCTCAACATTCCGGATTGTAACGTGTTGTTTTAACCAAGCTCCGCATTAATATAAGGGAATATAAAATAGAATTAAAATGTAAAGGTGAGATATTAAATATTAATACAAATTACGCTTAAGCACAAAATAATGTAAAAGTTTTTTAAAAAAAACTATAAAATTAAGCTATGTTAACTCTATCCTATAAAATTTACATAAGATCGAAAAGGTAAACAGAACTGGCCGTCCATCTGAATCTTACACAATATTATAAAAAAACTAGTGCGTTATACTTAAGTATGTGATTGACATTTATAAATCTCACTAACCATCTCTTCCTTCCAATGTCCTATCGTATCTTCCACTACAAGATATGGTACAGGCACGATGTCAACATTCAGGCGTAAGCATCTCGAATCAGATAACAAAAATGTTCTTCTTCAGCAGCCAAATACGTATAAGCCTCAATCACATACTTGCATCTCACGAACCATAATTAAAACTGTACATAAGAGGGCCTAACTAACTCACTGGCACTATCGAACCCGTAGGTTCATGGCCGCGCGGACATAATCTATCCATACATCCCTACCCTAAGCTAATGTTTTCCAATCATTTCCTGTATAATCTACTTCCCTCAAATCGTAGTTAATGTTCTTCTCCCACCTCATTCTTGGTCTACCAGCTGGGCGTTTTCCCTCTGGTTTTCCTACAAGAAGCTTACATGCACGTCTCTCATTTCCCATTCGTTCCACATTTCCTGCCCATCGCAGTCTACGAGACTTAACCATTCTTATTATATCTGGCTTTCTATAAAAACCACGTAGTTCACTGTTATGTAGTCTTCTCCATTCATCTACATGTTCATCTCTCATTGGTCCAAAAAGTTTCCTAAGAAGTTTTTTCTCAAATGCTCGTAATGTCCATTCCTCCTTTAAAGTAAGAGTCCATGTTTCGCACCCATATAATATAACTGGTAGAATAATAGTTTTATATATTTTAAGTTTAACGTTTTTTGATTAGTTGGGACGTCAAGAGTCTCTACAATGCATAATAGCACGCATTTCCAGAATTGAGCCTATGATTAATTTCTTTGTGCATCTCATTCCTATTTGTGATTATTCTTCCTCAAAATTTTCCTCATTTTACATTAGCTGTCCATTTCCATTATATAATGTATTTCTATGTGTAACCATATATTTAGTTTTATTGATATTTAGTTCCAGTCCCAATTTCTTAGTGTTACTCAATAGTGTGTGCGTGTTGGTCTTTAATATCCCCTCGCTATCGCCCAATAGTACTATATCATCAGCATAAACTAACAGCTTATTTATACCATTTAGTTGTAGGTCTTCTTCGTCATCTAAAGATGTAATGGAATGCTCAAGTACAAAATTAAATAGCAGAGGAGATGGTGCATCTCCTTGTTTTAATTCATTGTGAATTACAAAAGTATCCGAAAACTGTTTGTCTACACGCACCCTTCTCTTCGTGCCATTTAGACACATTCATATAAGCCTAACTAACTTTTTAGGAATTCCGAACTCCAGCAGAATACTATATAACTTCTCCCTCTTAATTGAATCTTATGCCTTTTTGAAGTCTACCTATAGTTGATGTACAGTACCATTACATCCCCATTACCTTACTAAAATCTGTCTTATACTAAAAATCTGATCTGTTGTAGACCTGTTTCTTCTAAATCCATATTCATGATCTGCTAGAATGTCATCAATGTAAGGAATAAGTCTGGTTATAAGAGCAAGATAAGAGGGCCTACAAATACAAATGCGATTAAAACATTCATAGTTAGTGATTAAAAAATGGTGTTAATTGAAATAAATGAGCGCTAGGTTTTAGGATAATACGGACTTCAGTATAGAGTAAGTAAGTAAAGTGATCCCACAACAGACCCGGAGGCCCTTGGGTAGTAGGAGGTTAAGGCTCCAACTTTTTCTAGACAATCGGCACTTTATGTCAGCCGGGTTGTCAGCCCTGCGTGACGGCCGCCTTTACCCCCAGAACAAGCGTCTGGTACTCATTTCCGTTAGAGGCTGAGTCGACCCCAGGGCCATGGTGCCGCCAGAGGGTTTGGGTTAGTTTAAAAATCCTGACCCCAACGGGACTTGAACCCTCGACCCTCCGGCTTGTAGCTCAGTGCCTTAACCACTACGCTACGGCATTACACTTCAGTATATAACAACCCCAATTTTACATGAAAACATGACTGATTATAATATTACATTGCAATGAAAGCTGTGGTGAAAGATGGCGAATAGAGTTAAATGTGATGAAATTTAATTATCTGAAGAAAATTATCTCTATGAATTAAATTAGGCTTAACATTCGTTTTAATTAAAAATAAATTGAGGGGTCTAGTGAGAGAGGGAGCTATCCCACAAAAAAATTAAAACTAGAGTTTTTGCCATTTTCGGTATTATATTGGTATCCTGCGTCTATGCTGTGAACTAGAACCACATGGCATAGCTCCGCTCTTTCTGCAGCAGTTGTTGTAAATCTTGAATGCGCCTTTATGATCGCATTGAGTGAGAGAAGGAGCTATGCCACTGATGTCTGCTATGTGAGTTGCACACATACTAACATAGAAGTGTTACAGATTGATTTATCAGTTATAAGAGAACATATTGTTTCAAAATATATTTGTTGCTTCTATATCCCTCTTATTTTACACTTATTAATCATAATTTGTATTTTGTCTCTATATTGTAAAAAACAATTATGTAGGAGTAAGCAGAAGAAAGCACTCATTTGCTTATCATGTAATATCAACGACTGGAACGAAAGCATAGAGTAAGTTTAAAAGATTTTTTGGCATATTTGCAGTGTCACTGAGAAGAGTATCAACAGCTCTTAATGATGGTGAGGATGTAGTTAGTGACAAAAATACCAATGAACTTAATACATCACATATTGGCATGCCACATATAGATAGATGCAGAAAACATGGCAATGTTAAGCACAAAATGACTGAAGCCTCATTTGATACTGTTCGAGACCATATTAAAATGTTTCCAAAATACAGAAGCGATTATTCATGGAAAGACAATACACAAGTGTTCATTATAAATGAGAAATTCATAGCTGAAATGCAATGAAATAGAATGCCAAGGATCAGGAGTATAATATAGGCTTCAAGTTACCACATACAGATAACTTGTGATGAGTGCAGCGCTTCTCTGAAAGACGATATTCCTTTGAATGTCAGGCTACATCAACTTCGAACTGACAAAGCTTATGCTCTGTTGAGGGCTTGTTCCAGGTAATCATTGTGACTACTGAGTATTCAGCTATGATTTACAACAAGCACTGCCAAAGCCTAAAATGTCAACAGAGACATTGTTCTATCTAAGGCAGTTCATTGTTTTACCTAAGGCAGTTGCGGATATACAACCTTGGCTTCCACATATGCAACTCTAAATCAGGTATGATGTGCATGTGGCCAGAAGATATTGCCTCACATGGTTCATCAGATAATGCATTATGCATCGTGAAAGTGCTAAGCGACCCCTCTAATGTTCATTATAAAATAAAGTTGATTCTTTTTTCTCTCAGACTCTTGCACTGGACAAAACAAAAACAATACAGTATTTAATGTATAATATTCTCTCATTGTCAAAAGACTCTATGACTCCATTCAACATCATTTCCTTGTTCCTGGACATACCTATTTAACCAGTGGCCGAGATTTTGGCACAATAGAAAAGAAAATCCGAAAATCATATCATATACCTGACCAGTGGTATCGAGTTGTAAAAACAGCCAGAAACAAAAACCCGTTTAAAGTCATTCCAATGATAACAGAAGATTTCAGGGATTTTCAGTAGCTGAACAGTAAATAGTAAAGAGTGGTGTTGTAGTAAATGTTTCCTTTAA